>CM065724.1:79568359-79598359 GCA_033310375.1 Conus canariensis
TTAGACATAAATACTCAATAACTTGCCCTTGTTTATTCATGTTCAAATGAATTTGGCGTTGGTAATAATCAGTGTTGCACTTTGCAGTGTTGGGAAAACTTGTAAGTTCTTTTTAAAAAAAAACTTTTAACTAGAATTGTAGTTGGGGCACTACAAACATATGTAAGTGCAGGCTTGTTGAATTCTCAGAACCACGATTATTAAACCCAAGTTAACTGAAGAACTGTAAGTAGATTCTTTTCAGAACAACAGACGGTTTCTTACCCATCATATCCTCTTGTAAAATGATTTTATTTTCACTGTTAGAAGCTGGCAGCTTCCAAATATCCGGAGAGATTGATGTCGCATCTTCGGATGCAGAGTTAAGTGTTGGCCAATGACAAACCCTCAAGAAAGATAAATCCATCAGCCTCACCAGCAGACCAACCCCATTCTTATATGCTACACATAATGAGACCAGCATAGCAGACAAATCGCAGGTTTTAAGACATGCCACTTACACTTTTTTTTCCCAAACCATAGGCAATGTGATTTTCCTCCCAAATATAGTTAAAAGTTTAAATCTGAATCCTATACATGGTACTGTTAATTTTAGTGATGATTTACATGTATCAAAAAAAAGGAAATAAAAGTATTGGCATACATTTCTGCCTCCAGTTACTCACAGCAGCCCCTAGAAACAAACCACAAGTCCAGCCATCTCAGACCTTACTTTTGCAAAATGTGTCATGAAAATAGAAGTTTGTAACTCATGCACAATATGCCAAGCAAGGAGTCTCGACAGTTCCAAACCGTCAGTGTCCTGTGGAAAACGAAAGGGTTGTTTAAGTAGTCTGTCTATATGGAGATTTGTTAGATTTCTACAATTGTTTGATCAAATCTGGTTATACAGAGATTTATCAAATTTGTGCTGTTGTTCAGTCAAGTTAGGCCATACGCAGATTTGTGAAAATTGTACACTGTCGTTGGTCTTAAAATTTAACACTTAATTGTTCAGCCACCTTTTTCCAATCCTCCATCTGCTTTAACCTCCACTTAATAACGCACAGTCCACCCCCTCTCTCGCCCCCCTCCCCCCTTTTTTTACAAAAATGGATTTTCTATTTATTGAAACAGGTGACTGTGTGCGCAGCTTTTCACTGTATATCCACGTTAACTGCTGGAAACTGCAGAGTTTGTACATAAATAGACATGGTTATAAGGTTCAGGTTCACTCGGTTAAAAAGAAAACAAACAGAAGCAGACAGCATCTGTTGCTCCAGGTACTATGCATGTATAATACAGTCTCAGTGGTTTGAGTAAAACATGAAGTGCAATCAATGTTGCAGTGTGTGTGTGTGTGTGTGTGTGTGTGTGTGTGTGTGTGTGTGTGAAACAGACTGGTGTCCAAACTAGCATCAAATTACATTACAAATGAATCAGTGTTGAAAATGAGCATCAGCATTATACTTGGTAACAGTATGGCATTTATGATATAAAGCACAGTTAATTATCTAAGCTCACCAGTAATTGAACCTCAAAAGTTAACTCTGTTGATAATCAAAGTGAGGCAGATTGTCAAACATTTTTCTCATGATACTTGATGTACTTATTGTCAAAATAAAATGCTTTGTTTTCTGAAAACAGCAACGGTATATATTCAAGACTGTGAATGGTAATCAAGGGAAGTAAGCGTGATTGTACTAGTCTAAGTTGCTCAGCAGTTAGTTATCTACCCGATTTTAGTAACACTAGATTGAATAGAGGCAAGTGGTTAAATGTTTATTATGTGTTGTGCTGAGGTTGCAAACATTGCAGACATTAACAAAAAATGTATTTGCTGTCATTGTTGTAAAATCTGAAAACACTAATGAGAGAAGTGTTTTTTATTACATTAATGCAGTTGTAATTCTGCTGACACTATGAAAAGATGTGTGGGTTTGTTGGTTATTGATACCGTTTCAAGTCTGCAGACACTAACAAGAGATGTATATGTCGCAGCCCCCCTCCCCCCCTTGGTCTGTGAGGAGAGACAGGAAGGTGGGCCACTTTTCCCACATCAACTCAACTTCAGCTTCCAGCTTCTGCTCTTTTCGCCTTTTTTCTACGCCAACAGGGAGCAGGATAGACCATCATTTCTCTAGTCGGTGCAGTGTGGTGGTTCTCTTTCGTCAGATTTGGCAGTCTCTCTCTGACAACTCAAACATTTGAAACCCAAGGTATGTGTGTGATGGGTGGTTCACAGTGGTGGGAATTGACAGTAACTGTACTGTGGTGTGGTCATGCTGTCGTTGTTACTAATCTTTGTTGGGAGCAGGGAGGTGTCACCATTTTTTTTTCATTGTGTGTGTTTGTGTGTATATATGTATTTTGTGAATGTGTGATTGTTGCTGTGTCAGAGGAGATTTTTTATACAGTTTTTAGTTGTTTACAACTTTATTTTTTGCTGACATTCAAATGGCCTTGTAAGGGTGGGTGGACAGATGCACCATGGGTGACTGTAATTCTTGGGACCTGAGTTCATAAGAGGCTGCACTACGGTCTAGTCCTCACTGTGCATGTGTGTGAACTATATTTCTTATTGTTTTGTCAGTCTCAGAAGTGGTGAACCAGAGTTTCAGATTGTGGGTATACCCGGGTACCCATAACATTAGCACACACACACAAGAAAACTTGACACAATTATGCTAATCAGATGTACACATCAATTAGCTTAGGCCAGCTCAGTCAGACAAGTCACACATAGTGTTTATTACTGACAGAAGTCCCAGTGCAGAACGAAAGACCTGTAGAGAAGAACATAGCTACCAGCTCTCCTGAATTTCTTTTTTCCTGAAAATTGCCTGATTTAGAAGTTGTTCCCCAAATTCCAAATTTTGTGGAAAAAATCCAGAATTTCAAGATTCTGTTTGAAGATATAGAGTTAAGGGGTCATTTTTGAATAGGGATGATAAAGTGTTTCAAAATCAGCCTAATGATATGTGGATGGTGGCAGTTATATGCATGGAAAAGGCATTTTTTTCTTTAACCCTTCTTTTGTCAATTCAAAACATGAGGAGTTTAGAAAGGCTTTTAAGCCAAAAGCAGAACTGCCACCTTTTCAGCTCACCCCAACTTCCTTCACCCTCATGGCTTCATCTATCTGGAAAAGTTTACCTCATGATCATCACCACTCCTCTTTGCTTAAATCTTCTAAAACTGTCTTGAAAACATATTTAAAAAAAAAAACAACTATCTGTTGAATACCATACGCTCACTTGTGACATTTAGTTATGGAGCATAAAAACTAAGGTGTGTGTGTGTGTGTACCTGTGTGTGTATGTGTGTGTGTGTGTGTGTGTGTGTGTGTGTGTGTGTGGTGTGTATGTTTGTCTGTCTGTGTGTGTGAGATAAGATATATAGATGTGTTCTCACTTTAGTCTTTTTTTCCTTTTGGTAGATGTTTGATATATTGATATGCAGTAAGTTTAGTGTAAAAGGACTTCGATCTTCCTGTCATGGAGGAAAGCACTCGATAAAAGTCAGTTATTATCATTATTGCTGTCATTATTCATTATGCCCGTGGCAAACAGTAAAACACCCACAGCTAGACTTGGAGCAGGGGAGATCTGGGAGGAAGTTGGTGGAGGAAATCACTTATGATGGCAGACAGAAGAAAGGGAGAGAACTGGTCAGTGAGAACAGGCCCAAGACAAGGAGACAGGGGGCCCAGGGATTGTGGCGGGAGGGCAAGAACGGTGGTGGGGAGGGTGGCAAAGCTTGGTCCAAAGCCTATTACAGCCTCCCCAAGCTGGGAGAGATGATTGGATCTGATCCCCTCTTGATGGGGATTGCAGGGGAAAGGAGGTGAGTTGGGAGGGAGGGAGGGAGGGACAGGATTGGGGTGGTGGGTCTATTTGGGGATCCCAGAAAAAGGTCCCTCACTCAGGTAGGATTAGTGTCAAGAATGCTGACATTCAGTTGGCCTATGTTGTTGATGATTTTGTTTCTGCTTGTTTCTGTGTTTTTTTTTATTTTATTTTTTTATTTTTTATTTTTTTATCAAGTTTCTGACTGTACCCTTCATTTCACCCCCACTTCCCATCCCTCTGAAGGTTGCCACTCTCGCTGTTTCCACATACCACCCTTTTCACCACAATCCCTTCATTCCGCTTTTCAAATTTTGTTTTTGAATTCAGTTGATGCTGATGAAACATTTATTAGAGCATACATCATTTGTGTGATTTTCTTTCTTATTTAGGACTGAGATGTATAACAACCTGAATCTGTGTAATCACCTTGTTTCAGGTGTACATGTGTTGTGTGTGTGTGTGTGTGTGTGTGTGTGTGTGTGCGGTGTGTGGGGTGTGTGTGTGTGTGTGTGTGTGTGTGCGCGCGGTATGGTGTGTGTGAGTTTTGTGTGTGTGTGTGTGTGGGGTGTGTGTGCGCGCGCGCGCATGTGCACACATGTTTATGCATATGCATGTGTGTGTTTGTGCATGTGCACATGTGTGCACATGCACTTGTATGTGTGTGCGTGTGCACGTGCGCATGCATCACATAAACTTTAGGGTTAACTTTCACTGATGATTACAAGCTCTGGCGTAATTAAACTTGGCATAAAGAAAAACATTGATGAGATCTTTCCAGCCCCCCCACCTTTCTCTTCTGCCTCCTCCCCCCTCCGTTGTGAATGTTG
Organism: Conus canariensis; assembly: GCA_033310375.1. NCBI lineage: Eukaryota > Metazoa > Mollusca > Gastropoda > Neogastropoda > Conidae > Conus > Conus canariensis. The sequence goes on from CM065724.1 coordinate 79,573,017, forward strand.
AGGGGATCTTTCAGTATGAGTTATAAACCCACCTTCTGGAAGTTCATGGGCTGATGTCTTCTGTTCTGTCAGTCTTTGACTTTACCTTTAAAAATCAAACAAACAAACAAGCAAACAAAAACAAAAAAATTATACCTTTACTGTCAGTGTCATCAACTGTTTTTCTGCATAAAAAGTGTGTGTGTGAGTGAGTGAGTGAGTGATGAGATGAGTGAGTTGTGTGTGAGTGTGTGTGTGTGTGTGTGTGTGTGTGTGTGTGTGTGTGTGGTGTGTGTGTGAAAGATTAAGAAGGGGAGAAAAGAGAGATAGTAGTGCCAAAGACCCACTTTCAGACACTTAGATGGTTTGATCATTTTCAAATCTTTGAGTTTATTAATGCGTATTCTTTCCTGCCTCCCTCCTGCCCATTTCCCTCTTAACTCCTCTACTTTTTTTGTTATTCTTTCATGAATTCTTTTTTTCATTCCATCCCCCCCCCCCCCCCCCCTCCAGTCTATTGCTGTCTCATCTTCTGTGCCTCTTCAGTGGCATCGCCTTCACGCCACTTATTCCAGCTCCACATCCACACCTGGCTTGCCCCTCCCCAGCCCCAGCATTAGCAATCCATAGGAAGCAGTTGGTATCCAGTTGTCATGAGGCAACCCACCCGAGGAGACACTGCACCGCTGCCGAGTCACTTGGATGGTGTTCAGTGGTGCCTATGCTGATCCAACATACACTGGACACCACCTACTGAACCTTACTGATGGCAATACTTGCTTAGTCGTGGAGCCAGTGTGAGTGAGCCTCCCTCCTCCAGAGAGTTCAGCAGCCACATCCTTCCAGCAACAGTTCCCATGAACTTGCAGATGCAGTGACCTCGACATGAACTTAGCAAGGGCACAGAGGTGGAGAGGAAATTGAAACTGAGGTCACGTGAGAGTAGCGTGTGAAGGACCACAGACTTTGAGACTTCCATTTTTTCTGCCTGACCTACCCCATTCCATCCCCCCAACCCCACCACCATCACTGTTTTTCATATAATATTTTCACTCATTTTCTTTCTCGAAACTTACTACTTGTATTTTCTTTTCATGTGCTGCTTTTGAGGCATGTCCATACAGTTATTCTTCTAAAAAAACTGCTTGTTTGTGTGTTTGTTTTATAGTGGTGACAGATAGATGCAGAAGTTTAAGTTCAACCTTCCCACTGCTGCCATCCCCACCCACCCCTTTCTTCCCCTTAAACCACCTCTCTCTTCACCCATGCCTCCTTCACCTCCACCTTAGAAACACACAACCATGCGCACACACACCACACACACCACCAACACAACACACACACACACACACACACACACACACACACACACACACACACACACACACACACACACACACACACACACACACACACACACACACACACATCACACACACACACACACACACACACACACACACACACATGCACACACACACACACACACTCACACACACACACACACACACACCACACACACACACACACACACACACACACACACACACACAGATGCACAGACACACACACACACACAGCACACACACACACACACACACAACACACACACACACACACACACACACAAACACACTCACTCACACACACACACACACACACACACACACACACACACACACACACACACACACACACACAGAAGAAAGTAAAGCCAATCACCTCGATCATGATCTATGAAGATCTGGTCTCAAAGCAACTGAACAAGAACAAGGAACAGGGTGACACAGTTTGACCCACTTACTGCGCCTCACATTTGTCCCCTGTCCTATCATGGTCTTAGAAGTCGGAGAGCAACAATAGCAGGCTGGCTTTTCATGAGCAGGGTATCAGGAAAATGGGGGTCCAGATTGTGAGGGGCTTGGGGATCAGAGCATTATTGATAGGAATGCTAGGCGTAAGAGGATAGAGTTCACTTCTGTTTGATGTGGGTCACCCTCTTAACTTTCTCCATGCGTGGATCAGGAACAGTGTGTGTAATAGATAATGACAGTGGCGGGGAGGGAGTCATGGGAAGAGAGAGAGAGAGCTGGTGTGGGGTAGTGAGTTAAGTAAGATGAATTGGAGATTTCCCTGCATCTACCTGGATTTTTTGCTTCCCAGTTCCATCTCGTTGACAGTAAAGGAAAGAGAAGACGTGGATACACACATGCATGCACACACACACACACCTGCACTTGTGCATACGCGTGCAAACACACATACACACACAGATGCGCATGCCCACCCAAACACACACACACACACACACACACACACACACACACAACACACACACACACACACACACACTCTCTCTCTCTCTCTCTCTCTCTCTCTCTCGCTTACTCACTCGCTCACATTGGTTAGTATTTTCACAGTGAAATTATGTGTGTGAAGAAAACGGTAATGATGTGAGAATGTATCCTCCTGCTTTTGATGCCACTAAGTATGCATGAGTTGAAAAAAAAAGGAATCAACCTCCCAATGACCACAGTATGCCGCTTGCAGTGAAAACAGTTGTGACAGTTATGTCTGTAAATCAGCCTTACACCATCAGTGTACTCCACACAACATTTCAGTGCATATGTGTGTGAGGTGGAAATACATTTTTCATGATTTACAGCAATTATGTTCAGAGGGATTAACAGAATGGTACAATAGCATGCCCAAAAGGAAGGAAACAATATTGAGCAACAAAAGTAATAATTTCAGGTGAGAACTTATGACTTTGCATACAGGTGGTTTTTTTTTTGTTTGTTTGTTTTTGACCAGTTGCCTTGGTGCAGTGCTTAGCATTGCAGGTTGGGAGGTCACTGGTTAGAGTCCCATTGGAGCCATTCAGTTGCTGGATTTTTTTGGCCGTGGCTGGTTCTGGTCTAGAGTTGTGTGTATTCAAGATGGGCTTGAATGGGAAGACTGGAACCATACACTGGAGTTTCATCCACATAATAGAAGCGTCTCTGGAACTGTTGCACAGATTTGCTGACCAGCACTACAAGTGTCTGTATTTCACAGGTCTGGTTGATACTGGAAAGTGCTATGAAAAGAAAGACAGAGTACAGTCCTGTCATGCAGTCTATTTCACAGCCTGGTTGATACTGGAAAGTGCTATGAAAAGAAAGACAGAGTACAGTCCTGTCATGCAGTCTATTTCACAGCCTGGTTGATACTGGAAAGTGCTATGAAAAGAAAGACAGAGTACAGTCCTGTCATGCAGTCTATTTTACAGCCGTTGATACTGGAAAGTGCTATGAAAGAAAGACAGGTACATTACCGTCATGCATCTCAGACCAGAAAGGAACTCAAAGCACCATCTCATTAGCTCACTCGTGTCCATAATTGAAACAAGTCCATTGGGTTCATTCCGTGTCATCATGGTAAACCCAGTTTTTTGGGGGGGCGCAGTGCTGAACACTTCTGAAGTAAATCAGTAGCAGTGCAGTGTCTCCTCTGGTGCGTTGCCTCATGGATGACTTCATATTGATCGCTACCTGTGGACTGATGGTATTGGAGCTGCAGACCTGGGTGTGGATATGTACAGAGGAGCCAGAAGGAGTGGTGTGGGAAAAATGCCTTAGACAGAGCATGGAGGATGAGATAGGGGAAAAAAAGGAAAAACCCGAGGGGGGGGGGGGGGGGGGGGGGGGGGGGTTAGCTGAGAGAAAACGAGCTTTCATGAAGAAAAGATTAATTATGGCCTTTTTTAAAGCTGGTAATCTCTCATGTGTATAGGACAGGATTATGCATTATTTTTTGTCCCAGATTTGTTGACCCTCTCCTAGTGCCTTGACCCCTGGTTTGACCTGTGGGACGGGAGGTATTGCATACTAAACACAGGCAAGGGTTGTTGTATTATCTGTAAAGTCATCAAAAAGGCAAGGGCAGTACTAGCCAGGACTGGGAAGCCACTTGTACAGCTGATTCAATGCTGAACTCACTGAGCGACATGACAAGACACACCCACTTCAAAAAAAAGGTTTGGTGGTGGAGTGACGAAGCGCAGTGGTAGATTGAACAACAGATGTCATAACTGGAATTCACCATTAAAGTTATTTCAGTCATTCAGTATTCATAGGATGTTAATGATAGAAAAAAAGAGGGTATATAGAATGACCACAATTATGATAGTGATGGTAGAAAAAAAGAGTATATTGAATTTATGCAATTCAGGTGATGATGATAGAAGAGAGCATACCAAGCGTTGAATGACTTTTGATAAAATACTGCTCTCAGAAAGCCACCAAAAGTGAAATAAAAACAACAACAACAACAACAAAAACCAACTGAAAAGCGGTTGGTTGTGGTGGTGGTGTTTGTTAAGTTTGGTTTCTTGTTAATGAATAACACCAGGAGCAGATTTGATGAGGGCTAATTGCAGGGCTGTGCACCGTCTTACAGGCAGCCAGGCTTGCCCTCATTGGAGCAGTGGCTGTCAGCACTGCCTTGAGTGAGTTGGTCATGCCCATAGCAACCTTTATGTATTGTGGGGATGACGACAGAACACAAAGGCACAACACAGAGCAAGACGTGCACCTTTGGTGTGGAAAAGGTGACAGCATTGTGAACATGTGAAAAGAAAAAAACGGAAGGAAAAGGGGAGGAAGAAGCCAGGGAAGAGAAATTAAAAAGCAAAAAGAATAAACAGAATGATGCTCTCCAAACATTTTTTTTTTCTTAAGCATTTGAGTAGCTGATTCCTAAGAGACCTACCCAGTTGGTGCCTACACAAACAATTCTTACGTTCAAATTTAATATGGGTGATTTTGCTATGAAAGAGGTTTTTTTTTTCATTCTTTGTTTTGTTTTGTTTTTTGATTTTAGGTATAAAAGAGTTGCTGCAGAGAATACGTCGGTGAGGATTTCTTTTATCAGGACATGTATATGGAATGACTTTCTGTTCATGTCCTTACCTTTTTGTTTTTACAATCTAGAATTGTGCGTATGTAAAGTAGTTATTGAGTAGATCTGCATCATATTGTTTCTTTATTTTTGTTGTTTCTTTGTTTTTGTCTCAACTTCTTGGAGAATTAGATTTGTCTTTAAAAAACACAAACTGGCCAGAGAAAAGAGAGGGAATAAACAAAACACCCACACACAAAAAGTAGATAACAGGTATGCGTATGCATGCATGCCTCTTACACATTTGAAAAAATGTCAGGATGTACTTCCTTACACACACACATACACACACACACACATACCCCCCTCCTGCCCCCCCCCCCCCCCCCAACAGGTTTAGGGTGCTGTACGAATGATGCCTAAAAACCCCTTTTAACCTTCACATTCAACAACAGATTTAGGGTGCTGTACGAATCATGCCTAAAAACCCCTTTTAACCTTCATATTCAATAACAGGTTTTGGGTGCTGTACGAATGATGCCTAAAAACCCCTTTTAACCTTCATATTCAAAACAGGTTTAGGGTGCTGTCGAATGATGCCTAAAAACCCCTTTTAACCTTCATATTCAACAATAGGTGTTGGGTGCTGTACGAATGATGCCTAAAAACCCCTTTTAAACTTCATATTCAACAACAGGTGTAGGGTGCTGTACGAATGATGCCTAAAAACCCCTTTTAAACCTTCATATTCAACAACAGGTTTAGGGTGCTGTCCGAATGATGCCTAAAAACCCCTTTTAACCTTCATATTCAACAACAGGTTTAGGGTGCTGTACGAATGATGCCTAAAAACCCCTTTTAACCTTCATATTCAATAACAGATTTAGGGTGCTGTACGAATGATGCCTAAAAACCCCTTTTAACCTTCATATTCAACAACAGTTCAGGGTGCTGTACGAATGATGCCTAAAAACCCCTTTTAACCTTCATATTCAACAACAGGTTTAGGGTGCTGTACGAATGATGCCTAAAACCCCTTTTAACCTTCATATTCAACAACAGGTTCAGGGTGCTGTACGAATGATGCCTAAAAACCCCTTTTAACCTTCATATTCAACAACAGGTTCAGGGTGCTGTACGAATGATGCCTAAAACCCCTTTTAACCTTCATATTCAACAACAGGTTTAGGGTGCTGTCCGAATGATGCCTAAAACCCCTTTTAACCTTCATATTCAACAACAGGTTTAGGGTGCTGTGTACTGTCTGCTTGTGGTAGTGTTTGCCGGAAACAAACATCAACTTGCTTTTCCTCAGTCTGTGTGTGTGTGTATAGATATGTGTGTGTGTATGTGTGTGTGTGCGCGCTCTCTCTCTCTCTCTCTCTCTCTCTCTCTCTCTCTCTCTGAGTCTCTCTCTCGCTCTCTCTCTCTCTCTCTCTGTCTCTCTCTCTCTCATTCCTCTCTCTTTCTATCATCTCTCTTCCACTGTGTGTATGTGCCCTCCCTCTCTCTCTCTCTCTCTCTCTCTCTCTCTCTCTCTCTCTCTTTCACTGACTCTGGTCTGTCTGTCTCTCTTTTTCTCTCTGTGTGTCTGTCTCTGTTTATCTGTCTGTCTGTCAGTCTGTCTGTCTTTGTCTGTTTGTCTGAATGTGTCCTCTCTCTCTCTCTCTCTCTCTCTCTCTCTCTCTCTCTCTCTCTCTCTCTCTCTCTCTCTCTCTCACAGGCTGTCGGGTAATTGATAGGTGTAAGCTGGTCAAAGTGCAAAAACAATGGACATAATTTGTTCCACAGTTGTTACGTGTGTAATTGGGGCGACTCGGGTTTCTGTGATGTACAGTGGTTGACAGTTCTGAAATTCCTGTCAGAGAGAGAGAGAGAGAGAGAGAGAGAGAGAGATGAGCCACTTAGGAAGCAGTACATGAATACGATATATAACAACAGCAGAAATGTTAACCTTAAACTGGATCAGAATGTACAATATTGTTCCTTTAATTGTAAAGCTGATTCTCTTAGCTTAAATGCTTTATATGAAAACCAGAACAAAATTTTGAACAACTTTAGTAGAGGTTGTGCGGAACCTTTGTCGAAACCTGTAAAGCCTTGTGGAGAAGATAATCTTTTATTCAGATAGCACACAACGCAATTGAATGTTTGGGGAAAAAAAAAGCCAAACAAATAAAGACGATGACAATCTATTAAAATTCGACTGGGGTGCCAAGTTATTTACAGCACCAGTAGAAAGATGCCTATTTTGCCATTTAAGTTGGATTAAGGAAGAGTAGCTCAGAAATCATTTCCTCTGACTTTTTAACCTGTAGCCTCTCTTTTTCACCAAGTTCCTAGCATGCTCTGTACTCATCGAGGAGGCGCAAATTCTCGGGTTATTTCTGAAACCATGTCCAAGCGTAAAACGAAAGGCCCACAAATGACACCATGAAGAACAGGCGTTCCATTCTTTAAAAAAACAAAAAAACTGAATGATTATCTCTGACACAACTGCATTCGATTTTCCACCCGCTCCATTCCTGTATATCCGCTTATCAAAGCTTGACAAATAACAGCGACAACAACATAAACAACAGCAGTAACAATACACACCTTGTTAAACGAAAGGTCGGGGTAGTTACACAAATCCTTTGCGTTATGAAAGTAGATGTGTGGGCAAAAAAAAAACCTTGAAAATACCGGATGGGTTTACACCAGTTCGTGATGCTGATAGGGCAAAAACATGAAATCGGTTCTTTGCCAATGTTTTTACACTTGAAAACTTAACGAATGCACTGAACGTGACTATGGGAGAAAACTTTGTTTTTAACCCAGACGAGACACACGGGCTGTATCAAGTGCCACATAAGGTGTTAAGTGAATTACGTATTGGCCATTTCACTTGCGAAGTCATCCCAAAGTGGAAGGTTTCCATCAGAATGGAAATCAGCAGATGTCGCAGCATTGTTGAAACAACAGAAAGTCCTAGTGATCCAGAAATATTGACCTATAATTGTTACTCGTGTAGCTGGTACATTTCTGTAATCACTACTGATTCGAGTGGCGCTTTTGAGTCACTTGACTTGAAAACGCACCGTAATCAGACGCACCGTAATCAGATTCTCAACATGATTTCCGGGAACACTGTTCTTTTATATTTCAATTGTTAGGCGTGTTAGAAGACCGTAGAGAGTTCATAGATGAAGGTGAGAGTCTGGACATGATTTATAGCGATTTCTGTAAAACATTTTTTTTTGTCCCATATGAAGGTATACTACAATCGTTCATATATGGGTCAGATAATATGTAAAAATGGAATTCAGACATTTTGACCCATAGCACACGGAACATGAGGATGAATTAGTCCTGATCTTCTGAAATGACTTAAGTAGTATCCGTCCATGTCTCCGGCTCCCCAATATTTATTTATTGTTACAACATTTATAAACACATTTCCATATTATGTGGAAAGTATTGTAAAAAAGAGAATTCTAATGATACAAAGATTTTCAACATTTATGACAAAAAAGCGGTGATTTGCAAAGTGATTTAAATGTGCTTCAGGCATGGTCAGGAAAGTATTGTTAAACGTTTACAACATTTGTGGCGGAAAAAAAAAAATCACAGCGATTTAAACGCAGTATAGGCGTGGTCTGAATAGTCAGGTTTGTATTATGAATGTCAAGTTCTGCCTACTGATTCTGCATGCTGGTCTTAGAATACGGAAACGGGATTTGTATTCAATTTTAATTTGGGATTGTATCTTTCAAGATACAGTTGACGGTTATTGAGAGAATGCAGAGAAGAACAAAAAAAAAAAAAAAAAAAAAAAAAAAGAACTTTCATGTTTGATTTACTATACTGTGAACGATGAAGACACTTCGACTTATCCTTTTCGAAGTACAGCTGGTTTGTAGGCGATTTCATTCAACTATATCTAAAATGATTTATGACATTGATGACGACTTTTTAAAGATTTTATTTTCATATGCAGTTTCATACAGCAAACTAGGCTTTTTAATGCGAAACTGTTAATGAACTACGATCGAACAAACATGAGCACATTCACTTTCAATGACCGATTTTTTTTTTTTTTTTTTTTGATTTGAATGTCGTGCCAAATCAAAGGATACTTCCGCCTTCTCATTATCGGCTTCGATCACCAGACCACAAATCCACTCCTAATCAGTCGCACCTCGAGTCCCAGGTGAATCAAATAAAAGTTAACGAACTCACACACACACATGCACGCACATATGCACATCGACGCACAGATGCGTGCGCACACTGACGGAGAGAGAGAGAGAGAGAAAGAGAGAGAGGTTGAGAGGGGTATTTTCATAAAGGAGCAAATGAATAAATAAGTAAATTTAAAAGAAAAGGTAATCGAGCAAAGGAAGACTAACTAAAGGACGAACGAATGAGGCCCAAACTGAATCAAGTAGGTCACGAACTGAATCAACTGTAGGTCATGACGATCAAATGTAGGTCACGAACTGAATCAACTGTAGGTCACAAGATAACTAAGGTCACGACTGAATCAACTGTAGGTCACGCACTGAATCACTGTAGTCACGCACTGAATCAACTGTAGGTCACGACTGAATCAACTGTAGGTCACGAGCTGAATCAACTTAGGTCACGAGCTGAATCAACGAGTCACGAACTGAATCAACAAAGTCGAGTGATCAACTGAGGTCACCATGAATCAACTGTAGGTCACGCACTGAATCAACTGTAGGTCGCGAACTGAATCAACTGTAGGTCACGAACAGAATCAACTGTAGGTCACGATGAATCAACTGTAGTAGTGAGAACAAAGAAAGAGTAACTAAAGGACGAACGAATGAGGCCCAACTGAATCAACTGTAGGTCACGAACTGAATCAACTGTAGGCACGAACTGAATCAACTGTAGGTCAGACTGAATCAACGTAGCACGAACTGAATCAACTGTAGGTCACGAACTGAATCAACTGTAGGCCACGCACTGAATCAACTGTAGGTCACGAACTGAATCAGCTGTAGGTCACGAGCTGAATCAGCTGTAGGTCACGAACAGAATCAACTGTAGGTCACGAACAGAATCAACTTTAGGTCACGAGCTGAATCAACTGTAGGCCACGAACTGAATCAACTGTAGGTCACGAGCTGAATCAACTGAAGGTCACGAACTGAATCAGCTGTAGGTCACGAACTGAATCAGCTGTAGGTCACCAACTGAATCAACTGTAGGTCACCAACTGAATCAACTGTAGGTCACGCGGGAGAGCTCAGACCTCCGTCAAGGTTCAACAGTCCTTTGTTCACCGGATCCGGGCTGTCCGGATCTGCACCATATCGTGCATATTCGTCGATATCAATTCATCTGATACACGCGTTTCTTTGTGTGTGTGTGTGTGTGTGTGTGTGTGTGTGTGTGTGTGTGTGTATGGAGATCCGTGCTTAATTTGTGGAGAAAGTTATCACAAAAAAAAGTTTTAAAAAATGCTATATCAGGCAGTTTAAAGAAAGAAAAACAAAAAACTAAAAGCAAAAAAAAAAAAAAAAAAAAAAAAAAAAAAGAAAGAAAGAAAGAAAAGGATCCGCCCTTTGATCGTATTTGCCCCAAAGTATAATGGGTCCATCCATGGGCTATATTCTACCTTTCCACCAGATTTCGTTAAAAATCTTTTAGAGAAGTTTTTGGCGCAGCGGTGCTGAATGAGATACAGACGAAAATCAGCCATCAAATAAATCTATGCAGGTGAAAAGGTAGCCCATATAAACTAAGTGATGGATTCGACCTAAATCGAGCAGCCGGGTCCCACCTCACAATTCGGTGAGAGATCACAGTGAGTTATTTCTCAGTTACTTTTCTTTTTCTTCTTTCTTTCTTTCTTCTTTTTTATTTTAACGGGCATCGACCCATACTGGCATCTAGCAGCAACATACTTCAAGTCATACCACTAGCAATGTTTCATATTGTTATTATTTTCAACTTGTTAAAGGTGGGGCGCAAGTTCGAGCGGTTATCGATTACTTTCGACTGTCGGACAATGAGAACGCAACGCTGGGCGAGGGAGTCCCTGTAACGTGCAGCGCCACCATCCGATACTGAAGGGAGATAATTTCAGAAATGTTGTTCTTTCCTCGGGGAAAACAGTTATTTTCTTTCAAGAACACAATGATAGTACCTGCTTGTCACAGGAAAAAAACATTTATTCCCCTCACCAAAGATGTTGCGTTTTCATTCACGTCATTTTGTTTGGTTTGTCTGCCAATCTGTCAATCTGTTCGCAAAATTACGCAGAAACTGCCGAGTTTTAACTCGCTAACAGACTTAACGAAACTTTGTGGAAGGTGGAACAGGGCCCCAAGGACGAACTCTAAATTTAGTGCGGATTCAGGACCTGTGTTGGCGGATGTCTGCGCTCCCCGGATTAATGCCCTTCAAGACATCACTGTTTCCCTGACAAATAAGACTGTTTTCCGCGGGAAAGTAGTGATGGTAACTGGATCCCCTATTCTCACTGTTTTCCTGAAAGATGATGATTGTTTTCCGTGAGAAAACGGTGATGGTAACTGTCTTCCCTGTTCTCTCTGTTCTCCTGAAGGATGATGATTGTTTTCCGTGCGAAAACAGTGGTGGTAACTGGCTTCTCATTCTCACTGTTTTTTCTGAAGGATGATGACTGTTTTCCGTGCGAAAACAGTGGTGGTAACTGGCTTCTCATTCTCACTGTTTTCCTGAAGGATGACTATTGTTTTTTCCGTGAGAAAACGGTGATGGTAACTGTCTCTCCTATTCTCACTGTTTTCCTGAAGGATGATGATTGTTTTCCGTGCGAAAACAGTGGTGGTAACTGGTTTGTCATTCTCACTGTTTTCCTGAAGGATGATGATTGTTTTCCGTGCGAAAACAGTGGTGGTAACTGGCTTCTCATTCTCACTGTTTTCCTGAAGGAAGCGCGCGCATGTAAACACTTTTCTTGAAGGGTGATGACTTTTTCCCCGAGGAAAAGCAGCTTAAATAATCGAAGGCTCTGTTACCAGTGTGTGTGTGTGTGTGCGTGCGCGTGCGCGTGCTCGCATGCGTGCGTGCGTGTGTGTGTATGAGCACGTGCGTTGTGTGTGTGTGTGTTGTGGTGTGTGTGTGTGTGTGTGTGTGTGTGGTGTGGTTTAAGGGCAATAACTTTAATTCTCAGGAAAACGGTAGTTAAGGGCTTCACACCCCCTCTCGTCCCTCTTTCCCCGCTATAATATTCGATATGTGTGCGTAGTGTTGGCGTAGAGAGCTGGAAAGGAAGGATCCATAATATTCGATATGTGTGCGTAGTGTTGGCATAGACACCTGGAAATGAAGAAGGATCCATAATATTCGATATGTGTGCGTAGTGTTGGCATAGAGACCTGTAGATGAGGAAGGATCTATAATATTCGATATGTGTGCGTAGTGTTGGCATAGACACCTGGAAATGAAGAAGGATCCATAATATTCGATATGTGTGCGTAGTGTTGGCATAGAGACCTGGAGATGAGGAAGGATCTATAATATTCGATATGTGTGCGTAGTGTTGGCATAGAGACCTGGAGATGAGGAAGGATCTATAATATTCGATATGTGTGCGTAGTGTTGGCATAGAAACCTGGAGATGAGGAAGGATCTATAATATTCGATATGTGTGCGTAGTGTTGGCATAGAAACCTGGAATGAGGAAGGATTTATAATATTCGATATGTTGCGTAGTGTTGGCATAGAAACCTGGAGATGAGGAAGGATCATAATATTCGATATCGTGGCGTAGTGTTGGCATAGAAACCTGGAGATGAGGAAGGATCTATAATATTCGATATGTGTGCGTAGGTTTGGCATAGACACCTGGATGAGGAAGGATCTATAATATTCGATATGTTGCGTAGTTTGCATTAAAACCTGGGAATGAGGAAGGATTTATAATATTCGATATGTTTGCGTAGTGTTGGCATAGAAACCTGGAGATGAGGAAGGATCTATAATATTCGATATGTGTGCGTAGTGTTGGCATAGAAACTGGAGATCAGGAAGATCTATAATATTCGATTGTGTGCGTAGGTTGCATAGACACCTGGAATGAGAAGGATCTATAATATTCGATATGTGTGCGTAGTGTTGGCATAGAAACCTGGAGATGATGAAGATCTATAATATTCGATATGTGTTGCGTAGTGTTGGCATAGAAACCTGGAATGAGGAAGGATTTATAAATTCGATATGTTGCGTAGTGTTGGCATAGAAACCTGGAGATGAGGAATGGATCTATAATATTCGATATGTGTGCGTATGTTGGCATAGAACTGGAGATAGGAAGGATCTATAATATTCGATATGTGTGCGTAGGTTGGGATAGACACCTGGGAATGAGAAGGATTATAATATTCATATGTGTGCGTAGTGTTGGCATAGACACCTGGAAATGAGAAGGATCCAAAACATGTTGATGACTTCTTCCACTATAAAAAATGTATTACCCCCTCTCCCTTCCCTCTTCTGCATTCTAGTCTCGTCTATCTGTATGTCTGTCCGTCATTCTGTCTGTCTGCTGTCTGTCTGTTTCTCTGTCATCCTCTCTCTCTCTCTCAATCTCTCTCGTCTCTCACTCTCTCATCTCTCTCTCATCTCTCTCTGTTTTTTTTATGTGCGAAGAAACTGAAGACCCCCTCCCCCACCTTTCTCTGACTCTGTCTCGCTGTCTCTGTCTCTCTCTCTCTCTGTCTGTCCCTCTCTCTATCTCTGTCTGTCTGTCTGTCTCTCTGTTGTTTTCAGTGCCTTCATTTCCTTCACAAATCTTATTACATTCACATGTTACAGGTAGGGGGAAAATAGAACCTGTGAGTGAGAGTGTGACCCTTCACAAAATTTGTTACATTCACATGTTACAGGTAGGGGGAAAATAGAACCTGTGAGTGAGAGTGTGACCCTTCACAAAATTTGTTACATTCACATGTTACAGGTAGGGGGGAAATAGAACCTGTGAGTGAGAGTGTGACCCTTCACAAAATTTGTTACATTCACATGTTACAGGTAGGGGGAAAATAAAACCTGTAGTAGAGTGTGACCCTTCACAATTTTGTTCATTCACATGTTACAGGTAGGGGGAAAATAGAACCTGTGAGTGGATGTGACCCTTCACAAAATTTGTTTACATTCACATGTTACAGGTAGGGGGAAATAGAACCTGTGAATGAGAGTGTGACCCTTCACAAAATTTGTTACATTCACATGTTACAGGTAGGGGGAAAATAGAACCTGTGAGTGAGAGTGTGACCCTTCACAAAATTTGTTACATTCACATGTTACAGGTAGGGGGGAAATAGAACCTGTGAGTGAGAGTGTGACCCTTCACAAAATTTGTTGACACTCACATGTTACAGGTAGGGGGAAATAGAACCTGTGAGTGAGAGTGTGACCCTTCACAAAATTTGTGACATTCACATGTTACAGGTAGGGGGGAAATAGAACCTGTGAGTGAGAGTGTGACCCTTCACAAAATTTGTTACATTCACATGTTACAGGTAGGGGGAAAATAGAACCTGTCAGTGAGAGTGTGACCCTTCACAAAATTTGTTACATTCACATGTTACAGGTAGGGGGAAAATAGAACCTGTCAGTGAGAGTGTGACCCTTCACAAAATTTGTTACATTCACATGTTACAGGTAGGGGGAAAATAGAACCTGTGAGTGAGAGTGTGACCCTTCACAAAATTTGTTACATTCACATGTTACAGGTAGGGGGGAAATAGAACCTGTGAGTGAAAGTGTGACCCTTCACAAAATTTGTTACATTCACATGTTACAGGTAGGGGGAAATAGAACCTGTGAGTGAGAGTGTGACCCTTCACAAAATTTGTTACACTCACATGTTACAGGTAGGGGGGAAATAGAACCTGTGAGTGAGAGTGTGACCCTTCACAAAATTTGTTACATTCACATGTTACAGGTAGGGGGGAAATAGAACCTGTGAGTGAGAGTGTGACCCTTCACAAAATTTGTGACACTCACATGTTACAGGTAGGGGGGAAATAGAACCTGTGAGTGAGAGTGTGACCCTTCACAAAATTTGTTACATTCACATGTTACAGGTAGGGGGAAAATAGAACCTGTGAGTGAGAGTGTGACCCTTCACAAAATTTGTGACACTCACATGTTACAGGTAGGGGGGAAATAGAACCTGTGAGTGAGAGTGTGACCCTTCACAAAATTTGTTACATTCACATGTTACAGGTAGGGGGAAAATAGAACCTGTGAGTGAGAGTGTGACCCTTCACAAAATTTGTGACACTCACATGTTACAGGTAGTGGGAAATAGAACCTGTCAGTGAGAATGTGACATTTGTTTTTCCTTCCTTGGTCGTGCGCATTTGTTCGCAGATCCACAGAGGAAGGGAGAGCTTTTGTCTGGAGCCACTGTGGTGCAAGTTTAGTCTGCAGAATGAAGGAAGTGTGTGTGTGTGTGTGTGTGTGTGTGTGTGTGTGTGTGTGTGTGTGTGTGTGTGTGTGTGTGTGTGTGTGTGTGTGTGTGTGTGTGTGTGTGTTGGAAGGATGGGAGGGGGTTACTTGGCAGATTCTTTATCTAGCGACATCTTCAAACATCTTCCGCTGCCAGATTATGTATAAATAATTTACTTTACCCTATCCCAGAAAATTGCTCTCGCGGGCTTTACCTCTCTGCACACGTATGTGCGCAGACTTGCATTCTCTGGGTGTTAAGTTGTGGGTGTGCGACTGACTTGACACTGAAATCGTCTTGTCCACAGGAACATTGGGAAAGGGGGTGGGGGTGTCAATACTTAGTGTGACTCTTTGTTGTGTCAGCTGTCTCATGCTATCTTCCCCTAATCTCCCTCTCGTGGGGTGGGGGTGGGGGGGGGGGGGAGGGGGGAAGCCCGGCCTGCCATAGCCTTACACATCCTGACGCGGCAGTAGTTGTATTGTGAGCCACAGTGTTTGCCAGTAGCCGCCGAACTGAGCGATCAGGGCATGTCGCGGATGGGTACGCACGCACGCACGCACGCGCACGCACGTACTCTCTCTCTCTCTCTCTCTCTCTCTCTCTCTCTCTCTCTCTCTCTCTCTCTCTCTCTCTCTCTCTTTCTCTCTCTCACACACACACACACACACACACACACACACACAGCCCACCCACTCACCCACCCCTGTCTTTCTGGCAGCGGACCAAGCGACGTGTGTGCGTGCAGCGGGTGGATCGAATCGATCCGCAGTGGGGTAGGCCAGGCTCGCTCTGGGACAGGTCTGGTCTTGTCTTGCGGTGCCGCCTGTGCTGACACGGTTCCATGCGGACCTTGCCGCGACTGTACACGGCAGCACCGTGTGTGTGTGTTTGGTTAGGTGGTAGGTCTTTCTTGGCTTCGGTCGTCCGGCTTAATAATTAACGCGGGTGGCAGTGAGGTGTGTATCCGTGGCTCGTTCTCCACCCCCCAACCCCCCATGAAAATTGTCCTCCCTGGCGGAAAGAAAGCTGGGGTTGGTTTTATGTTGGAAGTATAATCACCCCCCCCCCCCCTCCTCCTCGGCACCGTTTCTTGGGGAATCAAGAGATAATCCACTTCCCCTCCCTACTGCCCCCACCCCCTCCCCCGTGCCCTGTTTCTTCTCGTTTCTTTTTCAGGATTTGCCTTTCTTTTCCCCTGTCCGCCCCCTCCTTCCCTCTCTCTCTCTCTCTCTCGCTCTCTCGCTCGCTCGCTGGCTCGCTCGATCTCTAATACTCTTCTTCTTCTTCCTTTTCGTTTCCTTTTACCTAGTAACTATCTGATAAAGCCATCAAAAAGGACAACAAAGGAATAACTATCTGATAAAGCCATCAAAAAGGACAACAAAGGAATAACTACTCTGATTAAAGCCATCAAAAAGGACAACAAAGCAATAACTATCTGATAAAACCAGCCGCCGTGGCGAAATGGTTAGCGTCGCGGATTCCCGGCTGGGAGGTCGTGGGTTCGAATCCCATCAGAGTCATGTGGGTTTTTTCTGCCCCGACCGGCTCCTACCCAGAGTTGAGTTTGCTGCGGACTCAGTTGGGAAGACTGGGACCACACAGTCGAGTTTCATCCACTTGATGGATGCGTTTCTGAGAGTGTTGCTCAAATTTCCTGACCAACACTGCAGGTGCCTGTATCTCTCGGGCCTGGTTGACGCCGGGATATATTATGAAAGGAAGCGTAGAGTACAGCCCTGTCATGTAGTCTCAGACAAAAATGGAAATCCGTAGCATCATCTTAATCATCCTCATTCTCATTGATCAGCATTAAAAAAAAGTGTCAAGTTCTGTGGCCCTTCATGCCCTGTTCTCATGGTGACCTCAATTTCGATGTCCTCTCTCATGTCTGTGGCCTTGGTTTGGTTCCATCGGGGTCACGGTATCGGCGAGTCCATGAGGGCTGTCGTTGGACGGACGTGGTGGCGCCCTCCGGGGGGAGAGCTCACTCACGCCGGCTCCGCGACTAAGCAATTATTGTCGTCAGTAGGGGGCTTAGTAGGTGGTGTCCTGCGTATGTTAGATCAGAACAGGCGCCACTGAACACCACCGAAGTGACTCGGCAGCAGTGTAGTGTCTCCTCCGGTGGGTTGCCTCTTGACGACTTGACATTGACTGCTCCCTGTGGATTGCTGGTGCCGGGGCTGCGGCGGAGCCGACCGGGCTGTGGCTGTGGACGGGGTGTCGGAATGAGCGGCGTGGGTGCACTGCCTCTGAGGTGGCATAGAGGTTGGGGACAGCCAAAAAAAACAAAACAAAAAAAATAACTCTGATAAAGCCATAAAAAAGGACAGCAAAGGAATAACTATGTGATAAAGCCATAAAAAGGACAGCAAAGGAATAACTATCTGATAAAGCCATCAAAAAAGACAGCAAAGGAATAACTATCTGATAAAGCCATCAAAAAGGACAGCAAAGGAATAACTGATAAAGCCATCAAAAAGGACAGCAAAGGAATAACTGATAAAGCCATCAAAAAGGACAGTAAAGGAATAACTATCTGATAAAGCCATCAAAAAGGACAGCAAAAGGAATAACTATCTGATAAAGCCATCAAAAAGGACAGCAAAGGAATAACTGATAAAGCCATCAAAAAGGACAGCAAAAGGAATAACTATCTGATAAAGCCATCAAAAAGGACAGCAAAAGGAATAACTATCTGATAAAGCCATCAAAAAGGACAGCAAAGGAATAACTGATAAAGCCATCAAAAAGGACAGCAAAGGAATAACTGATAAAGCCATCAAAAAGGACAGTAAAGGAATAACTATCTGATAAAGCCATCAAAAAGGACAGCAAAAGGAATTGGTAAACAAAGACGGAGAGGGGGAGGATGGGCGCGGGTTGGGTTGGGTGGGGGGGGGGGAGTAATGGTAAAGCTGGGAGGGAATGAGGACCATGTTGGAGGTGCTTCAGTTCTGAGATTCTTCATTTGTAATGTCTCTTTTTCATGATAAAAAAAAAGAAATAGAATCCTTGTGTGTGTGCATTTTTTTTTTCTTTTTCTTTTTAGCCCTTATGAAATAGTTTTAATAAAACTATGTACTGTGGTACGTGTGAGTGGGGTTGGAAGGGAAGTGAGTGGTTGTGGAGGTATATTCGGATATCGCACATCTCCTAAGAATGAAATCTGCATGAAGGAAAGTGAGTGGTTCTGGAGGTCATATTCGGATATCGCACATCTCCTAAGAATGAAATCTGCAGGATACATGGGATGAGGGGTGGAATGGGGTGCTTATACAGTCTGTGATCATACCGAATAAAATGACCGCCACCTTGTTTCCTTCCTTTTTTTTTTCCAATGCGTTGGTTTTTGTTTGGTTTTTCCCCAGTAACTTTCGATGTGCTTTTGGTAACTTAATAAATGAAATCCTTTGGTTTAATTAACATTCATTCAATAACCAGAATACATTCGCACTGTCATCAGGACAAAAGAGCAACAACAAGCCCTAGACTTATCTATCCATCGATCGATCGATCGATCGATCGATCTATGATATATATATATATATATATATATATATATATATATATATATATATATATATATACTGTGCTCAGATGTAACATTGACAACATATTGGCGGTTACGATAACGAAATCCTCCGATAAAGAATGCGACCATCGCGGTTCTCTCGCGCGCTCTTCTCATTGTCGCTCACCCCCGTACCCGACCCGTATGTGACTCATTCTCTCGCGCTTCCCCTTGTCCTCCCCCTCCCCCGTAAAAAAGATGGCTGGTTAGTTCTTCCCGTAGGGGGAAAAAGAGGGTAAGAAAGGAGGTATACAGGAACGGGAGGCGGGTGTGGAACAGCGAGATTAAGCCGGCTGCTCTTGAGTGGTGTGTACACCAAGTCTTGTGTAGGCTTGCTTCGTTCACCTGGTCACCGCTTGCCTGCGCCGCCTAACTGCCACTTCGGAAAAAAAAAGAAGAAAAGAAAAGAAAAAAATCCGTCCCTGATCGATTTGAACCGGGTGGGCTTTCCTTGTGCCTGGAGATCTTTCTTCGGGTGGGCCCCACACACACTCGTATAAATACACGGGGAGTGTGTGTTGTGTGTTTGTGTGTGTTTTGCCCGTCTGTTGTGTGCTGGTGCTAGTGAGACCGGATACATATTGATACCATCAACTTGAGAGCGCTGCGCCATTCGGGCTTGGTGTTCATTGTGTGTGGTGGTGGTGGTGGTTGTTGGGAGAGTACTAAGAAGTGTGTGCGGGTTGTTGACACACAACATCGCTGGGAATCATGTATGCCGGGGTGCCGCAGGTGCAGGAATCGTGAGTATTACAGTTTAGTAGTCGAGTGTCTTTGCTATGGCTGTTATCGCTGCTGCGTGTGTGTGTCTTTCTCTGTCTACGTCTGCCTGTCTCTGTCTGTCTGTCTCTGTCTCTCTCTCTCTCTCTTGTTGTCTCTCTCTCTCTTCGTCTCTCTCTCCGTCTCTCTCTCTCTCTCTCTCTCTCTCTCTCTCTCTCTCTCTCTCTCTGTCCGTCTTTCCCTCGCTCTCTCTGTCTCCGCCTCCCTCTGCCTGTCTCGTCTGTCTGTCTCCTTTGTGTGTGTGTGTGTGTGTGTGTGTGTGTGTGTGTGTGTGTGTGTGGTGCGCGCGCGCGCGCGCGCGTGTGTGCACGAGTGGTCTGTGACCACGTCCCTCCCTCTTTAACCCCCCCCCCCCTCCTTCTGTCTCCGTGCTCTGACATGGAGGGACCTGAGGCCAAAGATATCTCTCTTCTCTCTCTCTCTCTCTCTCTCTCTCTCTCTCTCTCTCTCTCTCTCTCTCTCTATATTATATATATATATATACAGTGTGCGCGTTTCTCGGTGTGGTATTGCGGGTCAGTTGTCCACTTGCATTGTGGGTGTTAGGGACTCTTGAAATGACTCTCTCTCTCTCTCTCGCTTTGTCTTTCTGTCTCTCTCTCCCCTCTCTCCCCCCTCCCCACCCCCCTCTCTCTCTCCCCTCTCCCTCCTCTCTGTCTCTTCCCCCCCCTCTCTCTCTCCCTCCCTCCCTCCCTGTATACCTGTTGAAGGTCTCCCATGTACTTTACAAGCGACACTGAATGCTGCCCTAAAGGAAATGACTGTCCTCGTTTAAAATTGAGGGCAGAGGAAAACAAACAGTTGTGATTCTTCATTTGACCACGAATACCGACCAGCCCCCTGCAACGCAAAGCCAAGGCCACAGCGCTGTGTGTGTGTCATTCATTTAACGTCTTTCCACTAATCGTGATATTAGAGGCGGGGGGGGGGGGGGGGGGGGGGGGGGGGGGGGGGGATCGTGCCGAAAGAGAGAGATGGGGAAGGAAAGAGCGTATGTGATTATGCTTGTGCACGCACACGTATGTGTGCATGTGCGTGTGCTCGTGTGTGTGTATGCGAGTGTGTTTGAGTATGTTTGTGTGCATATGTGTGTGCTTATATGAGTGCTTATATGAATAATAATGGTAATTACAAAACACTTGAATTTTTCAAAAAAGTTTGAAAGGGAAAAAAGCTAAAATTTTAACAAAACTAATTAACAACCATCTAGGCACAGAAACTTAACCTTTCTCAGTCCTTGTCACTTTTGAGCTTTGTACATTATTCCATCTTCCCTCTCCACACATACCCCCCATCCCCGCCCCACACACAAAAAAGGAACCTATAAATACTTCCCCAGTGGAGTGCGCTCTAAGCATACAAAAAACTCGTATGTTAGAGCTGGTGACTCAAAGATGGCCTGTGCACTGTTTTGCCTCAACACCGGAATTATTTTTTTCATGTCTTGACATGTAACAATATGATCACATGTTATTTTCTTTTTACATAAACATACTATGTTTTTAATATATTTTGTTTTAAAAGCATCAAGTTTCCACCTATACATCAGTGAAAGTATATTTTTATTTAAACTAAAATTATGTTGAATGATCTTAATGTCAAAAATTTCAAACTGATTTTGATTGTCATGTTCTATCATTCTATCTTTGAAGGTTTTCGAAATATATGCTTTAATTAAATTGCACTGCTCATGTACCGATAAGAGTAGTTTTAAGATCTTCAGAACCACAGATATGTTTTGCTTTACGCTTAGCTGCCCTATCTACATTATCGTTGTAATAAAAGGAACAGTGTGAAGGAATCCAACAAAAAGATAATTGGGTGCCTCCTTCAATAAGCATATGGATCAAACAGCTTATCTCAATAATCATTTCAGGCCTAGTATGCAAGTGAAAATCTTTTATCGCCTGAAGGACTGATTTTGAATCTACACAAAACAGAGCTTGAAATATTGTTTTGGGGAAATTTAAAAGGTAATTCAAAGCCATGAGTATTGCTGTTAATTCAGCTGTAAATATGGATATGTTACATCCGATGTAAAAAGATCTCTCCACCCTCAAGTCAGGGATTAAGAATGCACAACCTGTTTGCTTACCAATACATGAACCATCTGTGTACATTTTTAATTGGTTAGTGTATTTCTCATCAATATGACACTTAGTATAACTTGCTAACATATTGATATTTTCATCTTTTTTGATGTTGGTGTGATCAATATCAAAATGGGCTTTTTTAAGTTCCCAGGGTGGAATAGGACAAAAAGATGGTCTGGGAGAGAAATTTTCTTTTTCTAAAGAAACCCCAGAATCTGAAATTATTTTTGATGTATAAGTTGCTATAGTTATTTGAGAAGTTATAGACTTTGCTCTTTTCGGAAAATCAAAATCTGATCTTATTTTGATTTCTGATTTAATGTGTGTTTTTCTAGCTGTACTTTTAATGACAAATTTACAACATGTTAAATCTCTATAATCATCTAGAGGAAGTACCTGAGCTTCATAATATGTACGTGACGATGATGCGTGCACAGGAAGTCCAAGGGCTAATTTCAATGCCTTACATTCAATACTTTGCAGTTTTTGTAATAGATATTTAGGCGCTTTAAAGAATATTTCTTGGGCATAAGTTATTTTTGATCTCATTAAAGATTTACATAGAGTAATCAATGTAGCTGGATCTTGCCCCCACTTTTCTTTAGAAATAATTTTCAGAAAGTTTAATGTTTTTCTCGCCTTTGTTAATAAATATTCGATATGAAAGTTCCATGATAATTTAGATGTAAAATAAACTCCTAGAAATTTGATCTCTGTAACATGCTTAAGAGGAGTATCATCCATACTTTCTGGGTTAGATCCACTGTTAAAAAGAATCATATTTGTTTTTTCGGTTGACAGACTTAATCCATTAAGCTTCATATAATCCACCATCTTATTTAGTTCTCCTTGATAGATCTTTTTGACGAGTTTTATATCTCGCTGTGAAGTTTTCTTTTTTAACGTTACATCCATCCACATGCATATATCATCTGCATATTGGACAAGAACAACTTTTTTTTTGATAATTTGTTTGGCAGATCATGTATTAATAACGAGAAGAGAAGTGGCGCTAATACTGACCCTTGAGGGATTCCCATTGAAAGTGTTCTCCTTGTGGAATATGTTTTTCCTACTCTTGTTCTTATTACCCTATCCTTTAGAAAACATCTGACATAGTTGTGTATATTTCCTGTCAAGCCAGTGTTTTAAAGTTTATTCAATAGCTGAAAATGACCAAGTGTTATTTATATCGAAAAAGGTAGCAAGAACACATTTTCGTCTAGCAAACTGTTTCTTTATATTTGTTGATAATTTCACTAAAATTTCTGTAGTGGATCGACCTTTCTGGAAACCAGCTCGATTGATTGGTATGATGTTATATTTTTCGCAGTAATGTACAAGTCTATTCAAAACAATTCTTTCTGAAAGTTTACATACATGTGAAGTTAATGCAATGGGTCTGTAATTCTTAGGATCCTTTGTAGATTTTCCTTGCTTATGAATTGGAACAACAATCGACTGTTTCCATATTTTTGGCATAACACCATTGCTCCAACACGTACTAAATAATTTATGAAGAAACTCCACAAAATGTTCAGGCAAATTTCTTAACATTTGATTAGATATTGCATCTAAACCAATAGATGATTTTCTTAATGGTATGGATCTAATGGCTTCTTTTACTTCTTGGATAGTTATAGGAGCATTGATATTGTTACTATTGTCTGCTGTAGATTCATCCTGTGCTTTACTACCTTCTTTTTTCTCTCTGTATATTTGGTCAGTACTTGTTAGACCTTCAGAGCGGCTTACCTTAGCAAATATGTTTACAAAGGCTTCTGCTTTCTCATCAGCACTAGGAAGACTGTTGTTATCTATTGTTATAGGGTACTGTGTC
Source organism: Conus canariensis (assembly GCA_033310375.1). Taxonomy (NCBI): domain Eukaryota; kingdom Metazoa; phylum Mollusca; class Gastropoda; order Neogastropoda; family Conidae; genus Conus; species Conus canariensis. The sequence goes on from CM065724.1 coordinate 79,596,623, forward strand.
GATGTTGATCCATTTTTCATAGCTTTCAGTTCCTCCCACACTTTACCAATATCTTTATGATTTTTAACTTCAGAGTTACAAAATTCATTCCAGTGCTGCAGCTTTGCGTCATCTATGACATCTTTATTTTCTTTATCTGCCTTTTTCATTTCTTTATGACTACTTGCTGATCTCTTTTTACAATAGATCTTGAATCTTTCTTTTTTCTTTTTATTGGCAGTTTCACATTTTGTGTTCCACCATACATTTCCATTATGTTTTTTTGACTTTGTGTTTTTTATCTTCGGGATCGACTTGTCAGCTGCTGCTAAAATATATTTACAAAATGCAGTGTATTGGTCATCTACGTTTTCATTAGCTGAGAACACTATGTCAATGTTGGTAAGATTGGTTTGAAAAAAAGACCAAACTGCTTTTTTGTAAATATATTTTTGAATAATATCTTCTGAGATTTCCTGTTCTAATATGTCATTCAACGATATTATTATTGGAATATGATCTGATCCCAGTGGATTATCTCCTGTTTCCCACATTGAGTTTACTACAAGTGATGGAGATGTAAAGGTTAAATCAATGGCTGAGGGGTTATGGGTGGCTATATCTGGAATGCGAGTAATATTTCCATTATTTAGCAAATATAGATTAGAATCAGCTATATTATCTAATAATCTATTACTTGTAACATAAGAGCAGCCATGGTCCCAAAAAGGAGCATGTGCGTTAAAATCTCCTCCAATAACCCATTTGTCTCTTTGGTCTTGGAACCCTTTTAGCCATTCTGTATTCGTATCATCAGGTCCTTTTGGAAGGTAAACTGAGGCAATGTTCAATATCAAAGAAGAAGTAAATTTGACCATTGCTGCACAGCATGAAGCAGAAGGGATGTTATTGGATACTGGTGGAGTTCTTTCACAAAAATCCAGGCCTTCACGCACATAGATAGCTGTTTGTATTCGGTCCGCACATTGTTCATAAACTGGGGGGGGGGGGGGGGGGGGGGTGGGGGTGGGGGGGGGGTGATAGAATCCAGGTAAATGTGGTAGATTATCGCTGTTGACATTTAGTGATTGTAATAATAATAATACATGAAACTTATTTATTCCAAGATAATGATTCAAGTATGATATATTTTTTGTTATGGAGCGACAAATCCATTGGAGAAGCTTAATAGTTGGTCTCTTTTTTGTTGTCATGATAAAGATGTATATTATAAGTGAAGTGACTGAGAAATTCCCTTCTAACGTATATAAACAGGTAAGGACATGCACGATACTGTTTATCGACGGTAATGCCCGTCACAGATCACCAGGGATAGGCACAGAGCTGAGGTATTCAGAAAGAAACAACAGGGAAAAGGCAGGTGAGGGTTTTTCTCCATCCAGTTTGTTTTTACCGACTCCACCAAGTCTGGTGTACAGTGCTGACAGAGCCGGTCACTGCTATACTGCTTGTGCTGACATTGTTCAGTGTGACAGTAATTCCCCTCCCTCTGCACCACAGCCTGCACGAGACACACGGCACAAGTGAAAATCAACAAGAAATCGACATGGGACAGTGTGATAAACAATCGGTGACAATCGCGCACAATGAAGCCTTCATGTCAGATGTTGTGTCAGTCAAGCCAAGTGTGCATGACAACTGTGGTGAACAATGTTGCGACATCGTGTGTGGACATGACAGGCCACCAGATCCTTGTGTACAAAACAAAAGAGAAGGAAGTCTTGGCACATGACGATG
>CM065724.1:79605859-79615859 GCA_033310375.1 Conus canariensis
AGAGAGAGAGAGAGAGAGAGAGAGAGAGAGAGAGAGGCAGAGAGACAGAGACAGACAGACGGACAGGAGGAGGGGTAGGGAGCTGGAAAATGAAAATAAAATGGATGGGGAGCGATGTGGGTGGGTGGGTGGGCTGGTAAGAAACGCTATCTGTGGGTCCTTCCTATGTAATAAGTGTCTGGCGTATTGACCAACTTCGCCTGACGTCTTGATGTTGAGCGAGGGAGAGAGAGAGAGAGACAGGGAGAGAGAGACAGACAGACAGACAGAGGGAGGGGAAATAAATTGGAAAATGACAAAAATGGGTGGGGAGAGGATATGGGTCGGTGGGCTGGTAAGAAACGCATTCTGTGGGTCCTTTCTATGTGATAAGTGTCTGGCGTATTGACCAACTTCGCCTGACGTCCTGAGAGAGAGAGAGAGAGAGGGGGGAGGAAAATTGGAAGGGGGAAGAAAAAGCGAAGGGTCAGGGGAATAGAATGTGTGGTGTGTGTGTGTGGGGGGGGGGGGGGGGGGGGGGGGAGGAAAATTGGAAGGGGGAAGAAAAAGCGAAGGGTCAGGGGAATAGAATGTGTTGGGAGGTGGCACGCATCATTTCTGCGTGGTAATTTTGGCAGTTAGTGTAACGTGTGGGAATGCAATTGCACGGATACTTACCAAAATGCGCTGTTGGCAGACAGACAAAAAAACGTTGTCGTCATACGATGCTGCATTCTCCTTCTGTGCAACAATTCTCTGTCTCTCATTTGACTTCCATCAGTGGGCAAACTGTTGGTTTAAGGTACCCCTAGGTTTGACACGTACTGGCGTCCAAATATGATTTCTTTCTACAGGGTCGTGTATCCATAATGTCTTTTTTTCTGACGTGTCCTTGCTCCGTCATGTTCACTTCCGCTGTGTCTGTAATGCGTCACGTTTTTCTGTCCGTCATGTCTTCTTTCTTCTAGCTCTTCTAACCACCGTGTCATTTGTGAGTAATAGCATCTCTTCATCACGTCTTCTGTGTGCCATGTTCTCTATGCACCAAGTCTTCAGAGTGTCACGTGCTGTGTCTTGTGTGCACCGTGTATTTGTGCACCATGTTAGCTGTCACTTCTTGTGCGCTCCAAAACCTTTTGTGCGCCGTGTCATTTGTCTGACATGTTTTTTGTGTGTCTTCAGAGTGACATGTCTTCTGTGTGCCATACCTTCTGTGTGCCGTTTCATCCGTGTGCTGGGGTCTTCTGTGTATGATGTCATCTGTCGGTCTTGTCATCTGTGCACCATATCTTCGTTTGTACCATGGCTTCTGTGCACTATACCTTCTGTCATTCTTGTGCCGTTTGCATACAGGCCACTCGTCTTACACCCATTCTTATTTTTTAAAAGGTGAAGAGGCTCCGTGGTGCATTCCATGTCATGTTCCACTCACGATGTGAGACATAAACACTTTACAGCAGATTCCATGAAAACCTTGTTCAGAGGTGTCCCACCTGACGTGATCTTTGAATTTCTGAAAGAGATGAACATTTTTCATCTGATCTAAGATTTTACGGAAGAAAGATTTTGAACGAGGTTTCTGGTACGTTTTTAGGTGTATTTTAAGAGATGTGTGAAGGGTGGGGTTTTTTTTATGACCTGTGAGTTGACTTCAACGTGGTGACAGTCCTGATCTGGCCTTTTGCGGTCGGCTGCGCTATTAGCAACATGACCTTCTGTCATTCACGTCTTCTGTGTGCCATGTCTTTAGTGGGCCAGGTCTTGTATAAGCCGTGTCTTTTTGTGGGCCATGTCTGTAGTGGGCCAGGTCTTGTATAAGCTGTGTCTTTTTGTGGGCCATGTCTTTAGTGGGCCAGGTCTTGTATAAGCCGTGTCTTTTTGTGGGCCATGTCTTTTGTGCACTATGTCTTCTGTTCTCAATGCCTTGTTTCCATCATGTCTTCTACCAGTCATGTTTTCTCTGCCATATCCCCCCCCCCCTCCCTCCGTCTTCTGTCCACTGTCTTCTGTCCGTCCTGGGTTTTTGATTGTTTTTGTTTTTGTCCGCCATGGCATCTGTATGTTGTGTCTTGCATGTCATGTCCGCCATGTCATCTGTCCACCATGTCATGTCTGTCATGCCTTCTAGCTGGTATGTCTTCTAGTGGCCATGAGCTGATTTGTCTTCTGGTGGCCATGACTTAACATCTGCCATGTCGTTTAGCCGGTATGTCTTCTGGTGGCCATGAGCCGGTATGTCTTCTGGTGGCCATGAGCCGGTATGTCTTCCGGTGGCCATGATCCGTGGCCATGAGCCGGTATGTCTTCTGGTGGCCATGATCCATGGCCATGAGCCGGTATGTCTTCTGGTGGCCATGAGCCGGTATGTCTTCTGGTGGCCATGACTTAACGTCTGCCATGTCATCTGTCCACCATGTCATGTCTGTCATGCCTTTTGGCCGATATGTCTTCTGTTGGTCATGACTTAACGTCTGCCATGTCATCTGCCCACCATGTCTGTCATGTATTTAGCCGGTATGTCATGTAGTTGGCCATGACTTGACGTCCGCCATGTCATCTGTCCGCCATGTCTGTCATGCCTTTTAGCCGGTATGTCTTCTGGTGGCCATGACTTAACGTCCGCCATGTCATCTGTCCGCCATGTCTGTCATGCCTTTTAGCCGGTATGTCTTCTGGTGGCCATGACTTAACGTCCCCCATGTCATCTGTCCACCATGTCATCTGTCCACCTGTCTGTCATTCCTTTTAGCGATAAGTCTTCTGGTGGCCATGACTTCAGTCGACCAAACCTTCTGTTTGTTATGTCTTCTCTTCGTCATGTCTTTGGTCCGCCGTGTCTTCTGTTCACTGTATCGTCTGTTTGGTCGGCATTCCTTTTGTCCGCCATGTCTTCTGTTCACTCTATCGTCTGTTTTGTCCGCCAAGTCTTCTGTTGACTGTAATGGTCTGGTTGGTAGGCATTCCTTTCGTCCGCCATGTCTTCTGTTGACTGTATCGTCTGTTTGGTCGGCATTCCTTTTGTCCGCCATGTCTTCTGTTGACTGTAATGGTCTGGTTGGTAGGCATTGCTTTTGTCCGCCATGTCTTCTGTTCACTGTATCGTCTGTTTGGTCGGCATTCCTTTTGTCCGCCATGTCTTCTGTTCACTCTATCGTCTGTTTGGTCGGCATTCCTTTTGTCCGCCATGTCTTCTGTTGACTGTAATGGTCTGTTTGGTAGGCATTCCTTTTGTCCGCCATGTCTTCTGTTGACTGTAATGGTCTGTTTGGTAGGTATTCCTTTCGTCCGCCCTGTCTTCTGTTGACTGTAATGGTCTGTTTGGTAGGCATTCCTTTTGTCCGCCCTGTCTTCTGTTGACTGTAATGGTCTGGTTGGTAGGCATTCCTTTTGTCCGTCGTGTCTTCTGTTCACTGTAATGGTCTGTTTGGTACGCATTGCTTTTGTCCGCCCTGTCTTCTGTTCACTGTAATGGTCTGGTTGGTAGGCATTCCTTTTGTCCGCCATGTCTTCTGTTCACTGTAATGGTCTGGTTGGTAGGCATTCCTTTTGTCCGCCATGTCTTCTGTTGACTGTAATGGTCTGTTTGGTCGGCATTCCTTTTGTCCGCCATGTCTTCTGTTACTGTAATGGTCTGGTTGGTCGGCATTGCTTTTGTCCGCCATGTCTTCTGTTCACTGTAATGGTCTGGTTGGTAGGCATTCCTTTTGTCCGCCATGTCTTCTGTTGACTGTAATGGTCTGTTTGGTAGGCATTCTTTTGTCCGCCATGTCTTCTGTTGACTGTAATGGTCTGTTTGGTCGGCATTCCTTTTGTCCGCCATGTCTTCTGTTCATGTAATGGTCTGTTTGGTCGGCATTGCTTTTGTCCGCCATGTCTTCTGTTGACTGTATCGTCTGTTTGGTCGGCATTCCTTTTGTCCGCCATGTCTTCTGTTCGACTGTAATGGTCTTTTGGTAGGCATTTCACTTATTGTCCGCACATGTCTTCTGTTCCCTGTATCGTCTGTTTGGTCGGCATTGCTTTTGTCCGCCATGTCTTCTGTTGACTGTAATGGTCTGGTTTGGTAGGCATTCCTTTTGTCCGCCATGTCTTCTGTTGACTGTATCGTCTGTTTGGTCGGCATTCCTTTTGTCCGCCATGTCTTCTGTTGACTGTAATGGTCTGTTTGGTAGGCATTGCTTTTGTCCGCCATGTCTTCTGTTGACTGTAATGGTCTGTTTGGTCGGCATTGCTTTTGTCCGCCATGTCTTCTGTTGACTGTAATGGTCTGTTTGTAGGCATTCCTTTTGTCCGCCATGTCTTCTGTTCACTGTAATGGTCTGGTTGGTAGTTATTCCTTTTGTCCGCCAAGTCTTCTGTTGACTGTATGGTCTGGTTGGTAGGCATTCCTTTTGTCCGCCATGTCTTCTGTTGACTGTAATGGTCTGTTTGGTAGACATTCCTTTTGTCCGCCATGTCTTCTATTCACTGTAATGGTCTGTTTGGAGGCATTCCTTTTGTCCGCCATGTCTTCTGTTCACTGTAATGGTCTGTGTGGTAGGTATTCCTTTTGTCCGCCCTGTCTTCTGTTGACTGTAATGGTCTGTTTGTTTTGTACATTCCTTTCGTTCGCCATGTCTTTCCGTTGACTGTAATGGTCTGGTTTGGTAGGCATTCCTTTTGTCCGTCGTGTCTTCTATTCACTGTAATGGTCTGTTTGGTAGGCATTTTCCTTTTGTCCGCCTGTCTTCTGTTCACTGTAATGGTCTGTTTGGTAGGCATTCCTTTTGTCCGCCATGTCTTCTGTTGACTGTAATGGTCTGGTTGGTAGGCATTCCTTTTGTCCGCCATGTCTTCTGTTGACTGTAATGGTCTGTTTGGTGGCATTCCTTTTGTCCGCCTGTCTTTGTTTCACTGTAATGGTCTGTTGGTGGCATTGCTTTTGTCCGCCAAGTCTTCTGTTGACTGTAATGGTCTGGTTGGTAGGCATTCCTTTTGTTTCGCCATGTCTTCTGTTGACTGTAATGGTCTGTTTGGTAGGCATTCCTTTTGTCCGCCATGTCTTCTGTTTCACTGTAATGGTCTGTTTGGTCGGCATTGCTTTTGTCCGCCATGTCTTCTGTTGACTGTAACGGTCTGGTTGGTCGGCATTCCTTTTGTCCGCCATGTCTTCTGTTGACTGTAATGGTGTGTTTGGTAGGCATTCCTTTTGTCCGCCATGTCTTCTGTTCAATGTAATGGTGTGTTTTGGTCGGCATTGCTTTTGTCCGCCATGTCTTCTGTTCACTGTATCGTCTGTTTGGTGGGCATTGCTTTTGTCCGCCATGTTTTCTGTTCACTGTAATGATCTGTTTGGTCGGCATTCCTTTTGTCCGCCATGTCTTCTGTTCAGTTTAATGGTCTGTTTGGTAGGCATTGCTTTTGTCCGCCATGTCTTCTGTTGACTGTAATGGTCTGGTTGGTAGGCATTCCTTTTGTCTGCCATGTCTTCTGTTCACTGTAATGGTCTGTTTGGTAGGCATTCCTTTTGTCCGCCATGTCTTCTTTTCACTGTAATGGTCTGTTTGGTCGGCATTGCTTTTGTCCGCCATGTCTTCTGTTCACTGTAACGGTCTGGTTGGTCGGCATTCCTTTTGTCCGCCATGTCTTCTGTTGACAGTAATGGTGTGTTTGGTAGGCATTCCTTTTGTCCGCCATGTCTTCTGTTCAATGTAATGGTGTGTTTGGTCGGCATTGCTTTTGTCCGCCATGTCTTCTGTTCACTGTATCGTCTGTTTGGTCGGCATTGCTTTTGTCCGCCATGTTTTCTGTTCACTGTATCGTCTGTTTGGTAGGCATTCCTTTTGTCCGCCATGTCTTCTGTTCAGTTTAATGGTCTGTTTGGTAGGCATTGCTTTTGTCCGCCATGTCTTCTGTTCACTGTATCGTCTGTTTGGTAGGCATTCCTTTTGTCCGCCATGTCTTCTGTTCACTGTAATGGTCTGTTTGGTAGGCATTCCTTTTGTCCGCCATGTCTTCTGTTGACTGTATCGTCTGGTCGGCATTCCTTTTGTCCGCCATGTCTTCTGTTGACTGTAATGGTCTGTTTGGTAGGCATTCCTTTTGTCCGCCATGTCTTCTGTTGACTGTAATGGTCTGTTTGGTCGGCATTCCTTTTGTCCGCCATGTCTTCTGTTGACTGTAATGGTCTGTTTGGTAGGCATTCCTTTTGTCCGCTATGTCTTCTGTTCACTGTAATGGTCTAGTTGGTAGTTATTTATTTTGTCCGCCGTGTCTTCTGTTGACTGTAATGGTCTGGTTGGTAGTTATTCCTTTTGTCCGCCAAGTCTTCTGTTGACTGTAATGGTCTGGTTGGTCGGCATTCCTTTTGTCCGCCATGTCTTCTGTTGACTGTAATGGTCTGTTTGGTAGGCATTCCTTTTGTCCGCCATGTCTTCTGTTCACTGTAATGGTCTGGTTGGTAGGCATTCCTTTTGTCCGCCATGTCTTCTGTTGACTGTAATGGTCTGTTTGATAGGCATTCCTTTTGTCCGCCATGTCTTCTGTTCAATGTAATGGTGTGTTTGGTCGGCATTGCTTTTGTCCGCCATGTCTTCTGTTCATTGTAATTGTCTGGTAGGCATTCCTTTTGTCCGCCAAGTCTTCTGTTGACTGTAATGATCTGTTTGGTAGGCATTCCTTTTGTCCGCCATGCCTTCTGTCCACTGTGTGTACTTTTTTAAAATTTTGTTTTGTTTTTGTTTTGCTTTTTTGTTTGTTTGTGCGTTTGTTTTGCTTTTGGTCTGCGCTGTCTTCCGTTTGCCATGTTTTCTGTCCACTGTCTTCTGTTCGTCATTTTTTTTTTCTTTCTTTTCATCTACAGTGTCTCCTGTGCCTTCCGTCCATCACGTCTTCAGCCTGCATTTGTCTTCCTTCCGTTAAAGATAACACTGAATAGACGATGTCTGGAAAACTACAAGGGTGACAATCTATGTTAGCGTTCGCGTTCAGTGAGGGTGACCACACCGTTTTTCCTAGGACAGATGGTGTTGGTGGGTACGGCCAAAGCAGTTTTTGCCCCTTCAGTCAGCTTAACAATTCCATCAGAGAGAGAAAAATGCCAAAACACCGGTGTGAAACGTTGCGCTTGTCATGCAGACAATCAAGATCTCGATCGTAATTCTGGTGTGCGCTTCAGATCAAATTTTTGACTGTGTAGATCTATTTGCTTGACCCACAAGTTGAGAAAAGGTAACTCGTTATTTTGTAATGGAAAGGCAACGTTATCTTCCCCTGATTTTTTTTTTTTTTTTTTTTTTTTTTGTCCCGGAGCTGGTCTGTTAATTGAGAAAACATCCTAGATAGTCTACCAAATGGCAAGTAGATACACAAGCTGGCGTGTATTACAAGACACCGATGACTGACAGTAAAGAAACAGCATTCCTTCAGGTCCTGAACCCTACAAACCATGCAATATTGCTTAAATCGCTCGCAGCAGTTTCACAGAAAAATCGATCTTTCATTTGATGAGTACTGTTTTCTAAAAGCTAGAGTATCCCAAAATTAGGAAAAAAAAATGTTTAGTCTGCAAGCAAGATGTCATTAACGACGAGGGAAGAATGGTGGTGGTGGGGGGGGGGGGGGGGGGGGGGGTAGGGATGGAAGGGGTCGATTCCATTCATTTCCAGGAGGGAAGGTGGGGTGATGAGAGAAAGGAAGGAACTCAGAAATGAGAAAGCAGACAGCTTCAAAATAAATGAATAAATAAATACATGAAGAAATGAACACATGAATAAAAATGAATAAGTAAATAAACAAACGAATGAATGAATCAATCAATAAATAAGTAAGTGAATAGATAAATAAGTACATTAATGAATAAATGAATAAGTGAAAGACAGAAAGAGAAACGCACGCACCAACAACACCTCACTGCTTAGATTCACAGGCATTGAATTAGATCGACATGAATCCGCCAGCAGACGTGTCCTGACGTGAGAGTTCAGCGCAGGCCAGAGTGTACATATGTAATATCCACCAGGTCAGGCAGCTTTACATTCCGCCCCTGTTTCAGACCGTGACGTAGTTGGTGCGTGCGTGACAGCCGCCTGCCTATACCTTCTGGCCTGCTCGGTCCTCGCATGACTGAACGAGGAGTTACGAAACATGTACACTGATTCCGAAGGAAGGTCGAAAGGAGAGCTCCATCGAAAACGGCGAGAACAATGATGGAGGGAGGGGTGGAGGGGGGGGGGAGAGGGGGAAGACTAAGTCAGACCAAGTCAGAAACTAAAGAGGAAATGATTTAAGGCTTTTGACTGACCACCTATCATCGATCACTTATCCCGGGTCTTGAAAACTGTTGGGGCGCCACAGAAGACTTCGCAACCAGCTTCCTCCACTCCTCCCGGTTCTCAGAGTCTCTTTGGCACTTGCTGAGTGTAAGGCCAAGTCCATGCACTGATGTTGCCCTCCCATCTCTTTCTCGGTCTTCCTCTCCTCCTGCCTCCTTGCTGAGTGCGAGGCCAGTCCATGCACTGATGTTGTCCTCCCATCTCTTTCTCTCTGTCTTCCTCTTCTTCTGCCCCCTTGCTGAGTGTGAGGCCAGTCCATGCACTGATGTTGTCCTCCCATCTCTTCTCGTCATCCTCTCTTCGCTCCTTGCTGGTGGAGGCCAGTCCATGCATGATGTTGTCCTCATCTCTTCTGTCTCCTCTCTTCGCTCCTTGCTGAGTGTGAGGCCAGTCCATGCACTGATGTTGTCCTCCCATCTCTTTCTCTGTCATCCTCTCCTTCTGCCTCCTTGCTGAGTGTGAGGCCAGTCCATGCACTGATGTTGTCCTCCCATCTCTCTCTCTGTCATCCTCTCCTTCTGCCTCCTTGCTGAGTGTGAGGCCAGTCCATGCACTGATGTTGTCCTCCCATCTCTCTCTCTGTCATCCTCTCCTTCTGCCTCCTTGCTGAGTGTGAGGCCAGTCCATGCACTGATGTTGTCCTCCATCTCTTCTCTGTCATCCTCTCCTTCTGCCTCCTTTAGTGTGGATCTCACTGGTTCCTCCTTCCTGTCCCCTTTGCCTTGAGTGTGAGGCCAGTCCATGCACTGATGTTGTCCTCCCATCTCTCTCTCTGTCATCCTCTCCTTCTGCCTCCTTGCTGAGTGTGAGGCCAGTCCATGCACTGATGTTGTCCTCCCATCTCTCTCTCTGTCATCCTCTCCTTCTGCCTCCTTGCTGAGTGTGAGGCCAGTCCATGCACTGATGTTGTCCTCCCATCTCTCTCTCTGTCATCCTCTCCTTCTGCCTCCTTGCTGAGTGTGAGGCCAGTCCATGCACTGATGTGTCCTCCCATCTCTCTCTCTGTCATCCTCTCCTTCTGCCTCCTTGCTGAGTGTGAGGCCAGTCCATGCACTGATGTTGTCCTCCCATCTCTCTCTCTGTCATCCTCTCCTTCTGCCTCCTTGCTGAGTGTGAGGCCAGTCCATGCACTGATGCTGTCCTCCCATCTCTTTTGCTCTCTTCCTCTTCTTCTGCCTCCTAGCACTTGTACAGTGATACATGCGTGAAATACATGCGCGCGATGCTTGAAGAGAGGTTTTGTATGTTCAAGAGAGAGAGAGAGAGAGAGAGAGAGAGAGAGAGAGAGAGAGAGAGAGAGGTAAGACATAGACGAGAAATTTGAAAATAGAAAAGAAAGAAATCAACCCAGTTCAGATTTTTTCCCCACTATTATTGTTATTATTATTATCATTAATAAAATCGGGATTATGCGAGGTTATTATCATATGGGGAGATGTTAACGGTAAATGCGTTATAATCAAGGGAGGTAACTTTTGCTCCCACGGTGAAACGATCACACGAATGTGATTTCTTTTATTTTTATGACGAAACGACCATGACACAGAAACATCAGCGCCAAGCACCAGCAAAAGACGAACAACACCCATAACCATACACCACAAGCTAAGCGTGGACGGTTCTCTCCTTTCTTTCTTTCTTTCTGCGTACGCAGGCTGATACTCCTGCGGACACTGCCTGTATAGACAGGCAGTGGAGTTTTGTGTGTG
>CM065724.1:79620859-79638359 GCA_033310375.1 Conus canariensis
TGTCTTTGTTTGGTGTGGCGCCTGTCAGACGCAGGCACTGTACTGTGTGGGGAGGAGGAGGCGAGGAGGGCACGACTCGCTGATAACGTGTTGATCGTTTCCGCGTGTCTCTCTGATCAATCATTGACCATAGTCCGTCCTGCTGGCTGGCCCCTGTGTGTGTGTGTGTGTGTGTGTGTGTGTGTGTTGAAGGGAGACCCGCGTGTTTATACCTGTTCCGATAACCGCACCATGGTCAACAGTCACTGCCAACCACGACGTGCAGATAGTGTTCTGTATGAACGGTCATAGGGAATAATAGGTGGGTAAGAAATGTTGTGGACGGTCGGTTTACAAGATGTGAATTCCTGCCGATTTGAACATCGGGTGGAAAGTAGAACTGCTGATAGGGTGGATGTAGAGGGATATGCCCACTTAAATGAGTCTAACTGGCAGCACGGTATATGAGCGAAGTTCTTACTTTTAAAACTTGTGAGTTACATGGAATGATTCTGGCATCCATCTGGAGTGAAGCGGTAAAACTTCAGAAATAATGGCCTCGATACTTGGATCTGCGGCACTTGATATTTTAATTATTTGTTGTTGATGTTGTTCTTGTTGTTCAAGAAACTGCCAACGCTGTGTGAAGAGAACTGAACGTGATATACTGCCACTAGATGTACAACACTCCTCTAGTGATTCATAGAACTTTGGCATGACGCGAATATACTTTACTCTGTGGATGGTAGCGTTCTGCTGTGTTTCTTTTTTTTTTTTTTCAGGTGATAGCTAGAGACAGTGACATGCGAAAAGATGATCGTGTGGTGAAAGAGACTGTGACATGCTAAACACTTAGCCATATGTTGATAGCTAGAGACAGTGACATAGCGAAAAGATGGTCGTGTGGTGAAAGAGACTGCGACGTGCTAAACACTTAGCCATGTGTTGATAGCTAGAGACTGTAACCGACTGAAAACAAGGCCAAGTGGTGATAGAGACAGCGACACAGGGAAAACATGGCCAAGTGGAGACAGATATAGTGACAGTGAAAACAGTGCTGTGTGGTGATTAAGACATTGACAGACTGAAGACATGGCTCTGTGGTGATAGAGTTGATAACAGGCTGAAGACATGGCTCTGTGGTGATAGAGTTGATAACAGGCTGAAGACATGGCTCTGTGGTGATAGAGTTGATAACAGGCTGAAGACATGGCTCTGTGGTGATAGAGTTGATAACAGGCTGAAGACATGGCTCTGTGGTGATAGAGTTGATAACAGGCTGAAGACATGGCTCTGTGGTGATAGAGTTGATAACAGGCTGAAGACATGGCTCTGTGGTGATAGAGTTGATAACAGGCTGAAGACATGGCTCTGTGGTGATAGAGTTGAATAACATGGCCTGGAAAGGACATGGCATCTTGTGGTCATAGAGTTGATAACAGGCTGAAGGCATAATCCTGTGATGATAGAGACGGTGACAGGTTGAAGACATAATCCTGTGAGTATAGAGACGGTGTCAGGTTGAAGACATAATCCCGTGAGGATAGAGACGGTGTCAGGCTGAAGACATAATCCTGTGAGGACAGAGACGGTGTCAGGTTGAAGACATGGCCCTATGGTAATGGAGACGGTGACAGGTTGAAGACATAATCCTGTGACGACAGAGACAGTGTCAGGTTGAAGACATGGCCCTATGATAATAGAGACGGTGTCAAGTTGAAAACATGGCCCTATGATAATAGAGACGGTGACAGGTTGAAAACATGGCCCAATGATAATAGAGACGGTGACAGGTTGAAGACATAATCCTGTGAGGACAGAGACGGTGTCAGGCTGAAGACATAATCCTGTGAGGACAGAGACGGTGTCAGGCTGAAGACATAATCCTGTGAGGACAGAGACGGTGTCAGGCTGAAGACATAATCCTGTGAGGACAGAGACGGTGTCAGGTTGAAGACATAATCCTGTGAAGACAGAGACGGTGTCATGTTGAAGACATAATCCTGTGAGGATAGAGACGGTGACAGGTTGAAGACATAATCCTGTGAAGACAGAGACGGTGTCAGGCTGAAGACATAATCCTGTGAGGATAGAGACGGTGTCAGGCTGAAGACATAATCCTGTGAGGATGGAGACGGTGTCAAGTTGAAAACATAATCCTGTGATAACAGAGACAGTGACAGGTTGAAGACATGGCCCTATGATAATGGAGATGGTGTCAGGCTGAAGACATATCCTGTGATGATAGAGACGGTGACAGGTTGAAGACATAATCCTGTGATAATAGAGACGGTGACAGGTTGAAGACATAATCCTGTGAGGATAGAGACGGTGTCAGGTTGAAGACATAATCCTGTGATAATAGAGACGGTGACAGGTTGAAGACATGGCCCTATGATAGTAGAGACGGTGACAGGTTGAAGACATAATCCTGTGATGATAGAGACGGTGACAAGTTGAAGACATAATCCTGTGAGGATAGAGACGGTGTCAGGCTGAAGACATAATCCTGTGAGGATAGAGACGTTGTCAGGCTGAAGACATGGCCCTATGATAATGGAGACGGTGTCAGGCTGAAGACATGGCCCTATGATAATGGAGACGGTGTCAGGCTGAAGACATGGCCCTATGATAATGGAGACAGTGACAGGCTGAAGACATGGCCCTATGATAATAGAGATGGTGACAAGCTGAAGACATGGCCCTATGATAATGGAGACGGTGTCAGGCTGGAGACATATTCCTGTGATGATAGAGACGGTTACAGGTTGAAGTCATAATCCTGTGAGGATAGAGACGGTGTCAGGCTGAAGACATAATCCTGTGAGGATAGAGACGGTGTCAGGCTGAAGACATAATCCTGTAGGATAGAGATGGTGTCAGGCTGAAGACATAATCCTGTAGGATAGAGACGGTGTCAGGCTGAAGACATAATCCTGTAGGATAGAGACGGTGTCAGACTGAAGACATAATCCTGTGAGGATAGAGACGGTGTCAGGCTGAAGACATAATCCTGTGAGGACAGAGACGGTGTCAGGCTGAAGACATGGCCCTGTGGTGATAATTAAAGACGGGTGACAGCCAGCAGCAGCTGCTGCCTGTGCCGCCGCGTTTCACGTGCGCTGTGGTCTTGGTGAGGTAGGGAGGCAGGTAAAGGGGGACAATCAACGTTTCACGTGCGTTGTGGTCTTGGTGAGGTAGGGAGGCAGGTAAAGGGGGGCAATCAACGTTTCACGTGTGCTGTGGTCTTGGTGAGGTAGGGAGGCAGGTAAAGGGGGGCAATCAACGTTTCACGTGTGCTGTGGTCTTGGTGAGGTAGGGAGGCAGGTAAAGGGGGGCAATCAACGTTTCACGTGTGCTGTGGTCTTGGTGAGGTAGGGAGGCAGGTAAAGGGGGACAATCAACGTTTCACGTGGCTGTGGTCTTGGTGAGGTAGGGAGGCAGGTAAAGGGGGACAATCAACGTTTCACGTGTGCTGTGGTCTTGGTGAGGTAGGGAGGCCGGTAAAGGGGGGCAATCAACGTTTCACGTGTGCTGTGGTCTTGGGTGAGGTAGGAATGCAGGTAAAGGGGGGCAATCAACGTTTCACGTGTGCTGTGGTCTTGGGTGAGGTAGGAATGCAGGTAAAGGGGGGGCAATCAACGTTTCACGTGCGCTGTTGTCTTGGGTGAGGTAGGAAAGCAGGTAAAGGGGGGTAATCATCTTCAAGTTCCAGCTGCTATCGATCTGCTTGTCGCCTTCCTGATCTCCGGCCTGCCTGCCGGCCTGCTTTGTGGCTGGCTGTCGGCTGTAGACAGCTGCCTCTCTGTCTCTGATCTCTCTCTCTCTCTCTCTCTCTCTCTCTCTCTCTCTCTCTCTCTCTCTTCTCTCCTCAGTCTCTCCTTTTTGCTGTCATTTCTCGCCTTCCCAACTCACTGTCTGTCTGTATGTGTGTGTGTGTATGTGTGCGCGTGGTGTTTGTTCTCTGGCGGGGTTGTCTAACCTAGGACTCTGAGAGAAACCAGCCTGTGGCATCTGGCTGGCCCAGGGAGCTCGAACGAGCGCCACGTGCCCACCCGCACAAACAACAACGGACCGACCACACACACAGACACACACAGACCGAGCAGCGGCTGATGGGACTGACCGGGCCAAGCCTAGCCACCCTTTTCCCAGGCGGCGGGGTGGATGGATGGAGGAAGAGGAGAACGGGTGGATGTACCCGGCGTTAGGACCAGCATCATGGCTGGGCTCCCCCACTACTACCCCCGTCGTTCGGTTGTTGTTGGTCGTCGACCAGCGTGTCTTCCTCTGTGAGCAAACTGCGCACCTTCCTCGTGAACTGGGAGTGAGGTTGCCGTGAGTGGGGAGATCGTAGATGTGTGA
This sequence comes from Conus canariensis, assembly GCA_033310375.1. Taxonomy (NCBI): domain Eukaryota; kingdom Metazoa; phylum Mollusca; class Gastropoda; order Neogastropoda; family Conidae; genus Conus; species Conus canariensis. The sequence continues at coordinate 79,625,204 of CM065724.1, forward strand.
AGACTGTGGGCTCTTTGATTTTTGTAGTGACACACACACACACAGCCGGGAGACGGGGCGGAGCGGCCCTGGCGACGGTTGCTACAGCACAGGCTCTGTGTGTGGTGTATGTGTACTGGACCTGACTACCACATCGAGGGAGTAGAGGGAGCCCGGGGGTGGCGCCGTCCGTGTGAGGGGGATATAGGGAGTGTGTAGGTGAGTGAGTTCCGCCCGGGGGAGAGAGAGAGAGCGGGGAGCCGCTAGACGGGCTCTCTATCCACCTACCAGCAGCGATGGAGCCCAGCTTCAAAGTGGACAAATGGACTTACAACATAGGGTAAGACCTGCCGTTATTGTTACGTGCTCATCCTTTTTTTTTACACTCCCGCCGTGTTGCCTGGCTCTGTCTCTCTTCCCCCCTCTCCCTGTTTCCTGCCGTTTGCTGGTGGTCCAAGGAATGAGGTTTTGCATGCTAATGACCACCTTCCTGTTCCTCTTCCTGTTTCAAAGGTGTGCTGGCACTGTCAGAAGGTGCCAGCTGCATGTATTCCATCCAAGCTGTTGTTATTGACCACCCCTCCGCTTTGCCGCCGTTTTAACTTGTTATGAGTTCATTCCTCCTTTTTTGTTGTTGTTTTGTTTTGATGATGCATGTGAGTGTTTGTGGAGGACGGGGAGGTGTGTGAACGGGTGGGGGTGGGGGAGTGAGGAGGGCTGAATATTCACCGGAATTGAAGCTTGTTGTCGCTTTTCTTGTTCTCTTTTGATTTGTTCTTCTCTTTCCCCCCTTCCCCCCTCCCCCTCCCCCCCCCCCCCCCTCTCTCTCTCTCTCTCTCTGTCTGGCTTGCGTCCTAGAAGTCAACCTTCCCCCCTCTCTGTTTTTCAACATAGATCTCTGTCTGTCTGTCTCTGTCTGTCTGTCTGTCTGTCTCTCTCTCTCTCTCTCTCTCTCTCTCTCTCTCTCTCTCTCTCTCTGTGGGGGGGGGGGGGGGGGGGGGGGGCGTGACCTGACACTGAAGCGCAGAAGTCGCATGTTTCAACGCTCCGCCGATTCTTGCATCTTGTCGAAGATAGAAGCCAGTCAGGGTCGCCATTTTCTGCCAGCTGATTCTTCCTGAGTCATGCCATCCGCTCCACTCGCTTTTCGAGCGACATGCGGCTGCTTTTTGCCTGTTTTCATGTCGTTCATGATGAAGAGGGCCAGGGAGAAAAAAGCCGCGCGCATCGCCATGTTGACACTGCGGAGCAGGTTGGACGGTGTCACCCTTGGCCTGCTCCTCACCCTGCTGTTCTGGGGCGGTTTGCTGATGAGGTGCGGAGACGTGGAGCAGAACCCCGGACCCAAGGACAGCCTGAGGCAGTCAAGACTGGGCAGCAGTGGACGGACGAGCCTGGACAGGACCGCGGCATCCCAGGGCAGCAGGCAGTCATCACCTTCACCTTCCCGGCAGCCTACCCATGCTGATGTTGTGGAGATACTGCAGTCCATGAAAGTTCAGAACGCCACAACAAATAGTAAGCTCGATGAAGTGGAACGATGTGTGAAAGGACTGAGAGAACAGTATGTTGAGTTACAGAATGATATGTTGGACTTGAAAAAAAAGGTGGATGATTTGAAAAAAAGAAAATCAAACTTTGTTACAGAAAAACTCTGATCTGCTCTCTCGAGTCGAACAGTTAGAAAGAAAGACTGACGACCTTGAGGGCAGATCCAAAAGGAATAATCTAATATTTTATGGAATAGATAGAGAACAAAACGAATCCAATGAACAATGTGCAACCAAATTACGTGATGTCATTGCTAATAAGCTGGACATAAGCAGTGACATCCATTTTGATAGGGTCCATCGTTTGAACAACAAACCAGATTCCCCGATGATCGCAAGATGCACATTTTATAAAGACAAAGTGCAAAAAGTGTGAAAAAGAAATTGCAGGGTACCAGAATTTTTGTAGGAGAAGACTTCTCCTTCCGAGTGAGGGAGATAAGGCGCAAACTGTCTCCCCACCTGAAAAAAGCCAGAAATGATGGGAAGAGGGCCACGATGGTGTTTGACCACCTACTCATTGATGGTCAGAAGTACTTCCTTGGCGAGGGGGACTGTTTGCGTGAATCCAGATAGGATTTTGGCCGGCCATTTTCTGGACTTAATTTTCCCTTTGATAGGAACACGAGAGGTAACAAATGTAACCCAACACCGCCTGTACGCTCACCTGTTCGTCATGTCAGTGACACGCTTGGACTCTGCGATGTTAATCAGGACAGCAAGGCCGTGCCGTGTCGTGACAGCGTGAGTGAGCACGTGCAACACACACCGAGCGCAAAACCAAAACGTGTTTCTTTTTTGTTGTGGAACGTAAACGGATTGCTATCAAAAATATTTGACTCTGATTTCATTTCTTATGTTTGTCAGTTCGATTTTGTTTGTTTAGTTGAGACATTTATTGAGGACTGTCAGTTGGACTTATTTACCGGGTACAGACTATTTTGTAAACCTGCCGTTAAATTTACTAAACATGGTAGACGATCGGGAGGACTTGTTTGTTTAGTAAGGAATGATCTTTTCCCGTACGTTAAAAGTATTGATATGGATCATGTTAATTGTTGCATGTTTTTGATCTGTAAAGAGTTATTTGGATTAGGTAAAGATATTCTGTATGTTTGTACATATATACCACCAGAAGGATCTCCATTTTACACTTATTTTGATATTGACAATGGAATTAGTATGCTTGAAGAATGTTTAACCGATTTTCTGTTGCAGAATGACGTGTATGTTATTTTAAATGGAGATTTGAATAGCAGAACAGCTGATGTTTCTCAAGATTATATTGTACAAAATACGTTTGATCCACAGTTCAATAATTTGTCATATAATATGGTTCGACATTCAAATGACTGTACTTTGAACAACTATGGTAAATTATTATTGAACATGTGCACTGCGTTAGATTTGAGCATTTTAAATGGCGTGTGCAAAGGCGACTATGAAGGTTGCTACACATTCATATCTGACTCTGGAAGCAGTGTCACAGACTATTTCGTACTCTCACGTGAACTTTTTATGATTTTGTTTGATTCTTGTGAATTATCTATAGCTGACCGTATTGATTCCGACCATCTACCAGTGACAGCATGTGTTGTTCTTGCCAAGGAATGTTCACCTGATATGTGTATGCAAAAAGAGAATTTTGTCATACACAAACTTGTATGGGACGAGAAGTGTGCAGCTACATATACCAGTATTTTGTGCAGTGAAGAAATACACACAAAAATTGATCTTGCAATTGAGTTGATTGATGTTAACGTAAATAATGCTCTTCAAGTTTTTAATGATTGTATAAGAGAAAGTGCTGGGTCCATGAAAACATGTATATCATTTAACAACAATGGAAGTTCATGTAAATGGTTTGATATAGAATGTAAACTTTGTAAAACAAACACTAGAAGATTGTTACAGATATTTCGTCGCTCAGTAAAATTAGAAAAGAAAACAGAAACAATAATCGAAATGAGAAATGAATATGTAATTGCCAGACGTGAATATAAAAATTTACTGAAGCGGAAGAGGAAACAATTCAACAAAGCTTTACTAGATAAACTGGTAACGACAGTGGGAAACCAAAAAGAATTTTGGGACGTTGTTCATAACGCGTCCTTCAAAAGAAAACAGCCTAGGAATAATATATCAGTCGACTCCTGGTTTCAACACTTTAAAGCCTTGCTGGAGACGGATGCTGACAACACAGTAAATGACTATTCAGCTGAAGTTGAAATGGAAGGCTATATGAATCGTCCGATCTCTAAAGATGAAATATTGCTAGCACTTAGAAAACTAAAAAACCATAAAGCAGCTGGTCCCGATGGCATTATTGCCGAGCTTTTCAAGAATTCGAATGATCAAGTTGTATACTTCCTTCTGAAATTGTTTAATAAGTTATTTGATAATGGTGTGTTTCCTGAGAACTGGTTTGAATCTGTTATTCAACCTATTTTCAAGAAGGGTGATATCAATGATCCCAACAATTATAGGGGAATTTCCTTGAGCGATGTTAGTAGTAAATTATTTGGTATAGTGATAAATAATAGACTGCAAGAATGGGTGGATGAACACAATATCACAGGTGATTATCAAGCTGGATTTAAGAGAGGATACTCAACAGTCGACCATATGTTTTCTTTACTAGCTCTCGTACAGAAACAGTTTTGTTATAATCGAAAATTGTATGTTGCATTTATTGATTTCGAAAAAGCTTTTGACACGATAAATCGAAATATTCTTTGGCCAATTCTCTTAAAAAATGGCATTAAAGGTAAATTATTCAGATGCATTAAAAGCATGTACAATGATGTCAAAGCCAGAGTTCGATGTGGTTCTATGTTAACTGATTGCATTGCCTGCACATCAGGATTAAGGCAAGGAGATTCTTGCAGCCCTGTTCTGTTTTCTCTTTTCATTAACGAACTGGCGGTTGAAGTAATTAATAAAGGAAGACATGGCGCTCGATTTTCACTAGATGCATTCGAATTATTTATTCTGTTGTTGGCTGACGATGTCGTTTTGATGGCAGAGACAGTTACAGGTCTGCAAACACAACTGAACAGCTTACAACACGCCGCTGCATCTCTTCAACTTAAAGTTAATATGACTAAAAGCAATATCATAGTATTTCGGAAAGGTGGATATTTGAGTGTGAGAGAAAATGGTTGTATAACGGTGAAAGAATGCCTGTGGTTAATGCGTATAAATATTTAGGAATTTTTTTCTCTACGCGATTGAGCTTCACTGCTGCATGCAAAGACCTTGCAAGCAGAGCTAAGAATGCTTTGATTTATCTTCTTAAAAGGTTATACATGTTAGATAACAACTCTTTTAATTTATTTATGAAATTGTTTGATTCTCAGACACAGCCAGTTGTGCAGTATGGCTCTGAATTATGGGGCCTAGACAATGCTGTTGTCCATTGTGAATCAGTCCATTTATTTGCGTTGAAGAAATTTTTAGGAGTAGACAGGCGAACACCCAATGACCTTGTTTATGGTGAAACCAATCGCTATCCAATATATATAAATTCTGCTGTTAAGTGTATTCGCTACTGGCTTAAGCTGATACAAATGGAGAATCACAGGATTCCACGCAAAGCTTATGATATGTTATTTGACGTTGATATAAAAGGTAAGAAAATTGGGTAACAAATGTACGCTTATGTTTGTTTAAATATGGATTTGGATTTGTTTGGGCAAGTCAAGGCGTTGGAAATGTTCATGATTTCATATGTTGTTTCAAGCAAAGGATGATTGACTGTAGGTGGCAAACTTGGTCTGATCATATTCAAACTAGTGATAGATTCAGCTTGTATAGAGCTTTTTGCAGTGACCACAGTTTAAAAACCTTACTTACATTTAGATATTGATAGGCACTTAAAATATATTACGACTAGATTTAGGTTCGGGATTTCTGAGCTGGCATTACATCGCTTCCGATACAAAACGTCTATGTTCAACGATTTGATTTGCCCCTTATGTACTGAAAGTGAAGAAAGTGAGGTGCATTTTGTTCTCTGTTGCCCAGCTCTTAAACATATACGAGAAACTCTAATTAAGCCTAAATACTATAGACATCCTTCACTGTTTAAACTGAGTTTGCTAATGTCATCGACCAAACCTGAAGATGTGCGTAGTCTTTCTTTGTTTTTGTATAAAGGATTTAAAATGAGAGATGTTGTGACTTCTTGAAAGGTACATGAATACATTTATATCATCGTTAACTTGTATTTTGAATCTGTTATATATCTTTACTCAGTTACATGTTCACATTCCCCTTCATGATGGGCTGAGGCCTAATATGAATAAAATATCTTGAGTCTTGAGTCTCTGTGTGTGTGTGTGTGCGCGCGCGCGCGCGCGCGCGTGTGTGTGTGTGTGTGTGTGTGTGTAAGTAACTAAAATTCTCTCTTACTGTCTCTCTCTGTGTATGTGTGTGTGTGTGTGTGTGTGTGTGTGTGAAAGAGAGAGAGGGAGAGAGAGAGAGAGAGAGTGTGTGTGTGTGTGTGTGTGTGTGTGTGTGTGTGTGTGTGTGTGTGTGTGTGAACGATTTGATTTCTGGGCATTTCGGCCGATTTCCAGTTCAAACGCATTAAGTAACAGCTTAAAGTGATTCAGATGCATGATTACAAACTGCTTCCACAAGCGTTGCAATTTTAAAGCGAAAGGAGAAAAAAAAAATCACTCGGGCAACAAACATTCTAGAATGTGAATAAAACTTTGCCTTTTCTTTGAAATGTTTTAACCTGGATGAAATCCGGCTTTCTTCGGCTTGATTCAAAGGACGCACGATGCATTCAGGAAGACAAGTCCTGGTCAGTCGTAACCAGAGTAGTGACCTTTTTTTTTTTTGTTTAATGTGCAGGTTGTTTGCAGTGTGTCATTTCGTAGGATCACGGTTAGGAAAGAATATGAACACTTTTTTTTTAAAGTGTCGATTTGCAATCTTACATGATAGTGCATAGTCAGAGATTGAAGAAAGATTAAAAGGAAATATGTTGTACTCTGTTTGTAGATCCCAAGAAAAGTATGAAGTTTATTTGAAGTTTATTTAATGGTCCAAGCATAAAACTCGTTTCTGTCAAGTATTTTGATAGACCAACACAATTTACTATAGTCTTACCTTTTTTTGCCTGTTTTTCGTTTCAATACAACATCCCTACAGTTTTATGACAGACATGTTTTTTGTGCATCTCTTTAGGTTATTTAAAGCTCTAGATCGATAAATTGCATGATATTATTGTGACATTGTTGTGCTTCAGGTATTTATATCTACTGTTTTTGTGCGCCAGTTCGTGCAAAATTAATCATTTCTAGGTTGTGTGCATTGCATGTACCTCTTCAAATGGGATGTGTGTTCTCTCTCTGTCTCTGTCTGTCTATCTGTCTGTCTGTCTGTCTGTCTGTCTCTCTCTCTCTCTCTCTCTCTCTCTCTCTCTCTCTCTCTCTCTCTCTCTCCAGATTTTCCTCCTTTTTTGTTATTGAATTTTGAAATCGCCTACAAACTGAAAAGTTTATTCTCTTTGACACGGACAGGGCTATGAAATGCCGAGGTTTAGATTTGGAACAGCGATCGCTGCACAACGTTAGCGACTTACTTGCCAGTGTTGCAGAACCTTTCAGAATGCTTTGTCCATCATGTAAGAATGCGATAGATGAACAGCGCTGTTTTGTCCTTTCTTTTTCTGACCTGCATAAGGAAAAGGTTGTGTGTGTGTGCCTGAAAATAGTATACAGCCTCGTGTTTATTTCGAACAGCTGTGCTTAAGACAAATTAACGTTGAGAAAATAATGGTAGTTTGTATCACGGCCAGACTCGTGTTTATATCGTACAGCTGTGCTTATGACAAATTAACGTTGAGAAATGGTTGTTTGTATAAAATATTGAAACGGCGTAATATTTGCCTTTGGTACAAAGAAAAGTATACTTATAAACTCTCAATACGTACATGTCAGTGCATTGCAGCTTTCGTTTGCAGTGTCGTATGCTATTTTTTGCTGATATGTTTGACTCGTTTTCTTGAGATTATATATATATATATATATATATATATATATATATATATATATATATATATATATATATATAGAGTACCTTTTTGATAAGAAACCACAGCCATGTTCATTCATTTTCTCTGTCTGTCTCTAGGTATTTGCTTGTCTGTCTGTCTGTCTCTGTCTCCTTGTGTATGTGTGTGTGTGTGTGTGTGTGTGTGTGTGTGTGTGTGTGTGTGCGCGCGTGTGTGTGTGTGCGTGTGCGTGTGTGTGTGTTTATGTGTGTGTGTGTGTGCGTGTGCGTGCATGTGTGCGTGCATGTGTGTGTGTGTGCGTTTGTGTGTGCGTTTGTGTGTGCGTGTGTGTGTGTGTGCGTGTGCGCGCGCGCGCACGCGGTAATCCCGAGGAGATATCTTTCAATATGTCACTCCTATCGCCACCCCTTTGTTTCTCACTGTGTGAGTGAGAGACACTTTGGCACTTTGATATTTTATTGTCATTACCAAAGAGGTCTCTTGACAAGGGGGGAGGGGGTAACAGAACAATAACATTTCCCTCTTCCTTTCCTGCAAACAAATAGTACACATTCATTCCTAATGTGTATCAAATCAAAGGTTAACAAAAACAAATATATTCGTAACATTTCCTTATGTCTTCAAGCACAGGAGTAATGCAGCAAGGTTTAAAAAAATCGTAAGACTGACTCGACCATCCACTCAATCAAATGATGACATTGTATCTTACTGATCTCTTCGACATGTGATGAATGATATTATTCATTCATATATCTCTTATAATGCATTATCTTAATTTTCACTATCCTTCATCTGTCTAATTTTCAATGCTTCCGCGATGAATTTCGCAACTGATTTAATTACAAGTTCATCATCTGATGATAACACGACAGCGACATTTTGTCTTTTCGCTATGTCTAACTGGAAAAATGAACAATTTGTTCGCACTTCATTATAAGCAGTACAGTGGAACAGGAAGCGGTCTTCGTCGTCCGACACGACAGCGACATTTTGTCTTTTCGCTATATCTAACTGGAAAAATGAACAATTTGTTCGCACTTCATTATAAGCAGTACAGTGGAACAGGAAGCGGTCTTCGTCGTCCGACACGACAGCGACATTTTGTCTTTTCGCTATATCTAACTGGAAAAATGAACAGTTTGTCCGCGCTTTATTATAAGCATACAGTGGAACATAGTGTTCTTCGAGTGAGAGAGGAGAGAGAGAGAGAGAGAGAGAGAGAGAGGAGTGGAGCTGAGAGAGAGAAGAAAGGGAGGGGAGGTGGGGTATGTTGTGTGTATGTGCGCGCGTCGAGATTTTTAGAAAGAAGGGGGGGGGGGGGGGGGGGGGGGGCTCAGAGAGAGGCGGAAAGGAGGAAGGATTGGGGTGGGAGTAAGAGAGAGAGAGAGAGAGAGAGAGAGAGAGAGAGAGAGAGAGAGATGTTGACAGGGTGTCGGTGAGGAAGGTGAATTGGGAGGGGCGGGATGGGCAGAGACAAGCAGACACGAAGAGACAGACAGACAGAAGGGCTAATGGGGAACAGATAGAGACAGGAACCTTTAAACAGACACCACACACACACACACACACACACACACACACACACACACACACACACACACACACACACAGAGGGAGCAGAAGACCTTCATGCATTGATATAAAAAATTCTGCTGAATGTCAACTGCTGTGCATTGTTCAAAGCCAGCGATGAGTGTACAGCAGGAATTGGATTGTTGGTTCCTTATTGGCAGGGAAGGAAATGGCAGGAGCTTAGCTCAACAATAGTGAACAGTTCAGCCATCGGCAGTTCGGTTTTAGAGTCTGGCTGTTACGGCTTCCTCGTATTTCAAATGCTTTGTTTGTTTTGTTAGGCACGATTGAACATGTTTTGGCCATCTGAAACACATGAAGTGTATAGAAGAGAATTCCATGAATCATTTTGTTTCACTGAAGATTTTTTTTTTCTAATTTGCCACCACATATTCGCCCATGAACAAGAGCGGTAACTTTTGCTGCTGTAACGTTGCTTGCCATATCCCTGAGAGCAAAACTCGCTCTCCTTCGTCAAACCTCTTCGCCTCACTCTGATAGGGTGTAACAGATGTTCATTTGAGGGTGTAACAGATGTTCATTTGAGGGTGAAACGGATGTTCATTTGAGGTGTAACATCTTCATTTGAGGGTGAAACGGATGTTCACTTGAGGGTGTAACAGATGTTCATTTGAGGGTGTAACATGTTTATTTGAGGGTGAAAAGGATGTTCATTTGAGGGTGAAACGGATGTTCATTTGAGGGTGTGACACATGTTCATTTGAGGGTGAAACGGATGTTCATTTGAGGGTGTAACGGATGTTCATTTGAGGATGTAACGCATGTTCATTTGAGGGCGAAACAGATGTTCATTTCAGGGTGTGACAGATGTTCATTCGAGGGTGTAACGGATGTTCATTCGAGGGTGTAACGGATGTTCATTCGAGGGTGTAACGGATGTTCATTTGTGATGTTCATTCGAGGGTGTAACGGATGTTCATTTGAGGGTGTAACGGATGTTCATTTGTGGGTGTAACAGATGTTCATTTGTGGGTGTAACAGATGTTCATTTGTGGGTGAAACGGATGTTCATTTGAGGGTGTAACGGATGTTCAGTTGAGGGTGAAACGGATGTTCATTTGAGGGTAAACGGATGTTCATTTGAGGGTGTGACAGATGTTCATTTGAGGGTGAAACGGATGTTCATTTGAGGGATTTCATTGAGACGGATGTTCATTTGAGGGTTAACGGATGTTCATTTGAGGGTGTAACTGATGTTCATTCGAGGGTGAAACGGATGTTCAATTGAGGGTGAAACATGTTCATTTGAGGGTGTAACAGATGTTCATTTGAGGGTGACAGATGTTCATCTGAGGGTGTGACAGATGTTCATTTGAGGGTGAAACGGATGTTCATTTTTGAGGGTGTAACGGATGTTCATTTGAGGGTGAAACGGATGTTCATTTGAGGGTGTAACTGATGTTCATTTGAGGGTGAAACATGTTCATTTGAGGGTGTAACCGATGTTCATTTGAGGGTGACACGGATGTTCATTTGAGGGTGAAACATGTTCATTTGAGGGTGAAACATGTTCATTTGAGGGTGAAACAGATGTTCATTTGAGAGTGTAACGGATGTTCATTTGAGGGTGTGACAGATGTTCATTTGAGGGTGTTGGTTTGATCTGATGTTGCTGTTTTTTTGTGTGGGTCGGCTCGGGGTACATGGGCAACCTGGAAGTTACCTTGTACTGCCGACCGCGAGGTCATGTTTTGGCTCACGTGTGTTGGTTTGTTTATTTGTCTGTCAGCCATGCCCAAGCTACAGAATCGGTTTGGAATTTTTTTTTTAAATGTGGCTGAACGGTGGAGTGCGTGCCAAGAAGGAACTCTTTGAAGCGGGCAGATCGGAGACAACTTTTGCCTGCTTTGTCTTTCGTCTTCCGACCTCGCTGAATTTTTGTTGTTGTTTTTTTCACAACTCGGTCATTTAGTCTGACAGAATAGTTTTTGATTGTCGTTTTAATTCTGCGATTGCAAAGCAGAATGGCGGGAAGACTGGAAGAGTGTTGTCTTTTTTTTTTTTTTTTAATTTACGTAGAACTCAAACACATTTAAAAAAAATAGATTTTCCATCTCTTGGTAATGCGTTTTGGATTTGGTCCAGCACGAGTGTGTACTGTGATAAGTTAGTCCTTTGGGTGCGACAAATACTGGCTCGCTGAATCCACCTGACGTGATCTTTGAGTTTCTGAAAGAGATTGGCATTTTTCATCTGATCTAAGATTTACGGACGAATAGATTTTAACGAAGTTTCTGGTAAGTTTTTAAAAGGTGTATTTTAAAGCCATGAGTGAAAGGTGTTTTTTTTTTTTTTTTTTTTTTTTTTTCGATGACTTGTGAGTTGATTTTAACGTGGAGACAGCCCCGATATGGCCCCTTTGCGGTCGGCTGGGCTATAAGCAACATTGCCTTGCCTTACCTCGCTGAACAAATTCCGCCGTAGGGTAGTTAGCTAGTTGGACTTTTCGTTTCAAAGTATGTCTCAGGTATTGTCCCGTCCTTTCATGATTTTCCCCTCGCCATCCCCCATTTAACAGCAGAATAATCAATTACATTGACTAGGGCCTTCACTTGGGTGAAGAGAAAAAACTGCATTTTTTTTTTTTTTAAAGGATCAATACAGCCTGTCGAGTCTCAATTTGCGCATCGATGCTACGTTTCCTTTGCTAATGGTTGACGACAGATTCCGGTTGTCCCGCGCCTAGTATTGACCGTCTGGTGGTCGGGTTGAAAACCCATCTGCAGGCCATTCTTGTTTGTTTGCATGCTTGCCTTCTCTGGCTTAAAAAATAAGTGGTCACCTTATATATATATATGCTTTGCTGTCTTTGTGTGTGTGTGTGTGTGTGTGTGTGTGTGTGTGTGTGTGTGTGTGTGTGTGTGTGTTGGGATTTATACCTCTTCTTTTTCTTCTCCTTCCGTCGAAGAATGGAATTTAAAATATGGACCCTTTCCCAACCTGATTTTGGTTAACAATAGATGTAGTGGGACTTTATTCCAACATACCCAGAATGAGCTAAAAAAATGTAGTTGAATATTATCTTAATTTAAAAGCTGATCCCAGCTTACTCCCACTGATACACTTCTAGAAATTATGAATCATGTTTTGGAAAATAATTACTTTATCTTTGAAAACCGTATATATCACCAAATTTCAGGAACAGCCATGGGGACTCCCATGGCTCCCTCTGTGGCCAATCTGTTTATGGGGAGGTTGGAAACAGAACTTCTTTCTAACAGCCCCGTTCCTGTTGTTCAGCACTTCTGGAAAAGATATATAGACGACATACTGCTACTCTGGACAGGGACTCAGACTGACCTACAAACATTCCTGACGTATATCAATACAGTTCATCCCACCATTAAATTCACTCACAATACCTCTGTTGACCAACTTCCTTTCCTTGACGTATTATTATACTTAGAGAAAGGCTTTATCCAAACAGATCTGTACACTAAACCCACTGATGCACATGCTTATTTACACTACAAGTCTAGCCATCCCCCTCTCTGCAAAAGGAATTTACCCTACAGTCAGTTTTTGAGAATCAGACGTATATGCTCTAAACCAGAAGATTTCATTGCCCGCTCAGAGCAGATGTTCGAATTTCTCAGACTAAGAGGCTACAAACCCCAAACTTTACGCACTGCTCGTGAAAAGGCAAAAAAGACACCCAGACATGATACTCTTGTTTACAAACCTAAGCTGTCCAACCCTAGAACACCCGTTATTGTCACTCATAACCCTAGCAACCCCCCTCTCCGCCAATGGTTTAAAGAATTATATCAGACAGTTTTCACCAGTGACAAACTTAAACGGGCCATACCTTACCCACCCATCCTAGGAGAAAGAAACAGCCGTTCTCTCAAACACTTGCTTATGCCCTCAGCCCTCCCATCAAATTAAATCCTAAAGACCCTAATGGTTTTTTCAAATGTTCCAACAAATGTATTATTTGTAGAGAGCACGCCTTGGAGTCCACCAATTTCATTAGCCACCAGACCAAAGAAACATTTACTCTAAG
>CM065724.1:79648359-79658359 GCA_033310375.1 Conus canariensis
GTGTGTGTGTGTGTGTGTGTGTGTGAGTGGGCGCGCTCGTGCGTGCATGTATATAGGAGGAGGGGAGATGAAAGGTGTGTGCACTTTGGCGCACACGCACACACGTACACACACACACACGCACACACACACACACACACACACACACACACACACACACACACACACACACACTCACTCACTCACTCAACCACTCGGTCACTCACTCACACACACACACACACACACACACACCACACACACACACACACACACACACACACACACACACACAAACTCGCGCGTGTGCGCGCGCACGCACACGACGGCAGAACAAGGTGGGGGCTGGGGGAGAGGCAGGCAGAGTGAGTGAGGAGGTGTGTGTGTGTGTGTGTGTGGGGGGGGGGGGGGGGTTGGAAGAGGCACTCACACGCGCGCGCACACACACACACACACACATACACACACACACACACACACGCACACACACACACTATAGCCTTCAAGAGCGCGCACGCGCGCGCACACACACACACACACACACACACACACACACACACACACACACACACACACACACACACAAAAAACAAAACCCGCAAATCGTTCAGGAACTCAAAAAAATCACATAGGTTGAAGATTTTCTGAACAATGTTTTCAAGGATTGTGCTTGTGAAACATTTTTCTGTCTGACATCATATGTAAGTTCAAACAGTGTATCAGAACGCGTTTTGTAATCTCCAGTGGTACATCACACAGAATCCGCCACGGGAGATGCTTTACGTTTTAAAAGATACGTGTGGTCGTGAAACGGCCGGCTGTATGTAATTGGCATAAAACCGTTTCTTTACCACCATCTTGTGGCAGGGAGTAGAAGTTTCCGTTAGGCTTGGACGGATTTGAGTTTGTTATCCGTCTCCGTCTTCCAGTCCTTAACTCGATGTCTTTGGCACCAGCGGGAGTGAGCTTTGGGTTTCAGATCGGTCTGAAGGCTGGACAATCTGCGCATTCATTTGTTAGTGGCGTTCGTAGCTGGAAAAGACGACAGACCAACGGAAAGTGTGTGTGTGTGTGTGTGTGTGTGTGTGTGTGTGTGAGTGTGTGTGTGTGTGTGTGTGTGTGTGTGTGTGTGTGTGTGTTGTGTGTGTAATGAATATATAAAAGTAGAGATTTTGCTCATTATCTATGTAACATTTTTTTTAACCTGGAATAACATTTTTGTTGATTGTAAAATGTAGATGACAGTGATGAAAAAGAAGTTCGGAGAGAATTCACACAGACCAGATCATCATGCCTTTATGACCTAATCTTCTTGGTTCCTTCCTGAGTTTGTCTTTGCCTTGAACTTTTTTTTTTTTTTTTTTTTTTTTTTTTGGGGGGGGGGGGGGGGCAAGTATTATAAAGCGATCCTTTTCCCCTGTCTTCGTATACGCCCTTATTCCAGTACATTTTCCTTTCCTTTTATTTTCCCAAACATGAGAAATGGCTGGATTTCATGTGTGCACGCCAGCGCACGGTGTGTGTGTGTGTGTGTGTGTGTGTGTGTGTGTGTGTGTGTCTGTGTGTTGTGCGCGCGCGCGCGCGCGCCCCTGTGTGCGTACGTACTAAAACATTCTGCGGTAGAGGATATTGAGTGAGCAAGTTTAGAGCTTTTCATTTGAACCATCACGCTTTCCACAATACATTAGTCCTGATGAAAGTAATGATTCAAGTCAGGAACCAGGGTATGCGATGATCATGGCTTGGAAGGGCTCTGTACCGTTGAAAAGTGTTGTGTGATGAGATTAAGAACTGTGTTTTATTTAAGACCTATGAACAGTTCCACGTAAAAAAAAAAGACAAAAAAAAAAAGAAAACTGAAAAGCTTTCCATCAAAGCGACCGCCCACCCAGTTATAGTGAGTGGGATAGGATTCGGTAGCATTAGCCGTTTCTTCAATGCCACATTCTTTGCCTTTGTTCTTTCCATGTTCTGTTGGAAACCGCTTGACTGGGTTGCCAGTGTGCGAGCGCGCGTGTGTGTGTGTGGTGTGTGTGTGTGGTGTGTATGTGTGTGTATGAGTGTGAGTGTGAGTGGGCGCTAGTGCGTGTGTGTATGTACGAGGAGGGGAGATGAAAGGCGTATGCGCTTTGGCGCGCACGCACACACACATGCACACACCCCACACACACACACACACACACACACACACACACACACACAACAAAACACACTCACTCACTCACTCACTCACTCATCACAAACACGCACGCACGCACGCACGCACGCACGCACGCACGCACGCACGCACCACACACACACACACACACACACACACACACTATGGTCTTCAAGAGCGCGCGCGCACACACACACACACACACACACACACACACACACACACACACCACACACAGCTGGTAAACATGACATTTGGGGGCATGTTACCCCCTTTGCCTCCTTTGGGGGTAGACGCCCGGGGTCCACTTGAACCCCAACCCTCATACCCATCCCCCACTGATCCCATCATGCACACACACACACACACACACACACACACACACACACACACACACACACACACACACACATCTCTGCCGGTTGTCGTGGCAACTTCAAAAAGCTTCTCTGAGGTAGAAAAACGAAAGGGATTAGAAGACCGCCAATCCAAAGTAGAACGAACAAACGACATGTTCATTCACATTGCCATGTGTTGGTTCTGTGTTCCCTTCATGTGGCGGTCAAGTGTGTCCGTTTTTTTTAAAAATTTCAACTCCAGATCTTGTCTTTCCACTGTCAACGAAGCTTACCTGACGTAGTGACTGCTGCATCGGGCGGGATTTATAAAGCAAGGATCAAATTTACGAGGTGAAATTATACACTGACTTATCACGGCAGTGTTGCTCGACAGTAATTCGTTTTCTCGGGTTGAAGAAACGTGATAAGAATTCTCTCTCACATGTCAGCTGGAAACGTGGGCGGACGTTTCGAGCTGTGCCAGCAGACAACTCTTTACCATACTGAATCGACCTGCTTTGCGGTCTGACCGCCGATAAAATGTCACTTCTGGGTCGTTGAGGTGTTATTGGAGAGTAATTCGATTTGCGCACGCTCCGTTTCCGTGAATCCGAGCTGGTTTTTTCTCGGGGGGGGGGGGGGGGGGGGGGGGGGGGGGGGGGGGCAAAGGAGAGAGAGAGAGAGATTCCGTTGGATTTGTTTGGTTCACAAGACTTGGTTGTAGTATGTAAAGAATGAAATGTACAACTTGTTGCACAGCTTAAAGGCAAGACTGTTAAGTCGTTGATACCATTGCGAGATGCTTACCGTTTCTCTCTCCTGTTCGGAATCTGTTTTGCAATATCAGTATGAAATGACATACAGCGTTCCAGTTCCGCCTGTTTGTTAAGATGTCTGTATTCTTATTTGTAATTATCTCCAGACGGCATTAGATTGGAAACTTTCAGTAAGTCCCAGCAGACGACAATTAAGGTAGCAGACGACAGTCTCGAAGCAGGAGAGCTCGCAGGTTGTGACGGCGACGACCAGTCCGCTGAAAAAGGTGCAAAAAAAAATGCTACCTTTGACAACAAATGGCTAATGAAAAGTAAGATGAGTTTGGGAATATTCTTGAGGATTTCTGTGTTATGACATATTGGGAGGGAAAAAACTATACAGACAGTGGTCGATAAGGAAGAAAACCTGTTCCCAGTTCACAGAAATAGGCCTACAGGACAAAACTAGCCTACAGGACAAAACTAGCCTACAGGACAAAACTAAAGTGCAGGCAGACTGTGAGGAGACGTAATGTACGGGCACCCTACTTTCGACATGCACTTGTTTTCGAACATGATTTTTCTTCGTTGTAGCAGACAGATGGTCAAGTGACGAGTGGGGAGCGAAAGTTGCGGGGGGAGGGGGGGGGGGGGGTAGAGATAAGAGGAAGGTCAAGAACTCTCAATGGAACAGGGAAGGGCGAAAAGGACGTCGATGGGGAGAGGATGGGACACGTGAGTTGGACGGGGGATGTTGGTTTACAGATGATTTGATGAAGCACTTTTTACAGACTTTGAAAAGCGCTTTGAATAGTCAAATGCTTGAACCACTGAGAGAGCTAGCTTTAAGATGATTATAGGAATCACCTAAGTTAGCCTGCTTCTGTCTGTCTGTTCTGTTCTGTCTCTGTCTCTGTCTCTTCTCTCTCTCTCTCTCTCTCTCTCTCTCTGTATGCATGTGCACACAGACGCGCATGTGAGCACGCGCGCACGTGTGCCTACAAAGGCGTGTAATCTTGCCAGTTCAGATTTAGCGGCGGCGTCTGCAGCCGAAGTGCTGCCACGCCTTTGCAGTCTCCCTCGTCGTTTTTCAGTTAATGGTTGGTGATTTGTGTCGGATAGTTTGATGGAGAAGATCTGTTCTTGTGACATTGGTGGTCTTTTTGTTGTTTGTTTGTTTGTTTTTTCTCCCCCCCCCCCCCCCCCCCCCCCTTTTTTTTTTTTTTTTTGCCCCGCAGTGTAGATTCGCAAGTCATTGGATTTCAGTGACGATGACATACTGTGTGTGTGTGTGTGTGTGTGTGTGAGTGTGTGTGTGTGTGTGTGTGTGTGTGTGTGTGTGTGTGTGTCTTAATTACATTATGTATACACACATACTCACATGTAAGCTTATATGTGTGCATTCGTGCGCGCGAACACAAACACACACTCAAACACACACACACACACACTCTTCTCTCTCTCTCTCTCTCTCTCTCTCTCTCTCTCTCTCTCTCGCACACACACACACACACACACACACACACCACGCACGCACGCACGCACGCACGCACGCACACAGACACACACTCTCTCTCTGTCTCACACACACACACACACACACACACACACACACACACACACACACACACACACACACACACTAGCTTTCTGACATGGTCACACAGGACACTCGGATCCATGCCGACGAGCGTTTCACAGCTTGACCTACTCATGGCTGTCCGTTTGCTTCCTGCAGCGGTATCATACTACATGTATTCCTTGCTTTCCACCTGCAGTTCAGTCTGTTCCAACGATTTCCTGGTCTCAGTTTCAAGTTTTGGGCAGTCAGGCCAGGATCTGCCTGTCTCGATTGTGAACCACGACCTCTGATTTCATTCGCTTCCAGAAGGAGCGAAGACAGAAGCATTACGCCACCAAACAAAAGAAGAAAACAAACCACAAAACAAACACGACGCGTGTGGACCTGGTTGGTCTTCTTCAGGCAAGGCAAATAACATTCCGGACAATGAAAACGAAGGGTGAACGGTCAGTCACTTGGTCTTCTTCAGGCAAGGCAAATAACATTCCGGACAATGAAAACGAAGGGTGAACGGTCAGTCACTTGGTCTTCTTCAGGCAAGGCAAATAACATTCCGGACAATGAAAACGAAGGGTGAACGGTCAGGTCACTTGGTCTTCTTCAGGCAAGGCAAATAACATTGACTTGCGGTCGGTCACTGTTTTGGCAAGGCAAATAACATGGACAATGAAAACGAAGGGGAAGGCGTCACGGTTTTAGCAAGGCATACATTGACATGTAACGTCGTCACATTGTCTTCTCGCAAGCGCAACTAACATTCGGACAATGAAACAGGAAGTGTGAACGGTCAGTACTTGGTTTCTTTACAAGGCAACTAACATTCGGACATTATAATACGAATGGGTGAACTCAGTTCAACTTGCGTCTTCTTCAGGCAAAGCAAACTAACATTCCGTACAATGAAAATCGAAGGGTGAACGGTCAGTCACTTGGTCTTCTTCAGGCAAGGCAACTAACATTCCGGACAATGGAAACGAAGGGTGAACGGTTGTGACTGTCATCCATTTCTGACATGACTCGGTTGAAGAAAAAGACAGTTGAGACCAATTCAGACCTGTACAGTTACCCCCAAATCAGCTTGATGCTGCTCTGTCAGGGAAAACGAGACATTTGCCGCAAACGAAACCGTTGTAACAGATGCCGTAAACTTATCTACCTAGTGCCAGATAAAAACGGGCCACTCGGGTTTCTTCGGTAAAGCAGTCAGCGGTGCTGTCGTTGTGGCAGCTGATTGATGTATTGCTTGGCAGGCAGCAAACAGTCTGTCATGGACGGTGTCGTGAGGGCCAAGGCTTCGTTCAACTGCTTTGGCCCATCGATTGCCTGTTCGCGGAGTACTCGTACTTTCTTTTTAAAAGCTTCCATGCTCGAGTGTTGCAAAGAACCGGACAGCCGAGTCGTGTTGAGTATAGCCCAGCCAACCACGCAGGCCAGGTCAGGACTGCTAGCAAGTTTAGTGAGCAGCAACAGCAGTAGCAGCAGCAGCAGCAGCAGCAGCAGTTGTAGAAGTAGTAGTAGTAGTAGTATCAGAATATTGCGCCTATCCTCAGGTAAAGCTTGGTGCTCTAAGTGCTTACATGTTCACTATCGTTTACGCAACAGGCTGCCTACCAGAGTAGAGCCGACTGAAGAGCTTTCTGCTAGCGCGATGTTCTGTCGTTTCCCGTGCATTCCGCCGACTGTCAATTATTCAGTTTTTCTCTCTGTCTCAGTTTTTCTCTCTGTCTCTGTCGTTTCCCGTGCATTCCGCCGACTGTTAATTATTCAGTTTTTCTCTCTGTCGTTTCCCGTGCATTCCGCCGACTGTTAATTATTCAGTTTTTCTCTCTGTCGTTTCCCGTGCATTCAGCCGACTGTTAATTATTCAGTTTTTCTCTCTGTTCGTTTCCCGTGCATTCCGCCGACTGTTAATTATTCAGTTTTTCTCTCTGTTCGTTTCCCGTGCATTCCGCCGACTGTTAATTATTCAGTTTTTCTCTCTGTTCGTTTCCCGTGCATTCCGCCGACTGTTAATTATTCAGTTTTTCTCTCTGTTCGTTTCCCGTGCATTCAGCCGACTGTTAATTATTCAGTTTTTCTCTCGTCTCTGTCGTTTCCCGTGCATTCAGCCGACTGTTAATTATTCAGTTTTTCTCTCTGTCGTTTCCCGTGCATTCAGCCGACTGTTAATTATTCAGTTTTTCTCACTGTCGTTTCCCGTGCATTCAGCCGACTGTTAATTACTCAGTTTTTCTCACATTCTTTCCTTTTTTTTTTTCACAGAGGGTACATGGTATTCATGTCATCCATACCAAAAACCAAACTCTTGCGAAAGTTGGTGATGGGATTTCACCGGTGTGCAAGGTCTTATGCGTGCGTTCACTCGCAGAATCACGGAGTATGTGGTCTAATTTCAAGGACTAGACAGGAATTGGAGTTAGAACCAGTGTTAACTCTGAGGGAAAAATTCCCATCCCTGTTCTGGAATGGCCCCGCGGAGGTTGGAAGCCGCACCCCCAGATTGGTCGTGTGGTGTAGGAAGGACAGTATCAAACCAAACATCCTGTACTGTTTCTAGTCCTGAAAAGAACAGACCAATCCAAAACAAAGCGCATCATAGGCCATGTTTTAGGGAGCTCAAATTAAAAAAAAAAAAAAAAAAAAAAAGACCATTGATATCCGTACTAAAAGGTTGTAAAAAATCACATCAGAACACGATCTTCACGGAATCCGCTGTGAAATGTGCCCATAGTAACATATCCCTGCAGTCAATAACCAGTAGACTGGTGTGTCACACAGCACACACCATGGACCTTTCTCTCACCCTTCAAAGGCTTTGACTGGGTGAGGTCAAAGTGAGCGGTATGTGGCCTGCATCAAACCATGTCCTGTTCACGGTGTCAGGAGGCGGATGCATGTATCCTGCAAGCATTCTTTCACGTTGGAGAAACAGATTTCAGAAGGGCGCGGTTGGGTTTGGGGTGGGGGGTGGAGGCTAGGGAAATCATAATGAAAACAAAATAAAAACGCGCCTTAATCTTTTGAGGCTGCAAGGTGTATCTCCCGTCCACCATCCCCCCCCCTCTCTCTCTCTCTCTCCTCCCTTTCTCTCTCTCTCTCTCTCTCTCTCTCTCTCTCTCTCTCTCTCTCTGTATGTGGCTGGCGCAGGCGCCCATGCTCACAGCATGCGTTAAAAAAAAGATGAGAGATCAAATACGTCCTCGCTTGGATTGGGTTTAGATGAATGAATAGCCGTGAGTAAATTATCAGTATTAGCTTTTAAAAGCTATTACCATTTTCACACTATTTTCATGTAAAAACATTAATTTTCATCACAAAAACAGTGATTTTACCGATTTTCATGATTAAAAAACAAAAACCAAAAACTTGTATGAACGCTCGAACATAGTCCCCTTAACGCGAAAGTAGCAAGTTATCATGAGGAAACAGCGGTTTTCATGTGAACAGTTATTTTCATGTGCTTATTTGCCACAGAAAACAGCTAGTGATCATAGGAAAACAGTCATTAGTACGTGGAAACAGCTAATTATGATGAAAAAACACTTATTTTCGCGGAAACTGCTTATCATAATCAGAAAACAGTTTTTAATGTGAGAACAATTGATTGTAAAGGTAAAAATTAATTTTGACAAAAACAAATTTTGTTCTCAGTTAGCATATATTGTTTCTCATAAAACAACAAAAGCCGCTACAAGAAAACTTTCCCTGTGATAGTTACTAAAATTAGCTGTTTTTACATGAAAATAGAAGTTGTACTATTTTTTTTTTCATGTAAAACCCTCATAATCACTATTTTTGTTTGTAAACGGTAATTCTATAAGTATCATTATTCTCTCTCTCTCTCTCTCTCTCTCTCTCTCTTCTCTCTCTTCTTGTGTGTGTGTGTGTGTGTGTGTGTGTGTGTGTGTGTGTGTGTGTGTGTGTGTGTGTAAGCGGTAATTTCGGCCTTTTGCACATGATGGGGTCCCACATAGGAGGCAAGGACGGTGACGGTCAAGAACAGCAGAGAAAGAGACACTGTTGTGTTTCCTCCTTCAGTCCGCTGGGGTGAGGGATGAAATCTGATGCGCTGATCCGAACCGTGAAATCACATTCCATTGTTTACATCCAGTAGCTCCATCGGACTGGGGCCGCCCATAAACCATTGAACTGCCCCGCCCCCTCGCTCGCCTCACCCTCCACCTCTCCCGCCCTCTTTCTCCCCATTCCTCTTTGTTACCGCAACATCATGAATGCAGCGAACAACAAAGAGAGAGCGACGAGCGTTTGGAGGGAATGACGATGGTGTGGTCAGAGACGTTTTGGAATACCTATGGAGGGTCACTATTTCAACGGGTTAAGGGCGATTTGTTTTTTATTTCTGTTACTCCTTTGACAACCAGTGACACGGAAAACGATTTGATAAACTCTTCTCTCTCTCCCCTCTCTCTCTCTCTCTCTCTCTTCTCTCTCTCTCTCTCTCTCTCTCTCGAAAAGGGAATATTTTGATCGTTCCAGACTAGAAAAATTAAAAGATTCAGTTGGAGACCCGAAAACGTTTTGGTCAACTCTTAGAACGATTAACAGAAAGTCACTAGTATATAATGAAATTTCAATAAAACAATGGCATGATCATTTTTACGGTGTTTTTAATTCTCATGATAATATTTACGAGGAGGATAGTCATACTGACCCGAATAATGAAAATATGCAAGAACCCCTGTTTAATGACCCAATCACAAAAAGCGAAACAGAAGAAAGCATTAAAAGATTAAAATGCGGTAAAAGTGCTGGCCCAGACAGAATTGTAAATGAAATGCTGAAAAACGCAAATAATTTGGTTATTGAGTTTCTGGTGCGTCTTTTTAACAAACTTTTCGAGTCTGGGACATTTCCAACTCAGTGGTCGAAGTCCATCATAATACCATTGCATAAAAAAGGTGACATCAATAACCCAGATAATTATCGAGGCGTAAGTCTGTCCAGTGTATTAGGCAAGATCTATACCAGTATTTTGAATTCAAGACTTACTAAATGGGCGGAAAGAGAAGAACAAATTATTGAAGAGCAGGCGGGTTTTAGAAGTGGATATAGCACCATTGACCATATTTTCACCTTGTATTGTTTAGTTCAAAAATATCTCTCCAGAAATTCGAAATTATACGTGGCTTTTGTTGACTTCCGGAAGGCCTTTGACTCGGTTAACAGA
>CM065724.1:79663359-79668359 GCA_033310375.1 Conus canariensis
CCCACCTCTCTCTCTCTCTCTCTCTCTCTCTCTCTCTCTCTCTCTCTCTCTCTCTCTCTCTCTCTCTCTCTCCGCGCCCCGCGCGCGCCCTCGCAAACGTTTAGCAAAAACGCACATGTATTTACACAGAGAGGTAAAAGGTGAAGGTTACAGTTCTGTCGCCTCATAGTCATGGGGGTCAATGAATTGTGAGATAGCACTGTGTTCAGAGCATGGCACGATAGACACCAGACCCCACCCCTCTTCTTCCAGGGCCTGAGTCAGGTATCCAATGATTGTTGGGTGGACAGAACAGACAGAACATGGTCAGGTATCCAATGATTGTTGGGTGGACAGAACATGGTCAGGTATCCAATGATTGTTGGGTGGACAGAACATGGTCAGGTATCCAATGATTGTTGGGTGGACAGAACATGGTCAGGTATCCAATGATTGTTGGGTGGACAGAACAGACAGAACATGGTCAGGTATCCAATGATTGTTGGGTGGACAGAACATGGTCAGGTATCCAATGATTGTTGGGTGGACAGAACATGGTCAGGTATCCAATGATTGTTGGGTGGACAGAACAGACAGAACTGGGTCAGGTATCCAATGATTGTAGACAGAACTGAGTCAGGTATCCAATGATTGTTGGGTGGACAGAACAAACAGAACTGAGTCAGGTATCCAATGATTGTTGGGTGGACAGAACAGACAGAACTGAGTCAGGTATCCAATGATTGTTGGGTGGACAGAACAGACAGAACTGAGTCAGGTATCCAATGATTGTTGGGTGGACAGAACAGACAGAACTGAGTCAGGTATCCAATGATTGTTGGGTGGACAGAACAGACAGAACATGGTCAGGTATCCAATGATTGTTGGGTGGACAGAACATGGTCAGGTATCCAATGATTGTTGGGTGGACAGAACAACAAAATGGTCAGGTATCCAATGATTGTTGGGTGGACAGAACAGACAGAACATGGTCAGGTATCCAATGATTGTTGGGTGGACAGAACATGGTCAGGTATCCAATGATTGTTGGGTGGACAGAACAGACAGAACATGGTCAGGTATCCAATGATTGTTGGGTGGACAGAACATGGTCAGGTATCCAATGATTGTTGGGTGGACAGAACAGACAGAACATGGTCAGGTATCCAATGATTGCTGGGTGGACAGAACATGGTCAGGTATCCAATGATTG
Organism: Conus canariensis; assembly: GCA_033310375.1. Taxonomy (NCBI): domain Eukaryota; kingdom Metazoa; phylum Mollusca; class Gastropoda; order Neogastropoda; family Conidae; genus Conus; species Conus canariensis. The sequence continues at coordinate 79,664,552 of CM065724.1, forward strand.
TTGGGTGGACAGAACAGACAGAACTGGGTCAGGTATCCAATGATTGTAGACAGAACATGGTCAGGTATCCAATGATTGTTGGGTGGACAGAACAGACAGAACTGTGTCATGTGTCCAGTGATTGTTGGGTAGACAGAACAGACAGAACTGAGTCAGGTATCCAATGATTGTTGGGTAGACAGAACAGACAGAACTGAGTCAGTTATCCAATGATTGTTGGGTAGACAGAACAGACAGAACGGGGTTTTGAAGTCGCTGAAACGGGGCCCCGCGAGCTGGTGGAACTCACGACCGTCCGCTCCGAAAACGAACACTCTCGCCATAATTTTGTCTACAAACCCAGAGAGAGAGAGAGAGAGAGGAGTTTGGGGGTGGGAGAGGGAGAGGAGAGGGAGGGGGGTGTAGCTTTAGCTTTGGCTCAGGGCTAAAAATGTTGTTCTACTTCAAGATAAAGGCAGTGCCAAATCTTCTAAAGTTCAAGGAAAACACAGAATAAAAACCTATAAGATGGCAACAACAACAACAAACAACATCTGAAGCACAAAGTAAAGACCGTGAAATAGCAACAACAACACCAACAACAACAATAACAACAACAAGCCCCTCAAATTTATCAACATTCTTGAAGTCACTGACATTAAATGTTAAAAGAAGAAAGTATAAAATGAATTACAGATTTAGAAGCAAATTATGGGGAGGAGGGGAGCAAACAGTTTTAACGGAGGGGGGGGGGGGGGGGGGGAGGAGAGAGAGAGAGGGAGAGAGAGAGAGATCCATGTACACTGTAGCGTATTTGGGAATGCAGTCACAAACACTGTGATAGTTATTGAATAAGTAGTTTACGCATAGCTGATTTGAAGGACTAAAATGGCGAAATACCTTGATAGACACAAGAAGAGATATCCAGCCAGATGGTCCAAAACGAAAAGCTGTATTCAAATAAATTGATGGTGACCGTGGTGAAATATGGTTATTGGAATGATGATCTTTTGCTGCCACTTAAACAAACTCAGCTAGAAATAGTGCTGCCAAGTTTGTATAGACCTTGAACATAAACACCATTTAGTGGAGGCTGTTTGTTTGACTAGTGGTTGTCCGTGTGGTTTGTTTTCCGCGACTGATTAAAAAAAAAAAAGTTGCGTGGTAAAAATCAGCGTACATGCCCGTCTGTGTGTAGAGTTGATTCCTCTCACGTGATTACGGCTGGCACCAATCCAGACTGTAGACGTGCAATGATTGGGACAAGCAATGAGCTTCCAATACAACTTCCTGGGATTAGTGTTCGCTGACATGCTCAACCAAGTGCTCCTCTTGTTTTAAGGCTTAGAGTGCGAGGCATTCGCTGATGGTTTTTTGTCTTGATGTTAATGCCACACACACACACACACACACACACACACACACACACACACACACACACACACAACACAGACACACACACACACACACACACACACACACACACACACACACACACACACACACATATATATATATGTGTGTGTGTGTGTGTAGATAGATAGATAAATATAGATAGATGTAGATATATATATATATATATATATATAAATATATATATATACATATATATATATATATATATATATATATATATATATATATATATGCGAAATAAGGAACTTGTGATTTTGGTAGCTCTGTTCTCAGATGCTGTTTACTCTCTCTTGCAATGATGGTTGTATAAATTTGATGTCTGTGTTTCTGCCGTGAAAAGAACAGTCGTCACGAAACAGATCGCAAGTAGCTTCACCGTGTGATATGTGTGATACGTGCATCCTTTACAGAAATACAGAAGGGATGAGGTCCCAGAACAGAGCCTTGTGGTACGCTGCAGTTTGTTATTCCGAGGAATATGTGCCGTTGGATATGAATGAAAAAATGTAACAACTGAACATATACACTCTTTAAAAAAAGAAAAGATTGTGGTCCATGGGATCAAATGCGTTCAGCTGATCTAGAAGAACAATTCCTGTAATCTTACCTTGAGTAATGGCAAACCGCCATGTGTCACAGTGGCCACTTGGCACTGTGTCAGGAGTGATAATGGCGAAAGCCATACTGGAGCGGCCGAGTGTGTTACACCACGTGTTTAATAGGAGTTCGTGAACCCGTTTCTCCAGAGGTTCTAGCACCACTAATCGTAGATATTGATCTAGAATTGTTTGAATCTTTTTAATCTCGTGATTTCGCTAATGGAATCATTTTTTTTTCTTTCAGATTTTAGAATAGATGGGACAACAATTTATTCAATACACTATGTAGAGTAAAGCAATCTTAAGTATAGGTGCGTTTGAGTGGTCTTCCTTATTTTTCATATTTTCATGAGTGAAAGTAAATGACCAACAAGAAACAGCAAGCGAAGGAATGTTGGATGAATGCGTAGCATGTAACCGTCCAGAGTCGAACGACTGGGAGAGTCTGTCTTATTTTTTTATTTTTCTTAACTGAAGTTAAGAAAGCAGCTAGAAGCAGCAAGCAAAGGAATGTGAGACGAAGCTGTAGCATGTAACCGTCCAGGGTCGAACGACTGGGAGAGTCTGTCTTATTTTTTTTATATTTTCTTAACTGAAGTTAAGAAAGCAGCTAGAAGCAGCAAGCAAAGGAATGTGAGACGAAGCTGTAGCATGTAACCGTCCAGGGTCGAACGACTGGGAGAGTCTGTCTTATTTTTTTTATATTTTCTTAACTGAAGTTAAGAAAGCAGCTAGAAGCAGCAAGCAAAGGAATGTGAGACGAAGCTGTAGCATGTAACCGTCCAGGGTCGAACGACTGGGAGAGTCTGTCTTATTTTTTTATATTTTCTTAACTGAAGTTAAGAAAGCAGCTAGAAGCAGCAAGCAAAGGAATGTGAGACGAAGCTGTAGCATGTAACCGTCCAGGGTCGAACGATGGGAGAGTCTGTCTTATTTTTTTATATTTTCTTAACTGAAGTTAAGAAAGCAGCTAGAAGCAGCAAGCAAAGGAATGTGAGACGAAGCTGTAGCATGTAACCGTCCAGGGTCGAACGACTGGGAGAGTCTGTCTTATTTTTTTATATTTTCTTAACTGAAGTTAAGAAAGCAGCTAGAAGCAGCAAGCAAAGGAATGTGAGACGAAGCTGTAGCATGTAACCGTCCAGGGTCGAACGACTGGGAGAGTCTGTCTTATTTTTTTATATTTTCTTAACTGAAGTTAAGAAAGCAGCTAGAAGCAGCAAGCAAAGGAATGTGAGACGAAGCTGTAGCATGTAACCGCCCAGGGTCGAACGACTGGGAGAGTCTGTGTTATTTTTTTTATATTTTCTTAACTGAAGTTAAGAAAGCAGCTAGAAGCAGCAAGCAAAGGAATGTGAGACGAAGCTGTAGCATGTAACCGTCCAGGGTCGAACGACTGGGAGAGTCTGTCTTATTTTTTTATATTTTCTTAACTGAAGTTAAGAAAGCAGCTAGAAGCAGCAAGCAAAGGAATGTGAGACGAAGCTGTAGCATGTAACCGTCCAGGGTCGAACGACTGGGAGAGTCTGTCTTATTTTTTTATATTTTCTTAACTGAAGTTAAGAAAGCAGCTAGAAGCAGCAAGCAAAGGAATGTGAGACGAAGCTGTAGCATGTAACCGTCCAGGACCAAACGACTGGAGAGGGGTTTTTTTTTTCTTATTTTTTCATATCTTCATAATTGAAATTAAGAAACCAACTACAAACAGCAAGCAAATGAATGTTAAATGAATCTGTAGCGTGGAGAGTAGCGGGAGCCTCCTATTGGTCAGACGATGGGAAGTTGGCATCTTTATATACTGAATCGGCTCGTTG
>CM065724.1:79675859-79766298 GCA_033310375.1 Conus canariensis
TACACATGCACACAGGCACGTGTGCACACACACACAACAACAACAACAACCACAACAACAACAACACTCACACATACACACACACACACATACACACACACACATACACACACACAGGACACACACACACACATATGCACACACACACACACACACACACACACACACACACACACACACACACACACACACACACACACAGAGAAACTTCCACAATTCACCCTGAATGGGTCAGTCTTACAATACGTCAAATCTGTTAAATTCCTAGGAGTATATTTAACATCAAAACTCTCATGGAACCAACATATTGAATATATTTTGAATAAAGCAAGAAAAAGTTTAAACTTTCTAAAGATCATAAGCAAACAAAAATGGGGACAAGATAAAGAGAGTTTAACACTCCTATCTTCGGCTCTTGTGCGCTCTAGATTGATTTATGCTCAAGAAGTTTTCTTTAGTGCTCCACAGCATCTACTTAATAAGTTACAAAGTGTAGACTGCAAAGCATATAAACTTGCTCTTGGAGTTCCCACACATGCATGTAACATTGGGACTTATAATGAAATTGGAATCTTACCTTTGAACGAATTTCGAAAAGTGTCCGCCTCTAAATTTGTTTTAAAGAACCTTTCACAGAAAAGTTTCTGTACAAATGAAGTATCTCTCATTTCAGAGACAGATTTTGCTAAAAGAGCAAAAGACATAAAATCAACTAAATCTATTCAGTCATACACATCTACTCTTCTTAAAAAAACCAACATTAACCAAAGTGAAATAGCTGTCGACTCGTCCTTTCCACCCATTCCCAAATGGAAACAAACCAAAGCAAATTATGACACAAACTATACTGAACTGAACAAAAACGATTCACCATATCTCTTAAAATATTATGTAAATTCTCATTTGGAAAATCAATATAAGGACCATCTTCAAATTTTTACAGATGGCTCAGTGTTAGATGACTATAGAACAGGAGCAGCTTTTATAATACCAAAATTAAAAGTAGAGAAATTATATCATCTTGGCATACACTTGTCAATTTTTACTGCAGAATTAGTTGCTATTCTGATGGCCCTGAAGCATGTTTTAAATTCTTCCATAGAAAATTGTCCACTTTTACTGTGCAGTGACTCAAAGTCAGCTCTTTCTGCCTTACAGTCTTTAAGTTCAAAAATTCGTTGTAAGACTATTACAGAAATTAATTACGTGACACATCTCCTATCGATGAAAAGAATAAATGTGACGTTCTGTTGGGTGCCCTCACATTGTGGAATCTCAACAAATGAGAAAGTTGATCAAGCTGCTCGGAGAGCAGCTCGAAATATTGAAGGCACAACTGCACTGAACATTCCGCTAGACCTATCAGAATGTTATACCTTGATTAATAAAGCATCTCTTAACAGTTTCAAAAGGTTATTGAAAGACACAGATAGTCAATATTATCAAAATTGTATACGATCAAATCCTGACATTCATCCCAAGACGCAATTAGACAAATTCGAAAGTCCGATATCTAGAGAGGTAGTATCCTTAATTCATAGGATGCGTTTGAATTCACTTCGAACCAAATACAGCAAAAATGTTAAATGCGTATGTGGGGAAATTCTTAGTGTGAGTCACCTATTACTAGATTGTCCAAGAGCAAAGAATACAGTGCACAAGGCTGGTACAAATATTTCACATGATAGATCGACACCACTGACATTACCTAAAATGTTAAATAATTATGCTTTTCTTTGTTCATTATGCCCACATTTATTACGTAGTCCAGTAGGAATTTATCTTTAACTTTCAATAACCCCTCATATACAAAAAGAAACTACACACACACACACACACACACACACACACACACACACACCACACACACACACACACACACACACTCACACACACACACACTCCCTCTCTCTCTCTCTCTCTCTCACACACACACACTCACACACACACTCTCTCTCTCTCTCTCTCTCTCTCACTCTGTCTGTAATCACGTTAAGTGGGAAGACGTTAAATTGAAGAACAACAACAACAACACACACACACGCACCCCACACACACACATACACTATACATACACACACCACACACACACATACATACATACACACTACACACACACACACACACACACACACACACACACACACACACACACACACACACACACACACACACTATTGATTGATCACAATCGATCACTTCAGAGGATCTAGATGGTGGGAAATATCCTGTAGGACAATGTAATTGAGGCAGGGCCATCTCTCACACAGGATTAATTACAGCTTAACCCAACCAGAAACACTGGGTGGATAGCTAGCTTCCCAGGTAGTGTGGCTCTGCTGGCCTACTGAGGCTGTGTGTGGGCATGAAACAAAGGGTGTAGAACTGGTTTTACACTTCTGCCAGTCTTTGTTTCGTTGGATAAAAATATCATCATATACAGTCATGGCTGAAAGCTCGGCTAAGACACTTTTTTTCATTTCCGTTCTATGTCAACAATTGTAGGGAGAAAAAAAGCAAATAAAACTGATGGGTTGATAAGTACATTACATGGAAAAAGATATAAGGTAAAGTAATGAATGTAGGTTTGTAATTCATTAAATCAAGTAAAGATTTTTTCATTCAGTGCCTAACTGCTGTTGGAACTGATGTCACAAATAATGTTTGGATTATCAAACAGTAGAGATGCATTAAGACTACATACTTTGACGTCCAGTGAATCCCTTCTGATCCTCAAGTATAGGGTCAGATACTTCCACTTTTATCAGTCATTGTGTACTTAGCTTTGGCTATGTATTTCTTTTCTTCACTTTCTTCCCGTTTCCCTTTTCTGCCCCAGTGCCTGGCTGCTTCAGGGGACTGTTGGGTTCTGATTTTCTCCCCAAAGTGGCGAGAATACTGCAGAATTATTGGTTGTATGTATTTTTTTTTTCTTTTCTGTGCCATGGCCCACACTTGCCTTGACAGCATGACATGAAGGGCCACCGAACTAAACTTAAAAAAAAAAAAAGACTTTTTAGGATAAGGTTAATGAAGATGAGGGGGGGGGGGGGGGGGACTGGTATGAGTACCCTGTGAGTAGTGTTACAAGGTGAGGCACACGACATCGGAATGGGGAGTGTGGGGGTGGGGGTAATCATCATTTTTAAACGGATATTATTTTACAATGGTTGTTGATTATAAACATGTACATTGTGGAGAAAAATGACTGACAGACAGACAGACAGTGAGAAAAGAGAATAGAGAGAGGGGAAGAGAGAGACAGAGAGAGAGAGAGAGAGAGAGAGAGAGACAGAGAGAATGACTGAACCAGACTGCATTTTACAACAGAAATTTTGTAATGGTTGCCATCTACCAGTGTGGGAAGTACATGTGTGAACATTTGTGCATATATTGCCTATATTGATGCAGTTTTTGTTGTTGCTAATTCATAAGTCAACATTATATTTCAGTATACAAGATGAGGTCACGTCGGCCAAATTGGACAAACAGGTAATTTTTTTTGTGTGTGTGTTTGTTTTGTCAGCACATTGACCTTAGCATTTGTTTCTTGGTAGTTTATGTGATTTTTGTTTGTTTTATGCTTTGTTTGTCTATTTCTTAAATCAGGCATGATGACAAAACGTATGGTCAGCATTCTAGGGTTGGTTTTATTTATGTAACTTTAAACTCAGGCTTCATGACAAAGCATCTAGTCATCTATCTAGAATGTATTTTATTTATATTAACTTAAAACCCAAGCCCCATCGCAAAAAAAGCAAAAAAAAACAAAAACAAAAACCCGCAGTCATCTAGTTATAGAGTTTGTTTAGTTGATGTAACCTTGACCTCAGTCCTCTGGGCAAAACATTCAGTGCCAGCTGTTCACAGTTTGTCCCTTCAGTTGTATGCCTCCTTTCTGCTCCATGTCCATTTGGGCCCAGTTTGAGGAGATAAGTGACCATCTGGTGGTCCTTTGTTTTCATTGTCTGGAATGTTGTGTCTTGCCTGGAGAAGACCGAAGAGATCGAAACACATAATATTTGTTTTGTTATTTGTTTATTCTTTCATTTGGTGGCACAGTAATTCCTTTTTTATTTTCTGTTTTTAAATCTTGTATGCTTACAGAGTGTTAGTTAGTGACCAAAAGTTTGTAGAGGTGTTCTGGATGGAATGTTTAATTTCATATGTATGCCTTCTTGCAGTTTTCATGTTTCCACTACATTTTGAAATTAGAACGCTAAACTGAGTTATCACTTTTAAACTCAATAGAAAATTTGATGAATTGGGAGTTTAGGTTCTGTGGTACAAAATCATTGTTAAACTTCCCTGTGAAAAAAAGATTGTATCATTCAGTCAATCATTAAAGCTGAAGTATTTCAAATACTGAACTATTGTGTATGTTTATTTGGTTTATATAGAATAGTTAGGATGTTTTCTTATTACATTCACTTCAGTATTTGGTATAAAGAAGACATGATTGAAGACCTGTGAATGTCAAAAGATGTGAGAGCCCCTACATGCTAGAATTGACAGAAGTTCATTCACCACTCTCTCTCTCTCTCTCTCTCTCTCTCTCTCTCTCTCTCTCTCTCTCACTCTCTGTCTGTCTGTCTCTTCCTCTCTCTTCTCTCTCTCTCTCTCTCTCTCCACCCCCTTGTGTGCGTTATTTCTGATTCTCCTCCCCCCCCCCCCCCCTCTTCTCTCACTTCCTCTCTTGCCTCAAATTTTTCCTGTGGTGTCCTTTTTTTCCCTCCTCCTTCCCCACTTCCCCTGCCTTTCTTTCACTCAGTCACTACTCACACGCTCCAGATGATTCAAATGATAGCATGTACACTAAGCTATAAGTTCTCCACATGTCCTGCCTTTCTTTCACTCAGTCACTACTCACACGCTCCAGATGATTCAAATGATAGCATGTACACTAAGCTATAAGTTCTCCACGTGTCCTGCCTTTCTTTCACTCAGTCACAACTCACATGCTCCAGATGATTCAAATGATAGCATGTACACTAAGCTATAAGTTCTCCACGTGTCCTGCCTTTCTTTCACTCAGTCACAACTCACATGCTCCAGATGATTCAAATGATAGCATGTACACTAAGCTATAAGTTCTCCACGTGTCCTGCCTTTCTTTCACTCAGTCACAACTCACATGCTCCAGATGATTCAAATGATAGCATGTACACTAAGCTATAAGTTCTCCACGTGTCCTGCCTTTCTTTCACTCAGTCACAACTCACATGCTCCAGATGATTCAAATGATAGCATGTACACTAAGCTATAAGTTCTCCACGTGTCCTGCCTTTCTTTCACTCAGTCACTACTCGCATGCTCCAGATGATTCAAATGATAGCATGTACACTAAGCTATAAGTTCTTCATGTGTCCTGCCTTGCAGAAAGACCTCATACAGAAACAGAGCCGCCGAAAGCGGGAGCAGAACCTGATGATGCAACGCACAGACAACGCTCGGCCCAACAGTGGGCGCCGAAATCGGGAAGAGAATCGGCCGTTGGTGGGCCCCTCAACGCCCAAACCTGGAATTGCTGACTTTGGTTATCCAGGTGTGCATGGTGAGTATTTATGACAGAGATAAAAGAAAGCACAAGAAAGATGTTATCTAATAAAACAGCAGTACAGATATTATCTCATAAAACAAAATACAAAATTGTAGCACACATCAGTCAGTCCATATTTTAAGAAAAATCTTATTGTTTGTTGAGTGTTTCATTCTCTCTCTCTCTCCTTTTTTTTTTTTTTTGGGGGGGGGGGGAGGGGAGGGGAGTGCTGGAGAGGGATTGGGGAGGGGGTGAACAAGGGGGAGGATGTACTGGGGAATGTTAGGCTGGATGACATTTGATGCACAGGTATGCCTTGGATGATATGTACTTGCCCAAATCGATATTTTGGCATTTTAGTTCACAAATAGTAAGAACAAATTGATGTTGTCTTCTTCACATTTTTCAATGGAGGGAATTATCTTGAAATCTCAGAACAAGGAAGTTGACTTCATAACTTTCCCAACTCAGAGAGGGAATGGTCCTGAACATCCCACATTGAGCAGGGTGTTTGTTGCTGTTTTCCCAACTCAGAGAGGGAATGGTCGCCAACATCCCACATAGAGCAGGGTGTTTGTTCCTGTTTTCCCAACTCAGAGAGGGAATGGTCCTGAACATCCCACATTGAGCAGGGTGTTTGTTCCTGTTTTCCCAACTCAGAGAGGGAATGGTCGCCAACATCCCACATAGAGCAGGGTGTTTGTTCCTGTTTTCCCAACTCAGAGAGGGAATGGTCGCCAACATCCCACATAGAGCAGGGTTGTTCCTGTTTCACTCAGGGTGTCAACCAATTGGGTTTGTTCTGTTCCATCAAAAGGATGCTCCAAATCAACAGAGCAGTGTTGTTCTGTTGTCTCACACTGTCAATAGAAGGGTCTCAGTCATCAGAGAGCAAGGGAATCTGTGTGATTGCTAGCTGTAAAGATTTTTGTGTTGTGATGCGTTCAGAATCCTACATGGGCTGTAAGGGTGCAGGAGATTACACTCCCTTGAGTCCATGTTTAGACAAGCTGAGAGATGCACAATCTGCAATAAGGCGAAGACATGTCCAGGGCAGTTATAGGATTGTGTTGGGAATTAAGTGTTTCTGCTCCTGCTATATTGTTTGTTTGTTGGTGTTCCTATCCGGACATTTGTGGGTCTGTCCAGTATCTGACTCCTCACAAGCAGTTGTTAAGCCACTGAGTGATTCGGTAAGGGGAGAGGATTGGTTTTTGTGTGTGTGTGTGTGTGTGTGTGTGTGTGTGTGTGTGTGTGTGCGTGCGCGCGCATGCACGCTTATGTGTGTCTGTGTCGTTGAGTGTTTTGTTGTGTGTGTGTGTGTCCGTCTGTCTGTGTCTGTGTCTCTGTATGTGTGTCTGTCTGTCTGTACGTGTTTATTTGTATGCCCATAGAATTCTGTTCAGAAAATGAAGATGGTCATGCTTGGAGCTTGTCCTGGTTGAAGGTGATGCACACAAAACAGTGCATTGTGTAAGTACAAGTTTAACCCTTTAGTGGCAACTTTGTTTAGGTAACATTTACATAACTTCTAAATTAAGGTTTCAAAGCACCAAGGAAGTTTCAACAAATGAAACTCAGGTACTGTTTCTGAAAAAGATCCTGTAATTTCAGTTCACACCAAGTTGTTTTTCTATGAAAATTTAGTAGTGGATGTAATTTGCTCTTCATATGTCTATATAATGTTGATGAATATAACTGAGTCTTACAGTTTCTTATCTCTATTCCAGTACTCTGGAATCCATCCATAACATCAGCACTGACTCCCTACTTCATAATCACCTCAAACACTTCCACTGAAATTTACATGTGTGCAGTTAAAACTGCTGCGTGAGCCATTGTTATCAATTCAGTGGTACCTAGACCACTGAATGGTCCATAATCATGGTAAATGGACAATGGACTGTGTTTCAAAGATGAACTTCATAAGAGCAGAAAACAAATTTTTTTACAAAAACGTTTGGGGATCAAATGGAAGCACTTTGCTATAGCTTTCACTTTTGCTTTAGCTTCAGTTTTGCTTTAGCTTCAGTTTTGCTTTAGCATTTAGCTTAGTTTTGCTTTAGCTTTAGTTTTGCTTTAGCTTTAGTTTTGCTTTAGCTTTCAGTTTTGCTTTAGCTTCAGTTTTGCTTTAGCTTTAGTTTTGCTTTAGCTTTAGTTTTGCTTTAGCTTTAGTTTTGCTTTAGCTTTCAGTTTGCTTTGCTTTAGTTTTGCTTTAGCTTTAGTTTTGCTTTAGCTTTAGTTTTGCTTTAGCTTTAGTTTTGCTTTAGCAGCTGCCTTCAGATGATTTGTCCTGATGCTCAGAGCTTCCCAAATATCTGGTAAGGGAACAAAATTTAGGTGCTCCTCGACGGGCTGAAAAAGAGGAAGCGGTAGTTGACTCTTAGTGGCAGAACAGTAGTTAAAGCTTACTGTAGAGCCTAGTGCCAGAACGGTAGTTAAAAGGCTGCTGTAGGGCTCGGGGTCCAGGTTGCGGGAAGTACTGACAAACCTTCAGAACGAGGCAAACATCAGCAGTACAACAGCTGTCCTGTTCATTTCCTTTCAGAAGGGACAGTGGCAGACAGCAGAGCTGTGCGTCCTATCAGGTTTGAGGAGGAGGACGATGAGGATGATATTAGCGATCTTATTGACTGTGCTACAGGTACTCGGCTTCTGGGAATGCCTAGTCCCAGTGTGTGTGGGTGGAAGGGGTTTTGAGGAAAAGACCCGCAGTATGTCACATGCACGTCAGTCTCTGAGCACAGCCAAGATTATGATTGGTGGAGGTTGAAGGGTTGAAGGGATCTAGTTTTGCTGAAAGATAACACCACAAACAGAGATGCGGACAATTGTTATGATTACCTTGTTGTTCTTTACCCCATGTGCAGGTATAAAAACTGCACTACAGGCACTCTATCTCTCCGGGTCTCCCTGTCTGTCTGTCTGTCCACATAACGCAACTGTCAGCTCTTGCACAAGTGTGACTGCCTCCCACAAAATGATAGATTAGTCAAATCTTAGAAATATTCAGAGATACAAACCAACAAAAAAGAGTAGAGAAAGACCTTTCAAACAGTATATAAAAGGTTTGTTAAAGAATTGTTAGCCTGCACTTGTTTTCCCCCACTACTTAATTGTTCAGCAGTATATAAAAGGTTTCTGTGAATTGCTGTAGAATATCTTAGGGGTATGGAAGACATTGTGAGAAAAAGGACTTTTCTAAGTGGCTGTACTCGCACGTAATGTAAAGGAAAGGATGCGCAAAATTATCAGTTCACCACACTCCTAATATTTAAGCAAAAACAGTGAAACACATCAAACTTGAATGGTTTTGCTACTGGGTGGGTCATATTGCCGTAAATTGACAACCCACCCCCCTCCTCCCTTCCCCCTCCAACTGTTTGGTTGCCTGTAGAGCAACTTCACCAGACCTGATTTATTTATCATTTTGTGGGAGGTGGTCACAAATTTTACAGCATTGTTCATGGTGTCAGTATTTACAAAAGATCAGGTGCTGAGATCTTTTCTTCCACTACTGATGAATGCTGAATTATGAAGAGTATGCCATTGATAACCGTGTGCAAGAGGCAGGGGCACTGCTCATTTCCCTAGGGACTGATGAATGCTGAATTATGAAGAGTGTGCCATTGATAACCGTGTGCAAGAGGCAGGGGCACTGCTCATTTCCCTAGGGACTGATCAACGCTGAATTATGAAGAGTTTGCCATTGATAACTGTGCAAGAGGCAGGGGCACTGCTCATTTCTGCAGGGGTTGGCTTAAGTGTGCGCTTCCACATACCAGCCCTCACAAAAAATTTTTCTTTTAACATTTTTACATCATTCCCTGAATTTTGCATTTGGTGAGAAACAAAAACCTTAAACTTAAAAACATGTTTTTAGATGCAAGGCTTGGAAGTAATTTTTTGGAAAGCTGTAACAAAAGTAGTGCCTACTGAAGCATAAATAATTTTCTGCAAATGCCTGCAACTACATGTATTAAAAGATTACTGGTCATGGTCAGCCCTGCATGCATCACTTAAAGCGGCTTTCAGTTTTAAAGCAAACTTCCTTCTTTATTCCCCTGGTTCCTGACTTTTGACTTCGCAAGGCTGCCAGATATACCTTCACTCCTTCCCCTCCGTCCATCCCTACCCTTCAATCCAACTTCCTCCCTGCAGTGTACCCTCAGTCCCCACCTCTTCCCCCCCCCCCCCCCCTCATCTTCCTGTACTCTTCTTTGTCCCCTTCTTTCCCTCTCCCCTCTGTCTTGTCTTCCCAACCCACCTGCTGTCTGTCTATTCAGGACAGCTGGGCAAGTAAAATTAGTTGCAAAGTGAGGCGACTGCAGGCGGAAATCTAAACAAATCAGCGCCCACCTTGCATCGAATTAGATGAGATAAGTGATGGCTCGTTCTTCATTATCATTGTCCTGAGTGTTGTTTAAACATTTAACGCCCAGTTTGCACCAAATTTGATGAGATAAGTAATCACTTATTCTTCATTTTCCTTGTCCTGAGTGTTGTTTATCTTGCCTGAAGAAGACCTAAGAGGTCAAAACACGTCATGTTTTGTCTTGTAAGTCATATGTTCATGTTTGGTGTATACAGTACTTCAGAATTTAAAAAATTTAAGATTTGGGCAAGTAAAAGCTATTTTCCAGCCACAACCATTCTTTCCCCAAGAGCACTGGTGGTCTGGAGATTCAGTCAGAACGTTTTTATCTGCAACATATTGCACATCATTGTGTGGCGACAAAAAAACTTGTTATATAGTCATTATGTTTTTAGTTCACAGGCTATTCACATACTCTCTCTCTTTCTAACTCAGAACTTCAAACCAGAGATGTGCATGAACAATGCTTAGAATGCGATATTTAGGTTACAAGTGGTGTTGTGCGAATGGTAGTTCTGTGTCAGTGGCTATGAAGAAAGGCTGCTGTTATGCTCTGAAAAAAATAAACTTTTAGTCTTATTCACTGGATTGTAGCCTTCAGATAGCCTGATTTAAGTATGAGAAGAGTGCTTAGTAAAATTCCCACATTCATTGCAGGTAATATTTAAAGTTTCTGGACATGACGCAGAGAATGCAAAAGACTTTATAGAAATAAGTCTTTGAGGGGTCTGTGTTCCCAGAGTCCTATGATGAACATGGTATCTGTTGTCATCACTTGTGACTGTTGTGTGCCCCTAGCATGGAACATGGTAAACCCATTCATGGTCCACTCAGCCAAGTTGTCTGTCGGCAACTTCCTGTGCCCCATCTTTTTTTTCCTTGCTCTGTTCCTTAAAATATGGTCTTACAGAGTTTGTTTGATCTTGTCACTTGTCATATGAGTTCATTTGCTCATTGTGGTCAATAGATCTTCATAGTGACTGGTACACCTCCGCCCAAAGGTTCTGTGACATGCTCAGTGCAGGAGACGCCAAGTGTTTTTTCTAAAGCATGTCGTCTTCACTGCTGGCATCTTCCTCTGCAGTTCTGCTGATAGATTCCATGAGTGGCATGCAAACAGGAAGATCAAAAGTGGTGAAAAATCAGTCTGATATTGTCAAGTAGACAGCAGGAGGGCTGTGTAATAGACACAAGCAGATGTTTTTTGAATGAAAATTGTATATGCAGTGTGTTACACGTTATCAGAAAACTATTCTGGTACCGTATTTGTGCTTTGCGATTGATGTAGAGAAATGTCATTGACACAATGTATCTACCATTGACACAATGTATCTACCATCATTGACCATCCTCATGGTTCTTGGTTCACATTGACACAATGTATCTACCATTGACACAGTGTATCTACCATTATTGACCATCCTCATGGTTCTTGGTTCACATTGACAAAATGTATCTACCATTGACACAGTGTATCTACCATTATTGACCATCCTCATGGTTCTTGGTTCACATTGACACAATGTATCTACCATTGACACAGTGTATCTACCATTATTGACCATCCTCATGGTTCTTGGTTCACATTGACACTGTGTATCTACCATTGACACAGTGTATCTACCATTATTGACCATCCTCATTGTTCTTGGTTCACATTGACACAGTGTATCTACCATTATTGACCATCCTCATTGTTCTTGGTTCACATTGACACAGTGTATCTACCATTATTGACCATCCTCATTGTTCTTGGTTCACATTGACACAGTGTATCTACCGTTATTGACCATCCTCATTGTTCTTGGTTCACATTGACACAGTGTATCTACCATTGACACAGTGTATCTACCATTATTGACCATCCTCATTGTTCTTGGTTCACATTGACACAGTGTATCTACCGTTATTGACCATCCTCATTGTTCTTGGTTCACATTGACACTGTGTATCTACCATTGACACAGTGTATCTACCATTATTGACCATCTCATTGTTCTTGGTTCATATTGACACAGTGTATCTACCATTGACACAGTGTATCTACCATTATTGACCATCCTCATGGTTCTTGGTTCATATTGACACAATCTGTCAACCATTATTGACCATCCTCATTGTTCTTGGTTCACATTGACACAATGTATCTACCATTGACACAGTGTATCTACCATTATTGACCATCCTCATTGTTCTTGGTTCATATTGACACAATGTATCTACCATTGACACAGTGTATCTACCGTTATTGACCATCCTCATTGTTCTTGGTTCACATTGACACAGTGTATCTACCATTATTGACCATCCTCATTGTTCTTGGTTCACATTGACACAGTGTATCTACCATTGACACAGTGTATCTACCATTATTGACCATCCTCATGGTTCTTGGTTCATATTGACACAATGTATCTACCGTTATTGACCATCCTCATGGTTCTTGGTTCACATTGACACAGTGTATCTACCATTATTGACCATCCTCATTGTTCTTGGTTCATATTGACACTGTGTATCTACCATTATTCACCATCCTCATTGTTCTTGGTTCATATTGACACAATGTATCTACCATTGACACAGTGTATCTACCATTATTGACCATCCTCATGGTTCTTGGTTCATATTGACACAATGTATCTACCATTATTGACCATCCTCATGGTTCTTGGTTCATATTGACACAATGTATCTACCATTGACGACAGTGTATCTATTATTATTGACCATCCTCATTGCTCTTGGTTCATATTGACACAATGTATCTACCATTATTGACCATAGTTCTTGGTTCATATTGATACAGTGTATCTACCATTATTGACCATCCTCATTGTTCTTGGTTCATATTGACACAGTGTATCTACCATTATTGACCATAGTTCTTGGTTCATATTGACACAGTGTATCTACCATCATTGACCATCCTCATTGTTCTTGGTTCATATTGACACAGTGTATCTACCATTGACAGTGTATCTACTATTATTGACCATCCTCATTGTTCTTGGTTCATATTAATACAGTGTATCTACCATTATTGACGATCCTCATTGTTCTTGGTTCACATTGACACAGTGTATCTACCATCATTGACCATCCTCATTGTTCTTGGTTCACATTGACACAGTGTATCTACCATCATTGACCATCCTCATTGTTCTTGGTTCACATTGACACAGTGTATCTACCATTATTGACCATCCTCATTGTTCTTGGTTCATATTGACACAGTGTATCTACCATTATTGATTATCCTCACTGTTCTTGGTTCACAGCTTACGAAGGTCCGGCAGCAGACGACAGACTTGTTGACGGCTCCAGAGGTGTGGGAGGTGGAGGCGGAGGTGGTGGCTTCACTCACAGTAGCTCCAACTCCAACATCCAAATCATCAACACCATTGATGACTCGCGCGACTACAGTGACAGTGACAGTGACGACGTGGCTGACATCCCGACGCTTGACACAGGTGAGAGTCTTCAGGTGCAGATGGAGATCTGAAGAAAGTGGCAGTGTACATCCCAATAGATGAAATTAGTGCTGCAAATTCTCATCTTAAAAGAACATTTCTAAAGAACTAGGAAGACTTTTGATTTTTTGAGTGGAGGATCACTGCACAAAAATATACACATTCACACACACAAGCACACATACACACGCACGCACGCACGCACGCACACATACACTGAATCAGGTACATACACACAAACATGTTAAACATGTTTACCCATGAATGCAATCACTCATACCTGCATTACATATATTTAGACACAATGGTTGAAAATGAGGTCCAGGTTTCCAGATATCACGTACTTAACATCTGGACACGAGTCTACTCCTCCCCAGCCTCAGATTGCAATGTTCCTGCCTGGTGACATCCATCTCCTCACAGAGCTTCTGTTGCACACTGAACAGCATCGCTTTACAGTCGGTGAAAATCCTGAAATGGTGCAAGACATACACGTAAACTTGTGTGCATGGGCACGCATATGCTTTTGCAAATATGTGTGCATACATAGGAATGTGTGACAACTCTTGCAGCTGATAGGGTTGCTTGTTCTTTTAAAATGTGCCATGAAGATCTCTAAAAGGAAACTTGTATCCAGATCTGTTTACCTGTACAGTTTTACAGCATTTTCTACACATTGGATGAAAATGTAAGATACGACAAATGCAAAGAACCAGAAAAAAATATTTCGGAACAAAATTATGGAGACAAAGTTCTTGGGCGGTACTTGCATTGTGCATGGTAATCATGGTGGAGTGATTGCCCAAAGAGTGACAATTCTTGGTATGTTCTTCAAAATTGCATCTGGCATGTCTGTTTTTTCAACAACATGCCTGAGAACATTGAAAAAAAAAGCTCTGTTTAGAGAGCATGAACATGTCTGAAAGTATGCTGATGAATGGGGTTTGAAAGGAATTTGTTTTATCAGAAAAAAAACAAACTATTTTCGTAGTTAATGCAAAATAGATGGTTACTAAGGAAAAGAAGCCTCTGCAGTGTGAGAATTGGTGAATATAGAAAACGAATGCCCCCCCCCCCCCCCCCCCCCCCATCCACACCCAACCCCCCACTCCCCCTTCCCCCTGCTGTTACAAAAATTTTAGGATTTTGTACACTTTTTTTTTTTTTTTTTTTAGAAAACACACTCATTCTTGTTGAAAAGTTCCCCAGTACCCATGTTAGAGTGAACAGGTCTGTGTTGTCTATAGGTCTGTGTGTCTATAGGTCTGTGTGTCTATGAAAGGACAATAGTTTGAAAAGCAAACTTACTTTTATTGATGGTCACTGTTGATCTAGATGAAATAATGAACCCTTACTTCACATTTTTCCAGTTGGTTCCAGAAAGAGTAAGTATTTTGCAGCGTTGTCACCCTGTTGATGGGGAAGTGGTCCACTGTGGCTGGTCAGTTTGTGTGGGAAAAGGGTGCTCCTAAGTGTTGGCACACATTTGTTCAACCCTGTTTGCACATGTCAAACTGTACTGGCCTCGTGTATTTCACAGATTTTGTACATTCACTGCAGTCTTGTTTAGCATGTGTTTTTATTCACCGAGTCCTTCAAATGTGGCAAGTCCTCTTTCATTTAAGGAAAAAAAAAATATATATATATATATATATGTTCAAATGCACACACACACACATAGTATGTAAATAGATATAATTATATGATATATATATAACATATATAAATGAGATTTTTTTTTTAAAACCTAGCAAAAGTCTTTTTGTAAATAGAACCCTGTATATCATAGAGAGAGAGAGCAATGATACAAAGGGCTCTATTGACAAAAAAGACTTTGATGGTCTCCCTATGCTGCTTCTCCCATTTGCTCCCCCCCCCCCCATCCCCCCCACCCCCCACCCCCACCCCCCTCCTCCTTTGCCCTAGTTCCTTTCTTCATAGACACTTGTCACATACACACCTCTTTCATCCATGCTTGCTGAACCTGGGAGCGAGAGGACTTTTCTGCTTGACTGAACATCAACTAAAACTAATGCATATCCATTTTGCTTTTTCTGTAGAGCTGAAATACACTAAGTGTCTGTGTGTATGTGTTGGTGGTTTGGGGATTTTTTTTGTTTGTTTGTTGTTTTGTTTCTTTTTTTATTTTCTGCTTCTTCAGAAATGGTGAAAAGATGTCGGAGGCGAGGGTCAGAGGTGGCAGATAAGGAGAAAGGCTCAGAAAGACGTAGCTTGAAAAAAAAAAAAAAAATAGGAAGAGGGTGCTGATATTGACAGTCTCTAATCAGATCATTCCTTTGCTAATGACTTCCAGTAACAACTGAAATACGAAACCTCATTTCCTAGTTAAAGATTCCTAGAGAGCATTGAAGTGTATAATCTCTTATTGAATAATTGTTTTGGTAATAACTTGTGAAGAGTTTTGACATTTAAAACATCTTATTACATAATTGTATTGTAGTAACGGAAGAGACATTTAACGTTTAATTGCTAAGCTTATGAGTTTGTGGAAAATTTAGTGGAAAAGGAGAAAAAAGAAAGTTTGCTGTGTAATTTCAGCTGATCCTCTGTACAGTTCACTCCTGTGTATTGCTCATGCAGCCACAGTACTGTGGTGTTTTGTTGATGTGTTATGTGGTGGGGGCATTAACAGTGATTACTGCCCTTCTGGTATCATGACTTGCGTGCTATTCCCAACCTCCCTTCTCATGTATTCTATCTCCTCCCCCCCTCCCTCGTTAGTCTCCTGCTCTACCCTACCTTCACCCTGTCAGTCTGTGTGCTTGTCTGTCTGTCTCTCAGACTGTCTGCCTGTCTGTCTGACTGACTAACTCTCTCTCTCTGTCTCTGTCTCTCTCTGTCTCCCTTCCCTCTCTCTCTCTCTCTCTCTCTCTCTCTATCTGTTGAACCTTACAAAAGTTATGAGAATTATGCAAATACTTACAATGTTAGACTTGATGTAACAAATCTATTAAATCTGTGTCAAACAGTTTTAGACTTGATCTAACAAATCAATTAAAACTGTGTCAGAATGCATACTAGTATCACTTTGTAACAGCTTCTATGACTGAGCGTTTGATTAGATTCAGTTTCAGCTGTGCCTTCCTCAGAGCCTTTGACACTGACTGTCAGTGGAATGAAAGGAACTAAGAAAATAAGGATGTATTTGGAGTGTCTATATGCTTTCGATGAATCTAAATTAAACCATCTATCAATGACTAAACTGCTTTAACTCACCGACTCACTTGGACTGTCGCACAAATAACAATGCCTTTCCTGTTGAGAAAGGTAATTTGATCAGCACTGAGACATTTTGCAATAGAATGAATTTTATTTCTCAGTTTGATGTTTCATCATGATGATCTGTATTAGTCACATCAGACAGGCTTATGTGTTAAGAACAGGAGATGCATCAGCATCATAAAACCATGAATTAAAATCTGGGTACATGCTGCTCATACAGAGTATTCAACTTGTTTCTTTTTTCTTTTCTTTTGTCCATATGTGTCTGTCTGTCAGCAAAATAACTGAAGAATAGTAAGATGGACTGTGATCAAACATTAGAATATAGCTCCCCAGTGGAAAGCTGGCCAAATGCAAAAGAAAACATGTCAGAGTCTGTAGTGTTACTGAAACCATGTTAGTGCCTGATAAGGGAGGCAACTTTTTTGTAAAAATGGTCTATGTTTATGGAGGCTGTGCCCCATTCTCTGATGTTCTTTTTATTTATCCTGCATTTACAGTAACACAGATATCTTGGTCCATTTCTTCTTCCACATTTAAATTCCTCCCAGTGCATTGTCGGTGTTGTTTAGAATAAGATTTATCAACTAAAAGTGCACTCTGGAGAGTGCAGACCTTGTCAAGAGCAAACTGTCCTCTGAGGTAAAAAAAGTTGCATATTCACCTCATCAGGAGTTTATAAACTTAATACTTGCTAGTTTTAGGGCTCACTGGGCATAATGTCAATGAAAATACACTACCCAGATTCTGTTTTGCTTGTGAATTAGTGACGAAAATGTTCTTCATCTGTTCTGCAGTTCATGTAGTTTCTTGGATCAGTAGTTGGTATCCATCTTGTAGGTCTTGTGTCTTCTGTTCCATTCATCTGCCCTTCATTCTTTGTTATTAATAATCAGCGTGAAATATATCCAGTTCAGTATTCCTAACACACTGCTCAAAAGAGCAAAGTGCATGTTCAACAGATTGTCTTCCTTGCAGCACAGTTAACTACAAGCTGAAGACATCATTTGAATATATAGTTGACTTCATACCTGTCCCTGTTTTGAGCGGGGTTGTACTGTTTTAGTGTTGTTGTTGTCTGCATCTGAAAAAGACAATTTATGAAAAACCTTTCTTTGGTAGACTGTGACAGATAGACATAACTGATGTATTTTTCATTGCCCAAAGGCAGAAGGCCCTAGTGGTGCTAAGGTCTGTCAGACTGGGTGATACTCACAGCCCTCTGGGATATGGAACAGGCTAGTGGTACTACATCCAGTCCAGTTCTTTATGTTGTCCAACCACCAATGTAGCCAGCAGGATTGACCAGGAGTGGTGGTGACACACATGCCTATACCAAGAAAGCAGTGTTTGATAACGGACAGGAGAAGTGGTCTGCCAGCGCGTGGGCTGACTTGCTGCCTGTTCTTCATCATTTTGCTTCCTGTTGTTCATATCATTTTACAACATGCAAAGAATTTGTCGGTGACTGTTTTCTTGAATGCCTGGATGTTATCTCCGGGTCAGTTGCTGTCAGTGTGCAGCTCTGGCATCCATGGAGATGAAAGGGCAACGCCAGTGAATTGTAGATGGTTGTCTTCACTGCAAAGCCCATAGAATGCGTGTCTTGTCATGATCAGCATTGGCAGGCTGACTCTTGGTGTGCCCTCCGCCATGCTTGATCAGAGTGGACGTTGTTGAGTTGGAAATGGCCCACATGATGGAGCGCCTGTCTGTAAATAAAGTGTTCAATGGCACATCATGTTTTCTTCATTTGTCTGTCAAATTCTCTCACATTCCACTTGCATTTTGTTTCATGTTTTTGAGTTTGTTTTCGAATAACTGTTCATTTCTGACCTTGTTTGGATGTCACAAGGGTGGCTGACATGAGGGAGTGTTATCACTGACAGTCATTTCCCTGTCACTGTCACTCACTGTCACACCTTCTTCCCTGTCTGCTGTGCTGTGCTGGATGTAAGAAGTGTGTTCACCCTATTCTGTTTGTACCTTCACATCACAGCAGTGCCTGTCTCTAGTCGCTTGGACACCAGGAGCTGTACACATGAAACTCGTTAACAGCCAGTACTCTGGTGTGGGTTAATTCTCCCTGTCATTAACCTTACCTGTTATCTGGTGTGGGTTAATTCTCCCTGTCATTAACCCTACCTGTTACCTGGTGTGGGTTAATTCTCCCTGTCATTAACCCTACCTGTTATCTGGTGTGGGTTAATTCTCCCTGTCATTAACCCTACCTGTTATCTGGTGTGGGTTAATTCTCCCTGTCATTAACCCTACCTGTTATCTGGTGTGGGTTAATTCTCCCTGTCATTAACACTACCTGTTATCTGGCGTGGGTTAATTCTCCCTGTCATTAACCCTACCTGTTATCTGGTGTGGGTTAATTGTCCCTGTCATTAACACTACCTGTTATCTGGTGGGGGTTAATTCTCCCTGTCATTAACCCTACCTGTTATCTAGCGTGGGTTAATTGTCCCTGTCATTAACACTACCTGTTATCTGGTGTGGGTTAATTCTCCCTGTCATTAACACTACCTGTTATCTGGTGTGGGTTAATTCTCCCTGTCATTAACCCTACCTGTTATCTGGTATGGGTTAATTCTCCCTGTCATTAACACTACCTGTTGTGTGGGTTAATTCTCCCTGTCATTAACACTACCTGTTGTGTGTGGTTAATTCTCCCTGTCATTCACACTACCTGTTATCTGGTGTGGGTTAATTCTCCCTGTCATTAACCCTACCTGTTATCTGGTGTGGGTTAATTGTCCCTGCCATTAACCCTACCTGTTATCTGGTGTGGGTTAATTCTCCCTGTCATTAACCCTACCTGTTATCTGGTGTGGGTTAATTTTCCTTGTCATTATCACTCGCTGTTGTGTTATAGCATACTGTGGCTGTTATATTATTCCTCCCTTCCTTATTCTCTCTTTCTCCTTTCTTTCCATTTTCTTCTTCTGCCAGAGCAGAAGGACAGAAGTTAGCATTTCTTACCTTTAACTTGTTGTTAAATGTAGTGCAGTACAGGGTATGCTCTTTTTTCTCTGTTTTTTTTCCCCTCCTTTTTTCAGAGCTTTTTTCTCACCACTGGGCCATAAAGTGAACAAGATCTGCAATGGTATTGTTAAATTTTACAGGTTGATTTTTGTTTGTCAATCAGACACAACATTTTTGGCTCATTGGAATAGTTAATGCAAAAAGAAAAAAGCCTGATAGCACAAAGCATGTTTCCCCTAATTCTGAAGTTGTAAATGAGACACAATGTGCTTTATCATCAAGGTATCTTAATTACTACAGAAAGACCTGCAGGGAGTCGTAGGACAGGTAGACATCATCATCTTGAGTTGTATGAAAACAGACTGTGATGTTTTCCCACTGTTCCTCATAGAAGAGCTGACATGATGAAAGAGAGAATAAGAGAAAAGGTATTGAGAAAAGGAAACATCCTGGTCTTTCCCTACATCTTTCCACCACCCTATTGTTTAATCACTGTATGTCCCCTACTCATTCCAAGACGACTGTGCCTGCAGTAACTTTGACAGCCCCACCCCCACGCCTCCATTGCCCCCCTCCCCCTCACCCTTCCCAGTTCTCTTAACAGGCGGCTGCCAAGCATGTCATGTCACTGATGTGCTAAGGGTCTGCCTGGGATTGGAAACAAAGGTTCAATAATTCAGGTGGAAAGGGGGTTGCACTGATGCAGGCAGATCATGACTTTTCTTTTCCCTTTCATCGTCTGCTTGTTAGGGCTCATTATTGACTTCATCCCATTCTTTGTCATGAGGTGAATTTGCCCAACAGTGTGGCTATGTAAGAAAGGAGAGATAGCGTGTTGTGCTTGTCATGCATGTTTGGATAAGAGTTTACATGTGCACATTAGTGTGTGTGGTGTGTGTATCTGTGTGTGTGTGCACGTGTGGTAGGGTCTGTTAGTATAAATTGCTAGTGTTCCTTCTGCAAATTCTGTGCTAAAATTTTGCTTGTCTCTCTCTTAGTCTTTGCGTGCTTTCTTTCTCTTTTTCTCTGTCATCCTGGTGACAGCCCTGATGTGGCCTTTTGCGGTCGGCTGGGCTATAAGCAACATTACCTTACCTTACCTTCTCTGTCATCCATTGTTTTCTTCTTTGTCTCAGTCAGTAATGGTCTTTTTTTACCTCTTTTCATTATCTTGTGATTTTTTTTCTCTTGGTAACATTTGTAATGTGCTAGTTTGGTATGTTGTAATCTGACAACAGGGGAATGGAATTGAACTATTGGAATGGGCTGTAGACAATGTGGCCATTTTGTTGCACGGACTTCGGCGTAAAAAAGAATGTAAACAGCATGATTGTGATCGATGAAGCGGAATGGCTGATCCATGATGACAGTCCTGACTGGGCCCTCTGTGATCAGCTAGACTGTCATGACTCTGAAAACAGGTGCAGACAGATGCTCCTGGACACACACATGCTTGCACATATGTGCACATGCATGCATGAGCACACACACGCACGCACGCATGCACGCACACAATATCACTTTCAGTAAAGACATTTTAATATGAAGACAAATAAACACACACAGACACACTCACGCATAGAAACACACACACAAACACACACACACACACACACACACACACACACACACACACACACACACACACACACACACACACACATATGCACACAGGTCCACATGTTACCTTGCATGCAAGCATGCAGGCACACACAAGAAGTGAGACAGAGAGGAAAAGACAAAAAAAAACATGCTTGTGTTAAAAAACAAATAAACAAAGAACTCATCCTGAGAACAGGGGACTAATTCAGTGGCACAGTGTCAACTACTGTCATGATAATAATGAGACACATCCCTTTCCTTTCCACAGAAACAGACACAATCAACAGGGGACCCATTCAGTGGCACAATGTCAACTACTGTCATGATGATGATGAGACACATCCCTTTCCTTTCCACAGAACCAGACACAATCTTCATTCAGTGGCACAATGTCAACTACTGTCATGATGATAATGAGACACATCCCTTTCCTTTCCACAGAAACAGACACAATCAACAGGGGACCCATTCAGTGGCACAATGTCAACTACTGTCATGATGATAATGAGACACATCCCTTTCCTTTCCACAGAAAACAGACACAATCTTCATTCAGTGGCACAATGTCAACTACTGTCATGATGATAATGAGACACATCCCTTTCCTTTCCACAGAACCAGACACAGTCTTCATTCAGTGGCACAATGTCAACTACTGTCATGATGATAATGAGACACATCCCTTTCCTTTCCACAGAACCAGACACAATCTTCATTCAGTGGCACAGTGTCAACTACTGTCATGATGATAATGAGACACATCCCTTTCCTTTCCACAGAAACAGACACAATCTTCATTCAGTGGCACAGTGTCAACTACTGTCATGATGATAATGAGACACATCCCTTTCCTTTCCACAGAACCAGACACAATCTTCATTCAGTGGCACAGTGTCAACTACTGTCATGATGATAATGAGACACATCCCTTTCCTTTCCACAGAACCAGACACAATCTTCATTCAGTGGCACAGTGTCAACTACTGTCATGATGATAATGAGACACATCCCTTTCCTTTCCACAGAAACAGACACAATCTTCATTCAGTGGCACAATGTCAACTACTGTCATGATGATAATGAGACACATCCCTTTCCTTTCCACAGAACCAGACACAATCTTCATTCAGTGGCACAATGTCAACTACTGTCATGATGATAATGAGACACATCCCTTTCCTTTCCACAGAACCAGACACAATCTTCATTCAGTGGCACAATGTCAACTACTGTCATGATGATAATGAGACACATCCCTTTCCTTTCCACAGAAACAGACACAATCCTACCAAGCAATGAACCCAAACCCAGAGAGCGGAAACACAAGGGGGACAAAGAGCGAGGGCCAAAGGGGGACAGGGACCGACCCCAGAGAGGGGACAGGGATCGAGTCGATCGCCTGGACCGGGCAGACAGGGAGAGGGGAGGAGGAAGGAGGTCACCTGCCCCTCCGTCCACGCTCATCTCTGAGGCTGACGACATCGAGGATGTGGACGACAGCTCTGCTCCCATCGCTCCCCAGCCCTCAGACAAGTCTCCTGCCCCCAAACACCCGCAGACTGCGAAGTTTGCAGTCACACAGGACAGCGCTGAGGTGAGGAAGGATATTTCACTTTTTTTCCCCTTTCTTTATGCACATCTCTGTCCACAGTTATGAGTAAGTATGTATGTACAGAGTTCTTTTGTTGGCCAGTCTTTGGGAAAACTGAGGTGAACGCAATTATTGCAACCAGTGGATTTAGAATTGGCTCTGTGTGTGTGTGTGTGTGTGTGTGTGTGTGTGTGTGTGTGTGTGTGTGTGTGTGCATGCGCTTGCGTGTGTTTGTGTGTGTGTGTGCGCATGTGTGTGCATGAATGCACTTGTGTGCCTGCGTGTGTGCATCGGCAAGTTTGACAGAAAGAGAGAGGGGAAGACGTGTAGTTTTCATACAGTTTGACAACTTCTCTCTTGTCTGATATCACATAATTTTGTGAAAAGACATAAAATGAAAGTACTGCTACTACTACAACTTCTCTCAAGAGAACAATCTTATTACAAGCAAAGAGCTTACATTCGACTATTGAAAGAAAAGAGTGGAGATCAACCTTTGTGACTTGGACATTCATGGTACACTGTGTTCAAGCCAAGCTGAGTACACAGTATCGGTGAATCTTTCTTCAACAATGAACAGAAAGGAAATGGAGCCTCCAAAGCTTACCAACATTTGACATTAAGTCTGTTTGTCCATTGACATCAAATATGTAATGATACTGACCTGGTTAGTTTCAGAGAACACACGCTTGATTTTCATAATTCTAAATTCCATGGCTTACAAAATTTCATCAGCACCTCTGTGAATAAAAAGACAGACAGTGTTCAGTTCTGTCATTGTGAAGGTGACTACTTCAACAGCTGTCCAAAGAAAGAGCAAATGGTGTGCTGTTCTGTCATTATATTAATGAATGTATGAGCAACTCTAGAAACAAAGGGCCATATGATGTTGTTCCATCATTATATGAATGTATGAGCAACTCCAGAAACAAAGGGCCATATGATGTTGTTCCATCATTATATGAATGTATGAGCAACTCCAGAAACAAAGGGCCATATGATGTTGTTCCATCATTATATGAATGTATTAGCAACTGTACGAAGGAAGAGCCAAACAATGTGCTGTCCCATCATTTTATAAATAACTGTATTAGCAGCTGTGGGAATAAAGGGCCAAAAGGTGTGTTAGTCCATCATTGTATAAGTGATGGCACTAATTAGGAATAAAAGGCCAAATGATGTGTTGTTCTATCATTGTATAAATGATGACACTAATTAGGAATAATGGACCAAAAGCTGTATTGTTCTATCATTGTATAAATGATGACACTAATTAGGAATAAAGGCCAAATGATGTGTTGTTCTGTCATTGTATAAATGATGACACAAATTTGGAATAAAGGCCAAATGATGTGTTGTTTTATCATTGTATAAAAGATGGTACTAATTAAGAATAAAAGGCCAACTTTGTGTGTTATTCTATCATTTTGTAAATGATTGCACTAATTAGGAATAAAAGATCAAATGGTGTAGTGTTCCATCATTGTATAGATGATGACACTAATTAGGAATAAAAGACCAAGTGGTGTATCGTTCCATCATTGTGTAAATGACAGCACAAGCAACTTTAGGTATAAAAGGGCACATGATTTACCATTCCATAAGCCTTTATTCACAGGAAATGTGTGTGTTGTGTGTGTGTGTGTGTGTGTGTGTGTGTGTGTGTGTGTGTGTGTGTGTGTGTATGCAGGTGGGTGGAGGTGAGAACGAAGGGAAACGCCCAGAAGGGGCCGAGGCTCTCAGTGCCATAGGAGACCTGGATGTGGAGGACCTGGAGGAGTTCGCCACCACCCCTGCCCCCCAGGGCCGCACCATCCGCTGCCGCATCACGCGTGACAAGAAAGGCGTTGACCGCGGCATCTTCCCCACCTACTACCTCCACATGGAACTGGAGGATGGCAAGAAGGTCGGTCACGAGGGGCATGAGAGCTAGGGGGAGGGAGGACTAGGTGAAGATGGGGGACACAGGTATTGTCCTGAGGACTAGGGGAGGGTAAGGCACACAGGACAGCGAGGCCTATAGTGGTGAGTGAATAGTGTCATTTCCTCCATCCACTGCGGGGAGGGTAAAGCACACAGGACAGCGAGGCCTATAGTGGTGAGTGAATAGTGTCATTTCCTCCATCCACTGCGGGGAGGGTAAAGCACACAGGACAGCGAGGCCTATAGTGGTGAGTGAATCGTGTCATTTCCTCCAACTGTGGGGAGGGTAAGGCACACAGGACAGCGAGGCCTATAGTGGTGAGTGAATAGTGTCCTTTCCTCCATCAACTGTGGGGAGGGTAAAGCACACAGGACAGCGAGGCCTATAGTGGTGAGTGAATAGTGTCCTTTACTCCATCCACTGCCTCTGAAGTGGTAGGAGAAAGGGCAGGAAGTTTGTGAATGAGGGAGTAGGTGGACGATAACTCATTGTGTAAGGGTGAGGAGGAAATCTGTTGGTTCTTGTCCAGTGGTGACCCTGCCACATGATCACTGATGCCTGGCCAAACTGAGACCAGGGTCAAGGTCATGGGAATGAGGATGACGCTCCTCAGGCTTCTGTCAGCCTCTCCCCAACACTATCACAGTGCAGAACTGGATTTGTGTCATTATAAAACACATGAGGCAAGGGAGTGTGTTGGATACGGAAATGAGGTTGATATTGTACTGTCTGTTTGGCAAAGTATGCTAACCATTTTAAACTCTATAGTCCCACACAACCTTCATGGTTTTATTGCTATGGTCTGCTGGGCTATACCTCTGTAGACCAAAAAACAAAAAATGGCAGGAAGAGGGTGTACCTCCACCCTGGGGCTGGAAGTGAAAGACACTTACACAGAGCATCTTAGTACGGCATTAGCCACAAACATCTGTCCACACAGAGGTGGCAGACTGGTCGTAGGTTGAAAGGGTTTGACACAGGAAACATGCTTAGCCAAATAGTTTAACAAGTACAGTGAAAAGGAAAAGCTGGAAAAGGTTATGGATGTTTATTACACCACAAACAAAGTGTTTGGGTCACATTCCTT
Organism: Conus canariensis; assembly: GCA_033310375.1. NCBI lineage: Eukaryota > Metazoa > Mollusca > Gastropoda > Neogastropoda > Conidae > Conus > Conus canariensis. The sequence continues at coordinate 79,701,685 of CM065724.1, forward strand.
CCAAAAGGCAAAAGCATGAGGCACCAGACTATGGATGGGCAGTGCTACCCATCGGATTGCTTACAAGTGAAATAAAATGAATCTTTTACTTAACAAGTTTTCACTCAGGTTTAATTGTACACCAAAAAGAAAAAATTAGCAATCAAGCACCAGCATTAAAAATACTGAGTTTAATTATTAACAAATTAACACGTAAAACGCTGAAATAGAAGAAATTACACAAGATAGCCAACTGGACCATGCAACATGCTCGATACAGTATCGTATAGATTTAAATCCTGTTTATACAAAAGACTACCAATCACTTTATCTGGAAGGCATAAACTATTACACATTAACTTTTAGGTAGTATTTTCAGCTCTGAACATTCTGTAAGTATACGATGAATGGATAAATTTTCTATAGAAATACAGTTTACATGCTTGGGCTATTATATTTTGCATGCAGTAAATGAGCACTGGGAACTGAAAAGATATTTCCTTACCATTTGTCAGCTTGCTCCTTACAGGAGATGTTGTAAGTTGGTTTAAAGTAGTTGTGTCCTGACCCTAGCTAAATATAAGCTGCAAATTAAGTTTCTATATCCGCTACTTCCAAGTTGGTCAGTAAAGCAAGAATGGAATTCGGGACAAATATTTACACTTTCTTTTCTTATATGAACACCTCTGCCCTTCATTTAGTAAACAAAAAGAAAATTAATAATTTAAAAGAAAAATTAATAATTAAAAAAGAAAATTAATCCAAAAAAAAGAGAAAAAGAAGTAAAGAAAGGAAGTTGATTGAAAATTCTTGCTGATTTACTGCAGAAATGTGTGCTTCCTGGTATTATTTAAGACTGCATATTCAATTGATGCAACTGTGAATGATTGAGATTTTGATGTTTGTGGCAGAAATTCTGTTAGCTGGTCGAGGAAGAATTGTCTAGTGACTGGTCACGAATGAGCTACGATGCCACCAATATTGCGGTCAGTGCTACCTCTAGCTTCTTTTGGGCCTTAATTTCCACTTTCCTTTCCTTTTTCCTCTACACCTCTCACTCCTCTTTCTGTCCTTTCTTCCACTTCTCTCTGTCTGTCTGTCTGTCTGTCTCTCTCTCTGTCTCTGTCTGTCTCTCTCTCTGTCTCTCTCTCTGTCTCTGTCTCTCTTCTTTTTCTTCTACCTGCTTTCAGTCTCCTTTTGTGTTTTGTTCCATCCCCCATTTTCCTCTTCTGTCTTTGTCTGTCTGTCTGTGTATGCATCTGTATGTCTGCCCCCCCCCCCCGCCCCTCTCTTTCTCATTCTCTCTCTGTCTCTCTTTCTCTCTCTCTCTCTCTCATTTTTTCTCTCTCTCTTTCTTTATTCCATCTTTATATTGTTATTATTCCAGCGTGTATAAAGTCATAATGGACACTTCAAGGTGTGAGGACTTGACGTAAAAACAGCACACACTATTGACTTTGTAAACCCTTTGTCATTGTCTAGGCTGTGGTGCGTTTCTTCCAGCTTCTGTCAGTCTTAGCCTCATGTCCCAGTCATGTGAGACACAAGGGTTGCGGGTTTCAGGTCCAACCTGCTGGGAACTCACTTCACGCTGTTTGACAATGGAGACAATCCTCGGAAGAATGCGGATGGGGCACGACAGGAACTGGTGGCAGTGGCCTATGTGAGTGTGCAGGATCGGTGTCAATGTTTTGTTTTGCACAGTGTTGTTCGGCTTGGGGGTTGGGAGGGATGAATGTTGATGTGTAATGCATCCTGCTGAAAAACATACAACATTCCAGCATGCGCGCACACACACACACACGCACGCACACACACACACACACACACACACACACACACACACACACACACACACACACACACACACACACACACACACACATACATGCACACACACACACACACACACACACACACACACGCACGCACACACATACATGCACACACACACACACACACACACACACACACACACACACGCACGCACCACACACACACACACACACACACACACACACACACACACACACCACACACCACACACACACATACAACACGCACACACATACATGCACACACACATGAGTATCCATCTCTGTGGTTAAGGACTATAATGGTGTGCTTATTTGTGTATGCATTGTATCGGTGTATGTCAGTGTATGTATAAAATACACATGATTCATTTCTGTTTATGGAGCATGTATAATATGGGTATTGTCTATGTGTGTTCAACTCTGATGTGTACATGTATGTGTGTGTGTGTGTATCAGGAAACCAATGTACTGGGATTCAAAGGTCCGCGCAAGATGACTGTGATTATTCCTGGCATGACCTCGGACCACAAACGTGTTGACATCAAACCTAAAGGGGTGAGTGGACCTCGGTCGGAGTGTAGTGATGAGGAGGAGGAGGAGAATTCTTCTTATGAGAATTATGTACCCTTTTTTTTTTTACCGTGTGCTCCCATGTTCATTAATGAATCACTTTCACAGGCACTCACAAGGTATGCGCGCATACAGAAACACATCCAGTCCTTTATCTTTGTCCTTTTGTCAGTCAGATCAGGGAGAGACTAAGACTGGGTGCCACTGGGGATAAACTGTTCATTTGGGTGACTGAAGGTGTTTGCACTGAGCACCTCTATGTCTTGCTTGCTTTCACTTTAAATGCTGCTTGTGTGATTGTCAGTGGGTTTTTTTTCTCGTTGTTGTTTTGTGTTTGTTTGTTTTTTTTAATATGCTGAATAGAGCAGTATTTTTGGGCGTTTCTTTTTTGCTTTCTTTTGTCATAATGTCGATGAAAAGTCATCTGTGTAGAAACCGTCAAAGATGAGACACATATCAGTGCAGATCCACAACTTTTAGTGTGTTTTTTTTTGTTTTGTTTTGTTTTCTCCTTTTTTTTTCTATACATCCCTTTTTCATGGTGAAAATACTCTAGTAATCCCACTTTGAAGGAAAAAAAAACAGTGAAGAGAGAGAAAGAATTCATGACAGTTGATTGACACCCCTCCCCCTGTCAAAAAGAAAAATATACACACATATTTTACAATCACTGCGTGACTGGTTTACTGATATGTTTTTAGTGTGTAACAAATACAGTCTGAAAAATGTTCTAAATGCTGAAATATATGTGGATGGAGTGTTTGTCGTACCAAGAATGTGTTTTTGAGAAGAAAGAAAAAACTATGAGGAAGTCAGATGGTAACTTTGACAATAGTGTGAATGCTAGAGTTCAAATGATATTAAGTTGTTAGTTCCATAGTGATACCCTCTGACCTCTCCCCCACACCCCTTCCATGCCTTCCACCTTCCATGCCATTCACTGTACCCACTCTCTGAAGAGTCAACATTTTGAAATATCAATATAAGTAAAGTAAGTTGTAGAAATTTATTTTTCAACTTTATTCTATGCAACACTCTTTCAAAAACTGTGGGAGTGACTGTGGTGTGTGTGCTCATAGAATCATGATGGCTTGGTGGAACGCTGGAAGAGGAAAAACATGGAGAACTTGCTGGAACTACATAACAAGACTCCTGTCTGGAATGATGGTAAGGGGGTGTGTGTGTGTGTGCGTGCGTGCGTGCGTGTGTGTGTGTGCGCGCTTGCGTGTGTGTGTCTTTTGTTGTGTGTGTATGCGAGCATGTGTGGTGGCGTGTGCCTTGTGTTGTCACTGTGTGTTGTGTGTGCGCATGCGTGTGTGTGGTGCTGTATGTTGTGTGTGTGTGTGTGCGCGCTGCATGTGTGTGTGTTGCTTGTTTTGTGTGTGTGTGTTTGTGTCTTGGTGTGTGTGTGTTATGTGTGTGTGTGTGTGCGCGTGCGCGCGTGTGTTTGTGTGTGCGCGCAGCGTGCGTGTGTATGTTGAGTGTGTGTGTGTGCGTGAGTGCGCGCCTGCATGTGTGTGTGTGTGTGTGTGTGTGTGTGTGTGTAGTGGTGGTGTATGTGTGTTTGTGTAACTGGTTGAAACTGCATAACGAGATTTGTCAGGGTGATGGTATGGGTCTTTTGAGTGTGTGTATGCATGCGCATGTGTGTGCATGCATGAGCGCACGCGTGTGGTTGGTGTATGTGTGCGCATGCCTGCATGCATGGTGTGTGTATAATTGGTTGAAACTTCATAACAATATTTTTCAGGATGATGGTATGGGTGTTGCGTGTGTGTGTGTGTTTTTGTGTGTGCGCATACTGCTGGTATATATCGCTGCCCGGAAATACAACTACGTAAGTCTGAAAACCAAATTTTACAGGAGACGAAAAATTACTGATTATTATCCCACAATACAGCATCTTTATTTTTAGGATACTGTGATTGAGACTTGGCTACGTTATGCCCCTTGGCCCGCTCTAGTTATAGTATACCAAAAATTTAAAAAATGCGAAAAATTTGAGTTACAGCGGTTGTATTTATGGGTGGCGATATGTGTACCACAGATTGGAATTACATAGTAAGACTTGTCTGGAATGATGGTATGGGTCTTTTTTATGTGTGTAAATGTTTTATGTTCATGTAATTTGAACAAATTACACAAAGAGACTCCTCTTTCCAATAATGATTTATGTTGTCTTTCAGTCTGTTTATGTGTATGTGTCAGTGAGCGTCTGTGTCTGTGTCTTTTTATGTAATCTGTGTGTTCATGTATTTCTGAGAACGAGAGAGAGAGAGAGAGAGAGAGAGAGAGAGAGAGAGAGAGAGATGAAGCTCGAAGGTGAAAGATAACTGTTTCATGCCATGTTTTCAGAAACCCAGTCCTATGTGTTGAACTTCCATGGCCGAGTGACACAGGCTTCAGTGAAAAACTTTCAGATTGTTCATGATAATGATGGTAAGTAAAGGTTATAATGATGAAACAGGTGTGGGAGATCGTGTATTTATGAACCTGTGTGATTTTAATATGCTTGGTTGTCTGTGTACTTGTTTGAAATAGATTATCATTCTTTGAACTTCTGATTATACTGAATGTCAAAACATATAAGGCCCTAACTCTTGTATGTGCAGGCTTTACAGTGCACACATATTTGCACATACACACAAGCACACACAAACGCATGTATGCATGCACACAGGTATACACAACTATTGATGTGATACACACCATGCTAGCTAGGTATTCAAGCCTGACCAGTGCATTTGGTTAATGTGTAGGTCAGGTATCTGCAAACGTTTGTCCATGAGACCCTCTTCCCAAATCCATGTTTTCATTTATTTAGATATCTATTGATCTAGCGTACTGTTTTCTCATATTGTCACAGATATAGAGTCGTGAGTGCAGACTGTTCTGTATACAGTGATACCAGCATGATGACCTTGAAATTATGCTGCAGGGACAAATGAAAAAATCACACACACACACACACACACACACACACACACACACACACACACTCACACAAAATGAATTCCCATGCATGCCTGCGTGATTTGTAGAAATCATGCCTGCAGATGGAATGTGGACATCTTTACTGTGGGATCTAAAAAGTTACATACCTAAAAATCTCACCCATGGTGAACTTCAGAATTCTAACCCAGAAACAAAGGAATAGAGACTCCGATAGAAATGAAGGAAATTGAAATTCATTAGAATGCTACATGCTGCCTCATGATTTTAATGTATTTTTGAATTGTTCAGTTAAAAGCACAAAGAGCAAACAAATGGCACAAGACAAATTTTATGGTAACAGAAAACATTCGAGCCTGTTACTCATAAAGACTGACCCCATGGTGTTGCAGTGGACTACATCGTGATGCAGTTCGGGCGCGTGGCGGAGGACGTGTTCACCATGGACTTCAACTACCCCATGTGTCCACTGCAGGCCTTCGGCATTGCGCTGTCCAGCTTTGACGGCAAGCTGGCCTGTGAATAGTGTAGTGCTCCTCGCCCACTGTCAGCACTAGTCAGCAGCACACACGCTCCCCTTGGCAGGCCGCCGCTGCTGGTTCTCGGGCCTGACAGCAGGGATCACTTCTGTAGGAGAAGGGCTGCACACAGGTCCTTGGTGTTACTGGACAGCTTGCAAGAGACAAACACTCTGAGGATGGATGTGTGTGAAGACACTCCTCAACCTCTTTCAGTAGCTTAGGGTTTTCTTTCTAACAGGACAGGTTTTCTTGGACTCTTTCTTTTGAAGAAGGGAGTGATTTATCACTTTGAACAAGCAAGCATGGATGTATGAGTGGATCTCTCTCTCTCTCTGTCTCTCTCTCTCTCTCTGTCTCTCTTTCTCTTTCTCTCACCATTGTAGTTTCAGGTAATTCAACAAACAGTGGTTGTGTTTATGTCATGCCTTATATATTGTTGTGGGATGAAAAAAGAAAGGGAATTACAAGAGTACAAAAAAGCACAGAGAAATAGAAAGAATATAAAGAAAACGGTGGTATTTTTGACCTGACTACTTTTCCTGCTTACTCATGGCCTCTTTTCAACAGTGTTGTGATTGTGGATGGAAAGGCATCCTATGTGAAAGGATGGTTTCTCACTGACCAGTCTGAGACTGTTCAGAGAAAGGAAGGGAGAGAAATGGAGACCGATGTGAGCTGATTGATGGGACTGTATGGCTGATTTTGCATAGTGTGAGACTGTGTGTTGATATGTCTGTACATAAGACATCGTGTCCAGAATATCTGCTGCTTACTTCTGACGTTGACATAATGGACAGGACAAGACAGCCTTGCAGTCATTCTTTTACACATCACTGCAGGGATTTGGAAGAGAACTTTATAATTATGGCTTGTATTGTGAGGTATATATACATATGCATGTATTTTACAGTATATACAACACTTATGTGACTTTCCTTGATAATAGACAATGTTGAATGTTTTTTTTTTTTCTGTTATGTCTTTATATCACCTTTTACAGGAGTGTAGATTGTTAACAGTGGAGTAGGTGATTGTATCAGAGGTGTGTGTTTGCAAATGTGTTGCATGGTTGCTCAAACTGACATGTATATAGCATTGGTGTTAAAAAGAAAGGATGGAAAGCATTGCCTTCATGTTGTGGTTTTGAGTGAAATGAAATGAGATGAAATATAACATCTGAGAATGGTCCCATGGTCATTTGAACAAAGGATTCGTGTGATAATGGTAGTGCGTAGGTGTCATCGAATGTGTCTGTGTATATGATGGATACTTTGTTGATTGTGTCATATTTCCTCCCTGTCATCGTTACTACTCTTTGTATAACCTGTTGAACTACTTTTTCTCTCTCTCTCTCTCTCTCTCTCTCTCTCTCTCTCTCTGTCCTTCTCGTCTGTTCCTGTCCTGTGGTTCTGGTTCCCACTTGCAAGAATGTAAAGCATGTTAACCTGTTTCGGGTTTGTACAACACACAAAATGATTGAACATATCATGCATGTATATATCTGTCAACTGCTCACACACACAGAGGAATGGGAACTGACATGAGTTCTTTCTTAGTTTGTCTTTTGTTGTTGTTGTTTCTTCTTGTTGTAACACAATGTGATAGACCTCAATGCTGTGTGGACCATGTCAGTTCAAAGAAGTCAAATGCATGAAACTGTGTTGTCACTACTCTGTATGTCTGTTAGTGTAAGTCCAGTTCAGATTTCTGAATCATCTGTTCTGCGAGTTCTAGCAAGGTGTTTTTTTTTGTTTGTTTGTTGTTGGGTTGTTTTTTTTTTCAAGATTTCAGACATAAAAAGGGAGATGGGTAGTATTAGGAGAAAAAAATACACTGATAGTACTAGCAGCTGTTAAAAGAAAATAACATTTTCATCAGCCTTAAACAATTTTCTTGAACTTGCGTTTCCATTTACTATCACCATACACAGAATAATGCAGCATGTTGATTATACTTTCATCACTTTCTAGATAAAATAAACGCTTTCCTGTATGTATGTCCTCCATTGTTCTATGATCAGTTCAGAAGAAAATGGCACTGTCTGCACTGTTAGCTGGTACAGTTTGCCTTTCTAAGGTAGAAAGACCCATTCCCGACCAGTGGGCTTTTTTTTTCCTCTTGCACACAACTCACAAACATTGTTTTTTTCGTAAAGCATTTTTTGTTTTTTTGTGATGGGAAGAGGTTGTGTTTGCATGTAGGAGAAGTTGTGTTTGCCTATAGTTTGTGAATGCATGTGTGTGTTTGTATGTTAGAGAGAGTGGGAGAGCAAATATGCATGTATGGGACGGAGATGATTGTGAGATTTTTTTTGTGGCTATTTATGAATGTTTGTGTGACTGCCTGAATTGAAGTGTATTTTTTAACAACTTGGCATGTTAATACCAGAACATGATGTGAGCTTGTGGTATAGTGTGACTGGTTGATGCAGTCTCACATCAGCAAGTCTGAAGGACCAGTAGGATGTGGACAGATTCCTGTTTTGTTGCTGCTGCACCCAAAGGTTTCCTCAGTTATTGTGCACAAAAAGAAAGAACCCATTTGTGAAAACAAGCTAATGGTTTCATTTCAAAACCTGGGATTATAAGGAAGATGAAATTGTTGTTGATGTATGATTGACATGATTCCAAGCCTCGGATTACATGGAACTGTCAAACATCCAAACACCACCCACAGATCTGAGGACTGAACTATGCCCACTGTGATTAGGAGACCAGATACAGAGACAGTTGATTAATACTTGCAGCAGGGAGAGTTGTTTAATATCACATAGAATATGACATCTGATAACCAGAAACAGGGAGTGAATAGATTCATAAATTTTTTGTTTTGTTGGCTGTCAGGCTTTCTTTTTTTTTTTTCTCTTTTTGTTGTTGTTGTTTTGTTTTTGTTTCACCTTATTTCCGTTATAGTGCCAAACAGGCTTCCTTCACCTCACCATGTGTGGGGTCGAGTGCACATGCAGATGAGAGTTGGGGACCTTATTTAGTTGTTCACTGTGGGCGTCTTACGCTATCAGAAGAGAAAAAGATACATCCAAAGGTGCGGATGAGACCCAGAGAGGTGCTGTCCTCATGTGCCGAACAAACCAGCTGGGAGCAATCCTGCACCACCCTTGGAAGCCTGCGCTATGTTGACATAAGGTGCAGGCACGCACATGGCATTCCATTAAGATGCCAAGGGACATAACTGCTCCCTGGCAAATGCCATGGTGTAATGGCCACTGGATGTGACACGAGAGAACCTCCACGGGAGTGTTCCCATGGGTGTACTATCCCCTATTTCATGACTGCAAAGCCCACCAGCAAAAACCGCCACCGTCAAGCAACTGCTGTGTGCATCCCGCAGCCTCACTTCATTTAGTTGTGTACTGTGTGCGTCTTGCAACATTATGACGGAGTGAGTCATTTCAGGGAATCAAAAGATTGAGTCAAAAAATGATCAGTCATGGTGAAGAGAAAAGAAGAAAATAATCAGTTGATGTAGTTGAGGCTCTGTAAGTCTTCGAACATTGGTTCCCCCTCCTCCCCCCCCCCCCCCCCCACCTTTTTTTTTTTTCTATTATAGAAGTAGGATAGATTTGAATGTTCTCTTTCCTTCACTCTCTCTCTCTCTCTCTCTCTCTCTCTCTGTCTGTCTGTCTGTGTCTTCTTGTCACTCTCTGTTTACAGCAACAGATTTTGTTGAATATCCACTGGTTAATTTTTGTATCTATTGTGATGATGCAAGACAAGGTATGAAGAAAAAAAAGAAACACATTGTAATCCATTCTCCCAGAATATGCCAGTCACTTGTCAGGAAGATTTGCAAGAAATCCAGCGCATGTTAAGTTTAGAATGCTGTGTCAAATATGGCTTACAGTGCAAGGGCACAGTGCTGATCCCAAAGAAAAGCCATACCATGAGAGATGTTCTGCCATCTGAAACAAGCATCCCACCTGCTCAAAAGCTTTCACTGTGTCATAAATGTGGAAATATTATTTTGTCCATCTTCACTTCCGTCCATATTATGTACCAGTGTTTTCTGATAGTATTTTGTCAACTTTGCAGTCGTTCTTTTGATTTGAAAAAAAAAAAAATATGCATCTATACTCTTTTGTGTGTGTTTTGTGTGTGTGTGTGTGTGTGTGTGTGTGTGGTGTGTTCTCAATTTTGTGGGTGTGTGGGTGTGCAGGTTTTGTCTCAGTTATATTGGTGTTTGTATTTTCTTGATCATATTGAAATGAGCAGAAACCGTTGGTTTAATAGAGTATACACCTTTCATCCTCTTGAATCTCAAGTACCAAGACTACGATATAATGAAAGGACAGAAAATCAAAATTTGAACTTTTTTTATGTGTAAGCATTTTTGCAGCATTCCACCCGCACTTGTGTGGTATGCATATTCTGCAGGCAAGCTTGCACACGTATGTGTCAGGCAGTTTTGCTTTTGCATCAATGCCTTGCGCAATTGCCCATATATTTGGCAATTTTCAACCAGCGGAAGAAAGCTACCTGTAACAGGTTGGGAAAAGAAAGGTTTGAAACTGATTTCAATAATAATTTGCCTTTTTAAAAATTTTTTTTTGTTTTTATATCTTTATGCTGTAGGAGAACTAGACAGACAGCTTCCTTGCATGCAGCCATAGAGCACCTCGTTTCAGGCCCAGATCCACACAGTTCATGTACGTGGTAATGGAATTAGATGTGCTGTTCAAGAACATAACATGCAGTAATTGAGTGATACGCTTTGAAGTGTACTAGTTGAAATATAAACAGTGATCATCTGATTCTCCCTGTACAAACATTTGGCTATTCGTTTGGAAGGACAGCATCCTTCGAGGGCTATGCGTTCCTTTTGGCTCATGAAATCTGTTTGTGTGTGAAATGCGATTTTAATGGCAGGTATGTGGTTCGCTTTTTCGGGAATGGGTGGGGTGGACGGGCATGATGAATATTTTCACGGAGAACTTCAGTTGAACATTTCTTATGCAGATGCCTTTCTTTTTCTTTTTTTTTTTTAACCTGATTTCTGATTGTTGTTAGGTTTGATGATTCTGTTTTCAAAGGGAACTTAGGTTTTAATCTTCATAATTGTTAATTGATTTTTCCACCTTAGGACACACGCACACACATACACACACACACACACACACACACACACACACACACACACACACACAACACACACACAACTCAGAAATACACAGAAGTTTGAACCTGAAACTTTGATTATCTTTTTATGTTTTGTTTGTTTGTTTGTCTGGTTTTTAATCATTATGATTTCTTCAGTTTTTGTCATTCTGTAAAAAATGTATTAGTCATGGAGCAGTTTGATTCTTTGATTTTTGTGCAAATTAAGTCAGCCTGGCAATCTGTTTATATTCACTTTTCTGAAATAAGACCAGCACCTCCACTTTCTTAGTGTGTTCATAATGTCTTGATACAAGCATGTGGGCACACATACACATATCAGCACACTTAGGTATATACATTTGCATGAAAATGTGCTGCAGAACACTTTTAACAGCTGCAAGTTAAACAAATCTTACATAAATGTTAGCGAACCGCAAAAAAAAAAAAAAAATGTGGACAAACAAATCACGAGACAAAAACATGACGTGTTTTGACCTCTTAGGTCTTCTTCAGGCAAGAGACAAAACAATTAGGACAACAAAAATGAACGAGAAATCACTTATCTTCAATCACTTCAGCGCAAGATAGGCGTTGAATGCCTATCTTGCGCTGAAGTAATTGAAGATAAGTGATTGCTCGTTCATTTTCGTTGTCCTAATTGTTTTGTATCTTGCCTGAAGAAGACCTAGGGGGTCAAAACGCATCGTGTTTTGTCTTGTGATTCGTTTATCCACGTATTTTTTGGCGGTTCGCTAACATTTATTTAAGATTTGTTTAGATTTACGCCTGCAGTCGTCTCACTTTGCAACTAGATCTAGCTGCAAGTTAGTTCTAGCAAAAATGTTAGTTGATCCATGTGATGTTTACCAACAAGCATTCTCTTTGAATTTTACAACATGTATTCAACTTGAAATGGAAGCTACACATGCAGCATCCAGCTGACTTTTTCTTCACAACTGATTTCAGGATTCATATTTTGAATCGATTGAATGTTTTGTATCATTAAAGGTGCATTTTTGTTTTGTTTTGTTTTCTTCATTTCATGTTTCCAGTCTCATGTGATTTGGGGTATTTTGTTTTTTTTCTGCCCTGCATAGCACAATATCACATACATTGTGGCATAGTATAGATGAATGCAAAAGAAATATTTCATACTCCAATAATTATTAACTTGCTCATCTTCCACTTAATCTTTCCCTACCGCTCATTTCGTCATTCCTCTCTCCAAAGGTTAATTTGGTTTGAGAAATGGAGTGCCTAGTTTATTTAGTTAAGTTCTGTACATAATCATTATTTAATTTTCTGTGTTCATTTAATTAAATGCTTTCTTTTCATTTTGTAGGTTAGGAAATCATTGCTTTGATTGAGTGTTCTGGCAGGATTGTGTGTATGAATGGTCAGATCTTTTCAGTCAGACAATGCCGTCCTTATGTTTAACATTTTTGACAAGACTGCATATTTATCATTGAATTTTCCCGTCCTTCTAGCCATGGGGCTGTGGTATTACACGCTAGTAAAAGTGGTTGCCAGAGTTGTTGCTTGTCTTGTCATTAAAGGTCAAAGGTGAATGGATCAGCTGGGTTGTGCAGATGAAGAAATTTTTTTTCTTTCTTTATGTGGTTGCAACACTGTTCACGTGCTGTTACTGTGCAAATGAATAAAGCAGAAACTGTTACAAAGCAATTTATGTGTGAAGTGAGTATGTGTGCATTTGTATATGTGTGAGTGCAAACACATGGTTTTGATGTTTGTGATCACGAAGGGAGGAAGAGATCATGCTTAAGTTGTAATTAGAAAACAAATTTATGGTATTCAAATTATAGCTTATGAAGTAAGGAGAAAGAAAAAAAAAACATAAGAGTCATCTTAAGAACATGTCCAGTCCTTAGAAATGGAATACACATTACAAAAAAAAAAAGGTGGGGGCATGGGGGAAGGGTAGAAGGGAAACTGCACTTTTGTGCCGTCTCTTCCATACCCCTTCAGTCTCCAGTAGCATTACTCCTGTGCAACGCTTTCCAGCTGACAAGACAAATGAATCTGCTTTCATCTACTTGATCACCAGAGATGCAGCAGTGCTTGGGTGTCTAGTATTAAGCAAGAGTTTGGTGGTTCAGAGGTGAACTTCACCTTGCTCCAAAACTAAAAACAACAGGACAGTGTCATGATAATTATTCCCATGCTAACTGTGAGGACAGGATAGATGTCCTCATCTTTGTGCATTGAATATCATGGTAGAAAATAGTGGCAGGGTTGGGAGCTGTTTCGTTAAAAAAAAAAAAATTAAAAAAAGTTGTACTTGATTTAGCAACGTATGTGCACATGCGCAAGTTTCTTCCATCCATTCATAATGCTGGTCGTTATTCAGTATTTTGTGTGCAAAATTTTACTTGCACTGAATTGAGTTGAATCTTCTCGAGTAGAGCTTGTCCATATGCAACGAATCCAAGCAAATGACATAGGAAAGCCTGCAGGTAATAAATCAGTGTGCCATCCTTTTCAAGAGTCTGGTGCCTGCAATTCATGTTGGTCTCAAAGCCCGTCTGACCTGTACTAATATACAATATCAGCGCTGACACTGTGAAATCAATGGAGTCCAAATGGACAGGTACACAGGAAAATGGCTTGGTGTCCCAACTGGTCGTACTGATAGTTGCAATGCAAGCTGACTGCAGGCGGAAATTGAAACAAATTTTGAAAGGTATTTGAAATAACTCCGTCAGACAACTTGGATAACCGATTTACAAGACAAAACGCAACGCGTTTCGATTTCTTAGGTCTTCAGACAACACAAACAACACTCTGGACAAGAAAATTAAGAACAAGCAATCATTTATCTTGTCCATCTTGCACCGATGTCCACAAGACAAGTGACTGCTCGTTCTTCGTTTATTTTAATTGTCCGGAGTATTGTTTATCTTGCCTGAAGAAGACCTAAAGAGGTCGAAACGTGTCGTGTTTTGCCTTGTAATTCGTTCGACCATGTTATCTGGCAGAGTTATTTCAAATACCTTTTAAAACTTCATCTTACTGATGTTGTGAACAACTGTCACATGCAAAGCTGAAACTACTCCAGATGTCCATAGTCGAGGGGTTTAAGTTACAAAAAGAAAGGTTATTAAACATGCTTGGGCAGTCGGGAGACAAGGTTGGAAAACCACTTTAGTCCAAACTGAAGACTGGCAGAAAATGAATAGTCTAGGAAACAGTGGACTCAAGTGAAGAGAAATGAGAAAACACCTACACACGCACACATACACGCGCGCGCACACACACACACACACACACACACACAGGCAGGACTTGTATCAACAGTGAAGTGATTGTCAATGACAAAGGGAAAAGCAAAGGCAGACAACTTATACAGGAGTTGAAGGAAGAGGATGGCCAGAGAATCCAGAAGGCAGTCCAGCAATATAACCAGGGGCCATGGACTTCGTGGGAAAGTTTGCTCTAAAGTCTGAGTCGAAATGAAACATGGTGCATGGCCCCATAGGATCAGCTTCGTCCTTAGATATGTACATGACCTCCTGCCCATGAGCAGATGACCTCGTGTGTCGTTTTGGCCGAGAGTCTTGTGCTCCTGCAACGTACTGTTAACCCCAGCAGGAGGATACATGTGGAGGCACAGCCAAGTTGTAGAAAGAGGTTGCACCCGCGATTAGTTATACCAAAGGAAACACTATGTCGCCTGGAGCTCCATCAACAACGTCCTGTGCGGCAAGAGGCTGGAACTCATGGTCTGCAACGGCTGTAACATGGAAGCGGGACCAGGTCAGAGTTCGGGGTTACATTACAGCAAAGTTCAAGTAGTAAGAACAACGTTTGAACAGATGAAAATGGCCCTAGCTCTATGAGAAAAAAAAAATGTTTGAATGAGAAAAAGATGATTTCTGAAATTCATTCTGGAATTTGAGGTCAGTAAATTTGTTCAATGCCATATGTCAGCAAAAGTAGCAGAGTGGTGCATGACTTGCGGACTTCTTGTTTTACTACGCCATTCGTAGGGCACCAGAATTATGGAGTGAAAAGTCTAGCAGACGACAGGAAAATGAAGGATCATGTGGATCATGTTTGCATAAAAAAGAAACAGACATGAGACCTGCCTCAAGGGCTGCACTGTGCCATGAATATGTTTCGGTACTGACTGATCTTCTGACAAAAGCCAGGTGCAGCTTTGCATGTAATGGAGAATATATTGCGTTTTGGGCCTAAACTGTAACCATTGACTCGGACCTTTACATACTGGATGAAGTGGATGGCTGGAGATGCACACCACACCTTTCAAAAAGAACAAAAATCACCCAGAAATCATCTCTGCCAGTGGCATGAGACTGGATGAAATATTCCACTCAGATTCATAAAAAAAAAAGCAAAGCATATTACCATACTCCCAGTATATCTTGAGTAGGCTACGCGTGAGATATTCCATAAAGAGGAAAAACCGTTTTAGGCCGTTATAGCCGTTAGTAACGGCTATTCTGGTAAACATCGGCCATCATCTGTGACCCATAATGAACATACCTACAAATTTTCAGAAAGATCAGCCAAGTACTTTCTGAGATTTTCCATAAAGAAGAAAACCGTTATGGGCCGTTATGGCCGTTAGTAACGGATATAACGGTAAAATAAAACATCGGGCATCATCCGTGACCCATAATGAACATATCTACAAATTTTCAGAAAGATCGGCCCAGTAGTTTTGTCTGGAGCGAGTGGAACACATTTCACACACACACACACACACACACACACACACACACACACACACACACACACACAACACACAGAGACAGAGAGACAGAGAGACAGAGAGAGAGAGAGAGAGAGCATGTCTTCGTTCCCATTGTAAAGTAAGCTTACTCCCTGTCTATAAGAACTGGGAGTACAAAAAGAATGAGTCTGATTTATTTACTTCGCCAAATAAAAGCAGAATGAAAGAGGCTCATTTTCACGAGACCAAGAAATATGCCAGTCAAACCAGCAGCTTGAGGGACTCTGGTATCCTGAACACACACCACTGAACACCATCGACATGTCGTCTAGCGTCACATCTCTCCCGCTTTGTGTTCAAATTTTTGTTTTAGGTTCCCTCCCATTCCCCTCCCCTCTCCCGCTCTCTTCCCTTCTCCCCTTTCCCTTAAATACGCTTTTTGGCTGTCGAATGCTACGAGTGAGAAGTGCATTTTTCTTTAGTTGGGAGACTAGGTCTAACTCTGGGTAGCAATACGCTTTTTGTTGTATGAAAAATGCGACTAAAGCAATTGTCCGGCACGAAAGGGTTTCGTTCTAGTTATGCCCAGTGTGCTAATGAGTCGCCATATCAAACTTTAAGATCAAACAAAAACTGTGGATGTGTATACCCCTCCCCTTTCAAACTTCCTCTCTCCCCCTGCTCCCTCCTTCTCCACATTTGGACACCCCCCTCCCCGTTTCGTCATCTCTCCCCCCCCCCCCCCCCCCCCCCCCCCCCCGATCTCTTCCACCCACCTCCCTCTCCCCACTTCCTCCTGTTCCCACCGTTCTCTCTCCTCCCCTTCCACTGTCCCCCTCCCTCTTCTCCACCCCCAGCTCCCCTCCTCTCCTTTCCCCCGACCCCCACCCCCTTCTCCTTTGTCTCTTGTCTCTTTGTCTCTGTCTCTTGTCTTTTCTCTCCTCTGGTTCTAAGCACGCTGCTTGCCCTCTTTACTCGTCGCTCTCCCACCTTCCCCGTTCTGTTAGTTCTCTCCCTTCCCTCTTCTCATAGGCTCGCTTCCGAATAGTTACCTCCCTTCCCTCTTCTCATAGGCTCGCTTCCGAATAGTTACCTCCCTTCCCTCTTCTCATAGGCTCGCTTCCGAATAGTTACCTCCCTTCCCTCTTCTCATAGGCTCGCTTCCGAATCTTGGCATTACTTGGCGCTGCTTTTTTTTTTTTTTTTTTTTTCGCGTTAAAAATGTGAGTAATATAACTTTTTGGCACAAAAGTGAGTCGCTACACAACTGACAGCACAAACTCCTGGAATACAACTGGATAGACTCTCAGGGTTTATTCTACAATGAACCAAATTGGAAATGAAATGAGGCAGGGAACAACTAAGGCAGGGAAGATTTCTCTGTCAGCACTGGCCTCAAGCCCCACTGCGGAGGAAGTGGGGCTGGATTGGACACACTCTCAGGAAGCCAACATCCAGCACCACACGCCAAGCCCTGACATGGAACCCGCAGGGGAAAAGGAAGAGAGGCCGACCTCGCAGCAGCTGGAGACGAGACACAGAGGCAGAGATGAAAAGGCAGGGGACCAACTGGACAGGCATTCAGCGAGCAGCCCAGAACCGAGTGCGTTGGCGGAGTGTTGTCGATGGCCTATGCTCACCCTTGAGCTATGGGCCAAAGTAACTGGCCTCAGCACCAAGTCTTTGTCTCTGTCCTAGGCGGGAACCAGCCTCCTTTTCTTGGCGGGTCTTATACATGACATCATCGGTTACATCTTAGAATGGACATGGGCACATGGTGGACTTAAGATTCATATAACAGGATAGGGGTGTGTGTAAGGGGGGGGGGGGGGGGACAAGTTATTCCAGTCTCGGATGGATCGGGAGGGGGGAGGGGGATGCGGTAGGAGATGCGGTAATGCTGCTGGATGTGGTCTTCTTCTGCCACTGGTGGGTCGGGGACTTAGGTGACCCACCAGTAGACTTAGGTCATCTCACCTCATACATGTCAGTCCGAAACAGATTTCATACAGCATGGTGAGCTTGAAGGTGTGCGCTGTGTTGTCCCGTAATTGAGCGTCGCTGCAGCTGTTAAGGCTTGTCACTGACACTTGGTCTATTCAAGACAGATCTGGCTGCTTTTCGTCGGACCTTCTCTAGATGTTGGAGAGGAGTCTGTCGCTGCTTCAAACAGGGCTGGCGTTCTCAGTTATGGGACAGACTGACACACTGTAAACCGTTCTTTGGTCTAAATGGAGCCGACGTTCAAGTTTCTCCTCAAGAAGCTCAGGGTTTTGTTTTCTTTGGCGCAGGAAGGGTCAGGCCGTTTTTGTCAACGCAAAATACCTCATTAGCGGAGGTACAACACGCTCGGGGGCGTGGCAGTTGAGAGTTAGTTTGATTTTGCATCATAAACAGCTTGCTGTGTCGGAACAAGGAAAGCTGAATGCACTAGTGGGGTTGACACTACACATCCCAGTCACTTTCCCAGACCTCCTGTCAAGATCCTCCTGAAACATGCCAGAGTCATGTCATAGAACGGTAGACAGCGGTACCATCAGCAAAACGTCTAGGGGGAGGGTGTTACAGATGGCAGATCATTTATGTAAACTAGGAAGAGGAAGGGCCCAAGCACACATCTCTGGGTGACGCCAGACTTGACACTGATCTAACCTGACTGTGACTTATCAACCACTGTTTGCAGCAGTCACTGAGAGAGGGTGCAGTCCTGCTGTAGGTGTTTCCTCGGACACTGCAGGGATCTAATCTGCGGGTAAGTAGGTTGTGATTTACCTTATCAAACGCTTTTGCAAAGTCCACAATAATGACATCGGTTGCCTCACCCTTTTCCACTGCTGCTTAGATTCCATAGGTAGAATGATATGAGCTTCAAGGTGTTGCCTAACACGGATGGCACCCACAAGGATGTGCACAAGAATCTCAGACAGAAAACAGGTGAGGGAGATAGTATAGTGGTTTGATGCTCCTTGGAACCCCCCCCCTCCCCCCCCCCCCCCCCCCCCCCCCTGTGGCTTCGGCAGCTAACTCCTTCAGCACGTGATGGGTAATGCCGTCTGGTCCAGCTGCTACTTGATGGGGTTCAGTTTGGTCAGTGGCCCTTTGGTGCCAGGCTTTGGAAGGAAATCGTGAGTCGGGCATTGTATGCTTATTACTAAACTCGTGCACGGTTAGACTTTTGAAATTGTTGATATTTTCAATTCTTTTCAGACAAGAAAGAGCACATGCTGTTCAAAAATTACGACTGCTTGAAGAAGAAAAAGAAGAAGAAGAAGAAGAAGAAGAAGAAGAAGAAGAAAGAATGTCTGCTGCGACTGCAATCGATGTTTAAACTAATTATTTCACAGCTGCTAAACATATAGCCAACATGATTGCTCAATGCAAGGGGAGGTTATTGCGATTTCTCATCCGTCTTGTCAGCTTCCTATATTTTGTCAACATTGTAGTCATTCTCACATGAACAGTCCACATTTTATTGTCGGAATTACAGTCGTCAATTCGGGAACGCATTGTCTGCTAAATTAACAACGCTGTGCCTCTTACATCATGGCAGGATTTTTCGGCAAAAAACCCACAGTTGAGCGTAAGTTTACAATTTTTTTCCCCCCGAATTATGAAGTACAAGCGACTGATAGTTAATCATAACTTGATAATTAATGAAAACAAAACAACGAAATCGGTGTGAGGCCTTCATACTCAGTCTTACTCCTCAGACCTCACTCAAGTCATTGACTAAGTCTCTGAGGTGATGTGGTAGGCTAAAAAGTATCCACTGAACCAGTGAAGGAGTGAAAAAAAGTTGGAGGTTTCTTCTAATAATTTCAGTTTGAGATATGGACAACGTTTAGCAGTTTTGATGTAGGCTGTCACTAGCACACAATATGCATACTATGTATATATGTCGTCTATACTATACGTCTATAGGGCCAGTTCTTCCGAAGGATGGTGATGGGATTTAACCTTAGAGCGCAAGGGATACTTCACTTAAACAATTATTATCTCAAAAACTATTTTGCCAAGAGGGAAAAAAAATCACTGTTATTGCCAAGTGATTATATAGCAAGATATCACAATTTCATAGAGTGTGAAGATATCACAGTTTCAGACGTTTGGAAAACTATTCTGCCTTCTTATCAAGATGTGCCAAAAAAAAAACCCTCCACACTGTGTAACAAAACAAAATTGGTTAGCCTGCAACATGTTAAAATTCCATATCATATTATCTAACTTTGGATTTAAACTTTAAAAATGCTTTGACAAACCCAAATGTTATTTTACTTTTTATTTTTCTCCATGTTTGAATGTAAACACTAGACTCGGTTTTACTTTTAGTCCAGTAACTTCAAAACTTTAATACACTATACATGTAAACAAAGCTTTTATTTTTAGTTGCAAAGCAGAGGACTGCAGGCAGAAATCTAAACAAATCTTAAATAAATGTTAGCGAACCGCCCAGAGAACGTGGACAAACGAGTCACAAGACGAAACACAACGCGTTTCGACCTCTTAGGTCTTCATCAGGTGAGACATAAACGAATAAAACAACGAAAATTCACTTAGCTTTGATCGGTTCAGATCACTTCGCAGGGTTCAGCGCAAGGAAGAAGGCGTTGAATGCGTTCTTCCTTGCGCTGAACCCTGCGAAGTGATCTGAACCGATCAAAGCTAAGTGAATTTTCGTTGTTTTATTCGTTTATGTCTCACCTGATGAAGACCTAAGAGGTCGAAACACGTTGTTTCGTCTTGTGACTCGTTTGTCCATGTTCTCTGGGCGGTTCGCTAATATTTATTTAAGTTTTATTTTTAGCTGAATCAAATTAAAAAACTGTAACTTGCATAGTTTTTGTGTAATACTGGTTTGAAGACATGACACTTTTCAGCAGATCCTGAGCATTGCTCAGACGCAGGATTGAATGAGTTGAGGCATGTGCAGAACGCTATGCATGGGTTTGCACATGGAACCTGATTCTCATGCAGAAGACTTTTATTAGGAAATGGAGTCAGAACCAGTGGTCAGAACCAGTGTTAACTCTCCTCAAGAGAAAACATATAACTAGATAGAGACTCAAAGTAAACCCCAGCATCACCAGGGATCATAAGTCTACGTTCTGCCAACTATCCAATTTCATATTCTCTATTTAATAATGTTTAAATACAAGGGAATTTGTTTCTGCATCACATCAGAACTGCAAGGCATATCAGCCTGCAATTATACTCATGATCTGTGGCTTCCAAATTTAGACAGAATCAGCCTTTTAAAGCATAAACAGCCACCTGATTAGAGTAACTAGCATTAATTAGTGAAGCCACTGTGCTCATGACATATGTGGAATACAAGTTGCTTGCTGCGCACAGAAGCCAGCTTGCAGAATCACACAGGCCTGTGAGACCTCAGCTGCAGGCCTCCACTGCACTAACATTTCATGTTTTGTTATCCAATGAATCTTATTCCTAGCTGGCATGTGTGTGCTGTGTGTGTGTGTGTGTGTGTGTGTGTGTGTGTGTGTGTGTGATGAGGTGAGAGAGAGAGAGAGAGAGGAGAGAGAGAGAGAGAGAGATGACTCAAAAGTGAAGAATGGGAGATGGAGATTGGTGTTAAGCAGGAGGAAGAGGGAAACAGACTGAGTATGTCACTATGTGGGAGCAGACTTTACTTTTTTGTTGGGGAGTGACTTAAACTAAAGGGAATAATGACATTGCTGTTGCTGCTTCAGTATTGTGGATGGAGGGAGTCTGACAGAAAGAGACAGGGAGGAAGAAGGAAGGGCAAGGAGATGCAAAAAGAAGAGTGATAGACCAGGCAAAGCCAGGTTGTGAGTGTTTGGAACATTGTGTTGTGGTCCCTAGAGATCGCTCACTGAGGGAAACACAACAGCATCACTTGTAGTCAGATTCTAGCTTTCAAAACTGCATATGAGTCTTTATCACCTACCTATGCCTCAAGTTGTTTGATGGGAGTGTACCTCCTCTGGCAAAAGAAACTGGGCTTTGTTCATTCTGCTTTGTAGACACATGTAGAGCACGGGATATGACTTTATGAGCTGCTTATTTCATGAACATGTTTAGAACAACCAAAGTTGTGCTTTTGTAGTTTGTGAGGTCTGTAGTCATTCTCGGAGTGAGTTAAAAGTGAAAACAGAATGTCTCATTGGATGACAACTTCTTTTCTTTGCAATTATGGTCAACCTAATTCTTCATGTGAAAGTACACTTAAACTAGCTTTTGTGACAGTGCTTTGCCGAGTCGATAACCACCCACATTGCATCCCCCTTCCCTCCCTCTACTCTCCCCTTGTCCTCCCCCCCCCCACCCTGCTCTACCTTCTCTCCCTCCTGTCTCCACTGCCCCCTCGCTTGCCCCTCCCAAGCCATGGTGAAAAGCAGGGATAAATGACCCAACTTTACTTTCATTTTTTCTCAGGATGCACCTGTTCAGTATTTTTTCATCAGCTCGCTCGCTTGCTAACCCATTCAGATACATCATTTTACAGTGGTTTACAGAGGGGTGTCTGTTCATTAAGAAATCAAGGCAACAGCTGAATTCTTTCCATGTTATGTTTCAGAGCAAGTGCGACAGAATGACAGGGTTTTGCGGCGTCAGCAAAGAGATCTGGAGAGAGACAGAGGCTCCCTGGACAAAGAGGAAAAGAAACTGGTGAGATCAAAGAGACATGTTAAGTGGTGCCAGAGGAATTTTTAAAAAATGGTATGTAAACCTGTAGTTGCCTCTTGAAACGTTTCACTGAAGTCCAAAATTAAATCTTGTTGAAAGAGTTCCAAATGTTTCGTCCAGAGAAAGGTAATGTCAAGCTTGATAAGTACATTGTTTGTACAAATTTATCGTTCTTATTTTACAAAGGTGTGTGTGTATGTGTGTGTGTGTGTGTGTGGTGTGTGTGTGTGTGTGTGTGTGTGTGTGTTGGGTGCATGTGTGTCATAATGTGTTTTTTGACTCTGTGTGTGTGTGTGTGTGTGTGTGTGTGTGTGTGTGTGTGTGTGTGTGAAGTCCACAGTGGCATAAAAGTAAAACATTGCAGAGAATACCTGGAGGCTTCATTTAGGACTACAGAGCATAGGAATAACAGTCTTAAAATGTGCTCATTTGTTACATATTTTAAACTGGGCAAAAGTCCGTTTCTGAACTGCTGTATGTGTTGCAGGAAATGGAAATCAAGAAGGCGGCAAAGCAAGGAAATAAGCAGGTGACTTGAGAAGATTGTAAACCTGATGTCCGTCTCATCTGTCCCTGGTTATTTGGTTGCCAGAAGATTGTAAACCTGATGTCTGTCTCATCTGTCCCTGGTTATTTGGTTGCCAGAAGATTGTAAACCTGATGTCTGTCTCATCTGTCCCTGGTTATCTGGATGCCAGAAGATTGTAAACCTGATGTCTGTCTCATCTGTCTTGCGCGCTGGTGACCTACTCATTTTTGAGTGAACCAGCTTTTTAGGAAGAAGAAGAAGAAGGATCTGTCTCTGGTTATCTGGTTGCCAGAAGATTGTAAACTTGATGTCTGTCTCATCTGTCCCTGGTTATTTGGTTGCCAGAAGATTGTAAACCTGATGTCTGTCTTATCTGTCGCTGGTTATTTGGATGCCAGAAGATTGTAAACCTGATGTCTGTTCATCTGTCCCTGGTTATTTGGTTGCCAGAAGATTGTAAACCTGATGTCTGTCTCATCTGTCCCTGGTTATCCGGTTGCCAGAAGATTGTAAACCTGATGTCTGTCTCATCTGTCCCTGGTTATCTGGTTGCCAGAAGATTGTAAACCTGATGTCTGTCTCATCTGTCCCTGGTTATTTGGTTGCCAGAAGATTGTAAACCTGATGTCTGTCTCATCTGTCCCTGGTTATCTGGTTGCCAGAAGATTGTAAACCTGATGTCTGTCTCATCTGTCCCTGGTTATTTGGTTGCCAGAAGATTGTAAACCTGATGTCTGTCTCATCTGTCCCTGGTTATCTGGTTGCCAGAAGATTGTAGACCTGATGTCTGTCTCATCTGTCCCTGGTTACCTGGTTGCCAGAAGAAAAAGTCTCAGTAAAACTTGTACATACACTCGCACGCACACACACACACACACACACACACACACACACACACACAAACACAAACACACATACATGCGTGCACACACACACACACACACATGCAAACAATCCCACGGGCATGCACATGCAAACACACACACACACACACACACACACACACACACACACACACACACACACACACACACACAATGTATGCACATTCTCATACCAGCATGTGATGTTTACACTCTCCATACATGTATTTAAACTAAACAAAGAGCTGTTCCAAATTAAATGCAGGCTGACACTCCTACTTGTGTTTCTGGCAAAATATGATTATGCACAATACATTTTATGTTCTCTAACTGGTAAATGTATATGATCATAGTCATAACAATATATTTTTGAACTGTAGATTGAGGAGACTGTAAGTTTTGGGAGGTCTGCCAACTTTCAGATGGCTTAAAGAAAGCTGTTGGGACCATTTGTTCCACCTGTGCCAATCAATGTTTCAGTTCATTTGTCTAGGGGTAAACAACGCTATCATTTGTAATAGAGATCAGTCAGTACAGTACATGCTATTGCTTGTGCACAATCCTAATCTTTCCAGTAGTCGATGTTTGCAAATGTAACACCATATCCTGTTGTCTTAGTCCCATCAAAGAAAAGTCTAAGTCAAACCCCTCCCTCACCCCAAATATGGAAAAAAACTATATATATATATATAAGAGAGAAGAGAGAGAGAGAGGGGATGGAGGTGTGAATGGAGGTTGGAAAAGGAAGATGGGATGTCTTTTTTTTTTTTTTAAGTCATTTTTCTCATACTTAGCTGCCCATGATGAACTTGCATAAATAGTCTGAGGAATAGAGCCTGTTAAGAGTATGCAATTCAACACACACGCACACTGAGGAATAGAGCCTGTTAAGAGTATGCAATTCAACACACACGCACACACGTATGTACGCACGCATGCATGGGCTCACTCACTCACCACAACACACACACACACACACACTACACACACACAACACACACACACACACACACACACACACACACACACACTCAACACACAACACACATACACACACACACACACACACACACACACACACACACACACACACACACACACACACAGCACGATGCCACGTAACAAAAAGTAAAGAGGCCAAGTGACTGGTATCCATGGTCTCCATGTCGCAGGCTGCTACCATTCTGGCCAAACAGTTGGTGGCTTTGAGGAAACAGAAGACCAAGAGTTACGCTGCGGGCTCCAAGATTCAAGCCATTGGAAACCAGCAAAAAGTAAAACTAGGCGTATTGCCTGACGATACATTTGTCTGTGGCTGACTGGTGGGGTTTGGGCAGGATGAATGCGTGTTGAAGTGGGATTAAAGATTTGATTGGAGATGGGGGGAGGGGGGAGGCTGTGTGGATGGGAGGGAAAGGGGAGTAAGGTATTGCACTGATTGTGTTTGTGTGTGAAAAAGAACAGATAAATATTAGAACAGTGTGTGTGTGTGTGTGTGTGTGTGTGTGTGTGTGTGTGTGTGTGTGTGTGTGTGTGTGAGAAAAAGAATGACAGACAATTGTTACTTTGTGAATGAATGAAAATGTGATGCATATATATGTATATAACATTTCAATGCGAGTTTTGGTGGGAGGGAAGTGGGAAGGAAGGAGGTATAACAGAGTGTGCATGCACGCGTGCGTGTGTGTGAAAAAGAATGACAGATAAACATCTTGTGAAATGAACGAATGTGTGGCGCATGTGTGTATAACATTTGAATGTCGATATCGGTGAGAGGGAAGAGGAAGGGAAGGAGGTATAACACTGTAAATGAGTGTGTGTGTATATGTGTGTGTGTGTGAGAGAAATAGTTTTATTCTGGCTGCACACTGGCCATTCATTTTTAACACATTTGTATTTTTTAAAGAGTGAAGAAGCTCCAGGTTGCATCCCACTGGATGAACAGTTCAGCATCAGACCCATTCTAATTGAATGTAGGGAGCTACATGATGTCAGACATGGACACTTTATGGCAAGCTCAATGAAAACCTTGTTCCGGGATGTTCCCCTGGATTGATTTTTGAGTTTTTGAAAGCAATCAGTGTTTTTAAGAAGATTTGATTTCAGCTTGATTGTGACAGTCTTTTTTGCGGGTATTTTGATGTAAAGAAATAACTGGTATTGAGTTTTAACTTTGCATTTTAATTCTCTCTCTTTGTTCTTTTTTTTTTTTTTTTTAATATTGTGTTTCCTCCCCGATATAGTTTTCGTGGTCGGCAGGGCTTAAAGCAACATGATTTGATTTGTGTGTGTGTGTGTGTGTGAGTGTGAGTGTGTGTGTGTGTGTGTGTAACCATGACAGACATATGAGTATTATCTTTGAGTGAGTGTGTTCTGCATGTGTGCTTAATGATTGAATGTGGATATGTCGAAGTGGAAAAGTCAAAGAGGAGAAATAGAGAATCGATGTGTGGTGTATGTTTGTGACCTGTAGATTCTTTTTTTTAATTTTTTCATCTTCATCAGTGTCTGCATAGCATGTATGTATACCATGTGTGTATATGCCGGGAATATGTATGTGCATTGAGGACCACAGGTATGCTTCTTTTGGGTGTCCCCCTTGTCTGCTATAGTTCATAACATTTCTCTTTTTTTCCCTTTGTCTCAGATGATGCATTCCAACATGAAGATGGCGAAAGCTATGGGAACGACAACCAAGGTAGGCTGGCTGAGAAGGATGGGGAAAGAGGAACCATGTTGTAAATGTTTATCGATGCAATGCGTTTTGATAATGTAGTTCTTTGCTTGTCTCTTTATTCATGGTGTTGAAGACTGTCACAATGTTTATGGGTGTTTTTTCTCACCATTTCCTATGGTGTATTGATTAATGTATTGTGTATCAGATGATGTGATAGGATGGTGTATCTGTAGCATGATGATGTAAAAGGATCGATATGTGTGTCATGATGATGTGATAGTCAGTGATAATTATTTCCTAAAAATTAGGGGGTCAGACTCGGAGAGGAAAACTCGTTTCCAAATTTTCAAGGGGTCATAAAAATATATAGACACACACTTTATAACTGCTAGAACAAAAGCACGCACGTGCACACGCGCGAACACACACACACACACACACATGCACACACACACACACACACACATATGAGGGCGCCATGTTTGGCTCACACACATAAACACACAAAGAAAGAGAATGAGACAAAATAGATGAGAAAAGAGGTGGTAATAATAAAGTTAATAAAACATGGCAGATTATGCTAAAGATTACTTATTCAGATTCATGTTCTAACGTTAGTAAAGTGTTGTCAACAAAAGTGAATAAATGAGAACATCTTTATTGCCAGGATTTTAAAGTGAAACTATAATGTATGTGGGATGTCGTCTTCGATTATCATCGCAGAATTTCCACTACATGAGCCATTTCCATCAGTGTAGAAATGTTTAATACTTGACTGTATTCCAGTCCCCACACACTGATCATCAGAAAACTGTTGACAAACAAGTTACGAGTGATGAGTATTTGTGGAAGTTTTTATGAAATTATGTAGGTTGGCCACTCTTGCATTGTGCACAACACATTATAATATCCATAAAGGAGCTTACGTTCCATTCGCTGGATTGTCAGTTTTGATTCTTAAAGGACGAATTTCATACATTTTTTCCATGCTTTTCACGTTTGGCCGAATCACATGATCTTGTGGTCTAATCATAGACTGGATAGTCTATTGTGATGACTCTAATTGGTTTTCAGTAGAGAAGAGTTCTCACGCGGAAGTTG
Organism: Conus canariensis; assembly: GCA_033310375.1. NCBI lineage: Eukaryota > Metazoa > Mollusca > Gastropoda > Neogastropoda > Conidae > Conus > Conus canariensis. Next base: position 79,729,191 of record CM065724.1, read on the forward strand.
TTCATCGATTCAGAACGTTCTAAAACATTGAGGAAAGTTGTGTTTGTATTTGATTCAGTCGTGGCAGATCGAATGAAAGTGCTTTTATATGACGCACTGCTCAGAGCTGTAATGTGTACAGGAGAAAATCATTGTCAAGGTAAATTTGGGAAGGTTTTAGTGACATGCTGGTCTGAATTCCGGTGCATTAGATGGGAATTTAATGCATCAGACGCACATTTGTGCGTAAGAATTATCACTGGATAGGATGGTGCGTGTCGGAGGATAATGTGATAGTATGGTGTGTGTCAAATGATAATGTGATAGTATGGTGTGTGCCAGAGGATAATGTGACAGTATGGTGTGTGTCAGATGATAAAAGTGATAGTATGGTGTGTGTCAGATGATAATGTGACAGTATGATGTTGTACAGAAGATGATATGATGGATGTGCGTTGATGGGAGTGTTGTAGGACAGATGAGGCTGATGGTGACATCTTGTTTCAGATGATGACCAAGATGACACGATGGATGTATGTTGATGGCAGTGTTGTAGGACAGATGAGGCTGATGGTGACATCTTTTTCAGATGATGACAGAGATGACACGATGGATGTATGTTGATGGCAGTGTTGTAGGACAGATGAGGCTGATGGTGACATCTTGTTTCAGATGATGACAGAGATGACACGATGGATGTATGTTGATGGCAGTGTTGTAGGACAGATGAGGCTGATGGTGACCTCATGTTTCAGACGATGACGGAGATGAACAAGGTGATGGACCCCCAGAAGACCATGCAGGTCATGCAGGAGTTTGAGAAGCAGTCCACCAAGATGGGCATGACAGAGGAGATGAGTGAGTGGTCCTCACACCAACGCACAGTCCACACACTCACATCACTGGGTCACACTCTTTCCAGGGATGATGTGCACACAACCAGACTGTTCCATGTTCTTCACACACGTTACAACAGACCGCTGCTAAGCTCCATCTGTGTGTCTTGTACAGAGGGGACTAAAGAGCTCTGAAATCTGATCGTTACAGTATAGTGTTTTCTTGGTTTTCCGGTCATGTTGGTATTCAAGGTAACGAGGTGCTTGATCAACTTGCCAAGAAGTGTTACAAATTAAGACTTGAACGGATTCTTTATCCCTCAAACCAGTCTGAAACCTAAATCTCAGACTTATGTCAGAGACCTCTGACAAGTGGACAGGAACATGCAAATGGATAACAAACTCTTTCTAATCTGTCCAAATCTTGAATTTTACCATTTGCCTTTTGGAGAGCTAAAGAAAAAGTTTTGTGCTGATGGCACACAGGTCACTCCTTTTACATCTACTTGTATCTTTTTTAAAAGGTGAAGAAGCTCTGAGGTGTATTCCGTGTGATGTATTACTCACTGTAGAATGTTGGGACTTGCATGATGTCAGACTGGAACATTTTACAGCAGATTCCGAGAAAACCTTATTCAGAGATGTTCCACCTGATATGATTTTCAAGTTCCTGAAAGAGATCAACATTTTGTTTTATCAACATTTTATGGAAGGGAGATTTTTAAAGCAAGCTTTTAGCTTGTTTTCAGAAAATCTGTTTAAAGGAGTTGTGCATATATTTTTCTAAAAAATGATATTTACAGAGGTGACTCTGATGAAAGGACTGCCTGAATATGGCCCTTTGTGGTCGGCTGGGCTACAAGCAACATGAATTGGATTCAAAGCAGCAATCTTATGTGACTGCATCATGAACATGAGTATCAATTGTTCCCATGCATCCCTGGTCATTGTTACCTGAAAAGACAGAACAGTCGTGTGTAGGAGGTGGTGAAAAAATGAAGGAGAGAGAAGAGAGGGAGCTGAGGGAAGAGAGGGAGGGATGTGCACGCCAACGGTGTGTGCTGTTTTTCAGAGACTGTGCTGTGACAAATGTATATAATGTTCCTGACAAGTGTATATAGTAGTGAGCGCTTCTGTATATTCTATCAGTATGTCTGATCTTGTGTCTTGTAGTGTCATCTGTGTAGCACTGTGCAATAGTGACACACTGTGTGTGTGTGTGTGTGTGTGTGTGTGTGTGTGTGTGTGTGTGTGTGTGTGTGTGTGTGACCTGTGTAAACTGTACTGCTGTGCAGTCAATGACACGTCAGGTGTGTTTGTGTCTGACCTGTGTGTAATGCTGTGCAGTCAATGACAGGTCAGTCAGGTGTGTATGTGTCTGACCTGTGTGTACTGCTCTGCAGTCAATGACACGTCAGGTGTGTTTGTGTCTGAACTGTGTGCACTGCTCTGCAGTCAATGACACGTCAGGTGTGTTTGTGTCTGACCTGTGTGTACTGCTCTGCAGTCAATGACACGTCAGGTGTGTTTGTGTCTGACCTGTGTGTATTGCTCTGCAGTCAATGACACGTCAGGTGTGTTTGTGTCTGAACTGTGTGTAATGCTGTGCAGTCAGTAACACGTCAGTCAGGTGTGTTTGTGTCTGACCTGTGTGTCTTGCTCTGCAGTCAATGACATGTCAGGTGTGTTTGTGTCTGACCTGTGTGTAATGCTGTGCAGTCAGTGACATGTCAGGTGTGTTTGTATCTGACCTGTGTGTAATGCTGTGCAGTCAGTGACATGTCAGGTGTGTTTGTATCTGACCTGTGTGTAATGCTGTGCAGTCAGTGACACGTCAGGTGTGTTTGTATCTGACCTGTGTGTAATGCTGTGCAGTCAGTGACACGTCAGGTGTGTTTGTGTCTGTGTGTAATGCTGTGCAGTCAGTGACACGTCAGGTGTGTTTGTATCTGACCTGTGTGTAATGCTGTGCAGTCAGTGACACGTCAGGTGTGTTTGTGTCTGACCTGTGCAATGACATGTCAGGTGTGTCTGTGTCTGACCTGTGTGTAATTCTGTGCAGTCAATGACACGTTGGACGACATTCTGGCGGAGTCTGGGGATGAGGAAGAACAGGACGCCATCGTCAGCCAAGTCCTGGATGAGATTGGCATTGAAATCACTGACAAGGTCAGTCATGTGTGTGTGTGTGTGTGTGTGTGTGTGTGTGTGTGTGTGTATACTTAAATCCATGCAGATAAGGGAGAGTGTATTTGCGCACGCATATGTGTGAGTGTCTATGTGAGTGCGCATGTGTTAAGTTTGATTGTAGGTGTACATGTTTGTGTGTGAATTAGAAGGATGGAGAGAAAATATGTGTTTGTAGATGCCCAGCTGCAGCTGCTTGTATGCATCTGTTTGTAGTAGAGAGGTGAGAGGTTTGAGTTGGTGAGAGAGAGAGAGAGAGAGAGTGTCCATCATTGTTATTTCTGAATTGTTGAATAAGTTATTCTCACATTGTCATCTTTCTGTAATCTTTAGATGATCTCTCTCTCATTTTCATGCCAACATTAGGTCATGAATGTTTTAATTTCTTGTATGTATTAATCTCTCTCTCTATTATCAGTTTGTCTATCTACTTGACCGTCAGTCTGTCTCACCCATCAGTCTGTCTGTCTTGCCTATGTATCTGTCCATTTTCTCTATTCATCTTACTATCTCACCATTTTTTTTTTTTTGGCGCAAATGTCTGTTGAAGTACTCATGCATTGTTCATCTTTTTTTTTTTTTTTAAGCCCATTTCACTTAGATTTTCACTGTCTGTGTTCTTTGATATTCAGATTTACTGTTTCATTCTGACCTCATTTTCACAGGTGTTAGCTGTAGTCTCATGGTGGTTTTAACCTGTTGTGCCGACAGATGGTGAACGCCCCATCAGCAGCACGAGGGAAGATCGGGGAGTCGTCGAAAGCTGGAGTCAGCGACAGCGCCATAGAACAGCAACTAGCAGCGCTGAAGGATTTGTGAAGACGTTGCAGATGCTTTGAACATATGTACAGTCATTTCCTGTTGGAAAATATTGTAAAGTTTCTGTTTCCCCCAAGAAATCGTTTCATGCTGACATGTTGTTTGAAGTTAAGCTTTGTGCTAGCAGCACATATGTGAACTAAGCTAATTTTGATGGCAAGCAATGTTTCATGGCACAAATGGTGACAAAGGTTTTGTCATCATTACCTGATTTTTTTTTTTTTTTTTTCAAAACGAGTGAAGGGCTGAGATGTAGAGTATGTGTGTGCGTGAGTGTATGTGTGCATGCATGCATGTGTGTGTATGTGTGTCTTTGGGAAGACGCTCAGAGGAGGAAGGGGGTAATATGCAAGGGAGGAATAAGGACCGGGGGGGGGGTGTTACAGGAATCTCGATCAAAAAGGGAGAACACACTGACCTTCCAGTTCAAGATTCAGATTACCCAGCTAATCAGGAAAGGGGAGTGGGGTAGGTGGAGAATACGTTTCAGCAATATCCGATCAGTTCTCTTGTCTTCTATGCATAAAACGTGACACACCGATTTGCTGAGTGATTTGAAACATAAAGAGGGAGGTCAAGTGCAGTCTCCTTTTCTGTGCTGAAAATATCGATATGAAATGATTGATAGAATTATGAAGAAAAAAGACAGTATCTTGCAGTTCTGGGAAAAAAAAGTCCCAGTAGAGAAGCTAATCTGTAGACTGAAAGAAGTTCGAGGAGTAATGCAGGAAACATTTTTCAATCAGTAGATTATCTTCTCTATGGAGGGTGGAGGGGGGGGGGGGGGGGGGGGGGGGGGGAATGTAGATATAGTCAATCTTTTTCTTTTCTTTTTTTTTTTTTTAATGATTGCCAGCCACATTTTCCAACTGAAGAACTGAACACTGAATTCCAAATTGGTGGCAAATGGCGGTCAAGTATGCACTTGGCTCACAGTGGATCCTGTTTGCATATGAAGCATTCAGTTAAGCTGTAGTCTTAAGTTGAAGTCTGTTCTTCATCAAGGTAAGAAATTAATGTGCAGGCTTTTTTAGGCGGGGTTAGACAAGGTGCACTTCACTCTAGTCATGTTTAAATATGCATCCACATTTGTGCTTCACATGAATCAAAATGAAGGAGGATGCCTTAGATTTAATTCTGTAAATTCCAGTGATGTGGTTTGCTCTTTGTATGTTTCTTGAAAGTGCAACTGGTGCTTGTGTTTGTCTGTAGTATTCACACTTATATAATCTCTCTTCTCTCTCCACACACACACACACACACACACACACACACACACCTCTCACTCACTCACTCACTCACTCTCTCTCTCATACACACACACACACGCACACTCACTCACTCACTCTTTTTCTCTCATCAAACACCACACACACACACACACACACACACACACACAACACACACTGTGCATGAAATATGCAATACAGACATTTAGTAACCAACAATGTGTTGAATTAAGAAGAAAGGAAGGTCAGGTGAAAACTGTGATGGCTGGTTGAAAAAAAAAAAAAAAAAACTCTCCACAAATACACTGCATTTAAAATACTTTTCATATTCAGTGTGAATTTATATGTTATTCCTGTCTGCTTCACATACATTAAGTATGCAATAAGTTTAGAGATTAATTGTGCAATCTTTAGGAACTTCTATCCTTCATTATGCATTTTTTAAAAGAAATTTTCTGAAATAATTGTAAGAGTTTGGTTGAAAATGTAGAGAGAAGTTTGGTGGCCAAAATGTACCGTATAGCTTGAAAACAAAGTTCACCCTCAAAACCAAAGTACACCAAGTGCATCTACTGGAATGTATGCCAGGGTGCAAATTGAAAGGTTTGTGCCTGATTTCACATATTCACACACACAAATAAGAGCATTTCAAGTGTGGTCGGAGAAAATAAGATTATTGCACTAACTTCGTAAAGGAAAAAAAAAAATAAATGTCTCCATATCAGGACTTTATCATTAGTACAAGTTGATCCTAAAAGTAAAAAAATTATGTGTGAAAACTGTAAAACTTTCAGAGATCATTGTCCATGTTTTGCTTACCTTTTGCATCTCCCAGAAACTGTAAATTGCAACTTTAACCAAAGCAGAAAAAAATAGATTGTGGGTTTTGAGTGTTAGCACCCTCTGCATGTAGAGCATGCCAGGTGTATTGACTCCATTTAAAGCAAAATGTCAACAATGTTACTGTAGTGAGCATTTCTAGCTTTGTTCACGTGCGCTAAAGGTGTTCATTTGGCCTGTTTTCTTTTGTTGTACTTGTGTGTATGTCTATGGAGAAATGCATGTTTGTGTGGCAGTGTGTAAATATGTGTTGGAGTGTACATTTTCGTTCAAAAACTCAGGTCATCAGAGAGAGAGAGTGTCTGCCGTGAGCACACAAGTGCCTCCTGTGACTTTTGAGAAATGAGCAGCTTGTGTGCAGAAAGATCTCTCGATTGTCTTTTGTGTTAGTGCTCTTCTTAGTGGATTGTCCAAGCACTTTGAGGTGAATTTCAGTTGTTAAGGAAAGATACAAACCGGGTTGAACTAGGGAAAGAATGGTGGTATGTGTGCGAAGAATGTTGTACATTTAATAAACATTTGAAGCTATGTGGATGAATGTAGCTTTACGTTGGATCAGAAGAAAAATGTTATTTCAGTTGCCTGTTGTTTGCAGCCTGTGCAAGGGGAGGAAATGCAAGCCCATCAGCTCCCTTCCCCTTCTGGTCTCCTCATTGACCCTGTGTTATATCGAAGAATGCTTCTTATTTTGGCTTGAAGAAATTGGTTTTAATGCCAAGTCAGGTTTCCTGATGCATTTCTTTATTTGTGACTTTTATCAAGGTTGTGTATGTGATGCCAAGTACTTTTGGGGGATGAAGGAAACGAGTAGCGGGTGGAGCCACGATGGGGTTGGGGGGGGGTTAGAGGATTTTGCCAGTGACTTTTTGTGCATGTGTCTTCATTATGAAATCAAATGTAGAAAGTTTTATATATTATTCTAAAACGTTCAAAAAGCTTTTCAGATAATACTTATTTTCAACAGATCCTGTAGGTCTAGCATTGTCTTTCCATTGTTGGGTAGAAGAAGGTAAAGAATGGACAGAGTCGTGGAACTGAGCTTTATGCAATGAGTGAGAATGGCGTGATACAGATCATGGTCAAAAACATTTCAGAGAAGTTGCACCGAGACACTATCCGGAATGAACACCTGCAAAGTTCCTAAACAGGGTTGCAAGCTGGAAAATTGAAGTGGCCTTTCGCCAGCCATAAACAAAATGTGGCTTTTTTTTTTTTTTTTTTTTTTTTTAGAATGAGCAGTGGTCCTGATTATGTCAGGAGCTTTATAACAAAAAAGAAATGATGCATATTTTTTAAGCTTAGGAATATCTGTTAAATTTGAGGTTTCAAAGGAAAAGAACAGACTATAGCAAGCAAATAATATGGCTTTCTTATTAGAATGTGAAGGGGAGCCGCAAGTCCCTTCACTTAAGTTACTTCCCTTTACTAGTGTGTTCACTTGAGCTATGAAGTGCTGTGAAAACCAGTGCCTTTGAAGTAACCATGACATTAACATGATGCCCCCAAAATGTGTCTTTTAGTCTTGGAACAATCCAAAATGAAAGTGTCATTTGGGCTTGGAGTAATCCTGGTAACAAAGATTGCTGGGACTACAAACTAGTGTTTAAAAAATATCACCCCCCTAAAGTATGAAATGGAAAATGTGATTGGATTTGAGAACAAGTTTGTTAGGGGAAAAAAAGCACCCTGGAATCAAAACAGTGTTCAGGTATTACAACAATCCTGTGAAAGAAGGAAAATTTGAGTTTGAAATTTAACGAGCTGTGTGCGACACACAGGAACCCAGTCAATATGGGACAGGGGAATGGGCGAGGCGGGGGAAGGGGAGTTGGGGGGTTGGTGGGAGGGCAGAGGAAAGGGATACAGATATTGCAAAGTATGTCACAATCGCCATCACTACTCCTTGCTTTCATTCTCGACTCTGTCTTTTTCATCAAGAATAAATCAGGAAAAGGAAAGAGATACAGATATTGTAAAGTATGTCACAATCGCCATCACTACTCCTTGCTTTCATTCTTGACTCTTTTTCATCAAGAATAAATCAGGAAAAGGAAAGAGATACAGATATTGCAAAGGATGTCACAATCGCCATCACCACTCCTTGCTTTCGTTCTTGACTCTGTCTTTTTCATCAAGAATAAATCAGGAAAAAATAAAGTTTAACAACTGGCAAGTCAAGGAAAATGTAGACTATTTCAGGAGTGTTAGGCTCCCTGAATGTTCTTGAATTTTGACTCCTTCATGGTGACAGATGGAACAAGAACTGAACAAACCATCCTCTTTGAGGACTCCTCCTTGAAACTGACAGGTGTTGGCTAGATATAAGTCACACTAAATATAGTTTTTACTTAGTGCATATGAGCGGTGGTTATGAGTATGGGGGGAACCTCAGACTGAAATCTTTTTTTTCAATATGAATGTGGTTTGAACCAGACAATCTTGTTGTGATGAAGGTAGGTGCAGATAAAGAAACAGATATTTGTGTTTGAGAATCTCATCAGTGAAGATAGGTGAAGACGAAAGAAACAAGACTTGTGCCTTTGAAGGTTTTTGTTTCCTTCAAAGTTGGGAGGTATCTTTTTTCTTTAAAGTCTTACAGGCATTCTGTGATCTCAGTGAATGAAAAAGACACCCAAATGGAAGTGATAGGTGGTGACTTTGCAATTTGGGACTTTCAGCCGCTCTCCAGTTGTGTGCTTTTTTTTTTTTTTTTAATTTTTTTTTAATGTTAGTACATTTATTTAGTAATGTACAGAAAAAGTGAAAATACAACATAAGCTTTCACAGATATTCCTTAGAGTATACTGACTGAAAATCGAACAACGGTTCCTGTTTGTAAGAAACAGACTTTCACGCAGATAATGCATTAGAATAATTAAAGTGTTTACAAAAAATACAAAATACTGATGCGTTGTGTTTTTAACATGTTGACTGTGACCAGTGAAAAAAAAAGTATTGAAGGGAGACAATCCACAGACCAGGCAGTGGGTTGGTGAGGTTACTGACAACAGCTGGTGAAGCTACCTGTGCTTGACCATGCCTGAACTCGTGATTACGATTCTGATATGATGTCAGTCTATCAACTGGCTTTTGCATCCTACTTGAAAATTTATGCTAAATTAACATCATAGAAATGTTTGGCTCATCTGCAAGGCTTGTGCTCAGAACTTTTTTTTGTCATTGACATGGTCATAACCAGTTGATACTACTGACTAAAGCCGTAACAGCTCCACTGAATTTCAGAACTGCTTGTTACAAGGTATGGATGACTCACCATCATGAACCATTCGCTGACTTATCCAACAGGTGCGACACTGCGCCGTCCAGCATGTGGCTTCTTCTCTCAACTGTATACCAGGTCGTGAACTGTCCACGATTATTGTAACCAATTTTTAGAAAGAATTATCAGTGAGACTGCCAAACAACAGGGACAAACAAATTACAAGAGAAAACACCACGCGTTTCGACCTTTTAGGTCTTCTTCAGGCAAAGTAAACATTCAGGACAGTGAAAACAAAGAACAAAGAACGAGCATTCATTCATCTTCTTAACTTCACTGCAAGATGGGCGTTGTAGCTTAGTTTTCACCACTGTTCTTAGTTCTTGTGAATAAGAGTGACTCAGTCTTGGAAGCAAACAGACGGTCATAATCCACAGCTTTGAATTCCATGAAAATGCTCAACCTGACTTTTTTCTGCTGCTGCAGCAGAACAGCAGAAGTTCTGTGAAATTTGACATGTAATGGGCAGCAGAAAAAAATCATGTCTCATTGTTAAACAAAGCACAGAGTACAAACTTACCATGTTGTCATCATCCTTGTTGATCGTCATGAAAAAGAAAAGTTGCAAATTCTCCGGACCTTCATACCAGTTCTCACTGGCTCTGTGACTAACATCAGCAGGTGGTGCGTATGTCGGATCACCACTCTACAGCACCAAAGAGAAGCAGTACATTCACGCTGTTTATAGCACAGAAAACTTTTAGAGGCCACATCAGGTATGTCATTTTGTCAGTCAATTCCCTACACAGAAGTTAAAAAGAAAGTGAAATGTCCCAAAACTCATTTAAACAGATTTTCTTAGACACGCAAAAAAGTCTTTTTCACTTAAATCTTGAATCAGGTGAAAAATATTGATATCCCAAGGGAAATTAGAAAAAAAAAATCACCAGGCTTTAAGAAAGAGATGGAATAGGCCACTGTTTTGTGTGTGTGTGTGTGTGGGGGGGGGGGGGGGGGGATCATGCACCAAAAAACAGTAAACCTGAAGGACTGTAAAATCAAATGACTGGAGTCATTCGCTTCTTAACCTACTGAGGTTAAGAGCACTATCAGGATGTTCATCTGCACAGCTGGGGTCAGGCTACGCAGAGAGGCCGATGAATGCATCCCTAGTCCTGGCATTCCTTCACTTCTGGCATTATCATTCCTACGTTTAGTTCACATCCCAATCTAAGGGTCAGGGGAAAAAAAAAAGACCTAGTACCGAGTTTGTTGAATGTCTCACACTAGAGGGAAGGAAGAGGAAAGAGTGAGTGTATGTGTGAGAGAGTGGAGAATGGGGGGTGGGGGAGCAAGCCAACAGAGCACCGATTAATCTACTTTCGATAGAGAGGGAGGGAGGGAGGGAGAGAGACTAAGAGAGAGAGAGAGAGAGAAGAAAAGAGACTAAGAGAGAGAGGAGAGAAGAAAAGGTCTATTTTTTACCAAAGAAACAGGTCAACGTAAGACGGCTTGCCCTTCTTCTCACCCCTTAGGAAACATGGAGTAGTTCCCGTGCCCCTCTCCCACGCCCCCCTGCACACACAGGCTACATTGACATGTATCAGATTGCTGGTTCCCCCCAAGGGGGGCGGGGGAGAAGTCAAACAAGACGCCAATTAAAATGTGTTTCACTGGGGTCAGTTTGCTTAGATACGGCCAAACGACCTGCGCGTGGGACCACAGGACAAACACCTTGACCATTAGAACGGCCATTGGTGGGGTAACAAGGAAATATTAACCCCCTCCCTCCCTCCCCCCCCCTCCCCCCCCCCCCCCTCCCCTCCCAAACGTGTGGGTAAACGATCCGACAACCTTCGAAAATTCTCAGTCATTAGAGTTCATATTACTAAAAGAGTACGCACGCACGACACAAGCACGCGCGCGCGCGCGCACACACACACACGCACACGCACGCACACACATACACAATTTGTACTTCAACAAGTGTCTCAACGTTTGATATTCATGTTACAAATAAATAGATAAATAAATGAATAAACAAATTCGTAAATAAATGGATAAATAACTGAATAAACAACGTCTAACTTTCTTGAGTTTTGTTTCACGGGCCAGCGGTGCCAGTTCGTGGAGGTTTACCGTGCCGTGGGGCATCATGAAGGGAGGGGAACACTTCATACTCGTAAATCACACCATCAATGCCATGTCTCAATCTCTTTATCGCGGCAGCCCGGTATGACAGTTCCCGAGTTTAGTGTAAGCTATACGGAACTGGCGTGCTTTGTGTGTGTGTGTGTGTGTGTGTGTGTGTGTGTGGCGCGCGCGGGGCGGCGTGTGGTTGTGTGTAATAATCTTTTTAACCTTTTTGATACCCACCGGTGTTTACCATCAATTTACAAAGACACGTAAAGGAGTGTGCTATAGAAGGGGACGTAACAAAGGGTGTGTGTATAGAAGAGCGACGTAAAGGGTGTGCGTATAGAAGGGTGACGAACGAAGGGGTGGTATAGAAGGGTGACGAACAAAGGGTGTGCGTATAAAAGGGCGACGTACGAAGGGCGTGCGTATATAGGGGCGAACAAAGGGTGTGCGTATAGAAGGGTGACGTACAAAGGGTGTGCGTATAGAAGGCGACTACAAAGGGTGTGCGTAAGAAGGGTGACGTACGAAGGGTGTGCATATGAAGCGACATACGAAGGGTATGCGTAAAGAAGGGCGACGTTCGAAGGGCGTGCATATAGAAGGGTGACGTACGAAGGATGTGCGTATAGAAGGGTGACGTATGAAGGGTGTGCGTATAGAGGGCCGACGTATGAAGGCTGCGCGTATAGAAGGGCGACGTACGAATGTTGTGCATATTGAAGTGACGTACGAAGGGTGTGAGTGTTGATGTGACGTACGAAGAGTGTGAATACTGAAGTGACGTACGAAGAGTGTGAATATTGAAGTGATATACGAAGGGTGTGAGTATTGAAGTGACGTACGAAGAGTGCGAATATTGAAGCGACGTACGAAGGGTGTGAGTATTGAAGTGACGTACGAAGGGTATGAGTATTGAAGTGACGTACGAAGGGTGTGAGTATTGAAGTGACGTACGAAGGGTATGAGTATTGAAGTGACGTACGAAGGGTGTGAGTATTGAAGTGACGTACGAAGGGTATGAGTATTGAAGTGACGTACGAAGAGCGTGAGTATTGAAGTGACGTACGAAGAGTGTGAGTATTGAAGTGACGTAGGAAGAGTGTGAGTATTGAAGTGACGTACGAAGGGTGTGAGTATAGAAGTGACGTAGGAAGAGTGTGAGTATTGACGAGACATACGAAGGGTGTGAGTATTGAAGTGACGTACGAAGAGTGTGAGTATTGAAGTGACGTACGAAGGGTGTGCGTATAGAAGTGACGTACGAAGGGTGTGCATATAGAAGGGTGAGGTACGTAGGGTGTGCAATAGAACTCGGCAAAAGCACTGCCTTCAAACAGAGCGCCAGTTACTTGGAAAGACTTGCAGCACTCTCCGCTGCTGACATAGATGACCTTCAATGGCGGATCACAAACCGACATCAATAGAGAGGGCAGATTGGGGTCACATCATACTGACATCAGCAGAGAGGGCAGACTGGGGCCACATCAAACTGACGTCAGCAGAGAGGGCAGACTGGGGTCACATCAAACTGACGTCAGCAGAGAGGGCAGACTGGGGTCACATCAAACTGAGGTTAACAGAGAGGGCAGACTGGGGTCGCATCAAACTGACGTCAGCAGAGAGGGCAGACTGGGGTCACATCAAACTGACATCAGCATAGAGGGCAGACTGGGGTCACATCATACTGACATCAGCATAGAGGGCAGACTGGGGTCACATTAACTGACATCAATAGAGAGGGCAGACTGAGGTCACATCAAACTGACATCAGCATAGAGGGCAGACTGGGGTCACATCATACTGACATCAGCATAGAGGGCAGACTGGGGTCACATTAACTGACATCAATAGAGAGGGCAGACTGAGGTCACATCAAACTGACGTCAATAGAGAGGCAGACTGAGGTCACATCAAACTGACATCAGCATAGAGGGCAGACTGGGGCACATCAAACTGACGTCAGCAGCGAGGGCAGACTGGGGCACATCAAACTGACGTCAGCAGCGAGGGCAGACTGAGGTCACATCAAACTGACGTCAGCAGCGAGGGCAGACTGGGGCACATCAAACTGACGTCAGCAGCGAGGGCAGATTGGGGTCACATCAAACTGACGTCAGCAGAGAGGGCAGACTGGGGTCACATCAACGCAGGCCACACAGTTTACAGACAGCTCAGACGAGGTTCAAGGGTGCGTGTTTTTAGATCAAGATGGAGCTGAAACTTCTATGCAAGGCTTGAATTAACAGGATGAATTTTTCATAATATGAATTATCTGGAAACACTTATGCAATGCTTAACGGGATGAATTTTTTTAATATGAATTATCTGGAAACTTCTATGCAAGGCTTAACGAGACCATTAAAAAAAACAAAAAACAAAGCAAACATGAATTATCTGGAAGCTTCTATACAAGGCTTTCAGGATGAAATAAAAAAAAAAGGAATTATCTGGAAACTTCTATACAAAGCTTAACGGGACGATTAAAAAACAAACAAACATGAATTATATGGAAATTTCTATACAAGGCTTACGGAATAAATTATTTTCAAAAGACATGAATTTTCTGGAAACTTCTATACAAGGCTTTCGGGATGAGTTATTACAAAAAGAAAAACAGAAAAAAACGGAGTCGTCTGGAATGCAAAGCTCTTTCTCCTCTCCAGTCTGTGCCGTCCAAAGTCAGTCATATTCTGTTGAGATATGACAACATTATTGCTGTACGGGATCCAGTACATTAGAGCTCTTTGACAACTTGTCAACTGAAGTTTGGCTTTGATACATAACAGAAATGTCACAGTTACGTATGCACACACTGCAGGAGCAGATAATCTGAATGATAGAATACATTCAGGCTATTGCTGACGGCACTCACATTTCTGAATTTTTCTCCTGCAGTAGATTTGTTTGCCTGACGGATCAATCATCAGTTTGACAAATATGTGTCTTTGCAGTCTGACTCACATACCTATGCTGTTGATGCTTTTAACATTGGCTGCACTGATCTTTATTTTTTTTTCATGGCTTTACCCCCATTCAGCCATGTATCCTGAGTGTTGCACACACACACACACACCACACACACACACACACCACACACACACACACACACACACACACACATCGCCAGGGACAAAGCAGGAAAAAGGGTGATAGTTAACCTCTTGTGGAAAAAAACAACAACAGATGTTTCATCCGATGTTGACAAAAATGCAGAACAGTCCTTCTGTCCAGTCGAGATCGCCTCCTTTCCCAACCCAGCGATCCAAAACAGAAATACCCCACGTGGGGAGGGGGGGGGGGGGGGGAATAAAAGAAAACCCTAAAAGTTATGGTATGCACTGTCCTGCAGAAGCCGTCCACACGCTCATGCATACACTCAAGGCAAGCACCCCGTTCACCAAATGTACAACGAGTAGTTTAATGCTGAATTTTATTTTTTTTTAAACAAAATTGTGTTTAAAGCCTTTTCAGGTAAGGTGTTGTGTCTCACTAGGCTTTTCAAGATGGCTACCGGCGTGTTGTTCCTCGGTTTCGTTAAAAGTTTTCTACTTTTTCTTGCTGTTCGCACATGTGATAGGAACAACTGTATCCCTAGCAATCAGTTTAATTTTGAAATTTTAGATGTAGATGTAGACACCTTTAGTTCCATTTTTGCAGGTTATAAAACTTTGTGCAACCTGAACCATGTAGCCTCTTGTGTAACCTGTGCCGAGCACTGTTCTCACGTCGATTACTAGGCCCAGATTTGAACCTCTGATTTCAGTTAATATCAGAAATAGTACAGTGATAAGGAATTGTTTTAATAAAAGAGTTAGACATAGAGGAGTTAAATCATGGCTCTTAAGCCTTATCCTACTATCGGGAGATATTGAGCTCAATCCTGGTCCGTCCACCAAAGTAAAATATCCATGCGGAGTCTGCAATCTGCGAGTCACATGGAAAAATAAAGCAGTTGCCTGTGACGTTTGCAATACATGGTATCACACCAAATGTATGTTATCAAATTCAGCTGTTTATGAAGCATTATGTAATAGTGATATATCTTGGACGTGTTTTACCTGCGGGCTTCCAAACTTTAGTTCGACTTTTTGAAAATTCTATTGGAGATTGCAGTTCAGAAAGCAACCGTTTTGACCCTGTCTCACCAGATCGATCCCCAAAAGAAAACTTGAAATTTTGTCCTAAGTTTGCATCCACCCCTGATTCTAAAACTGATAAAATCCCAAATCATAAAGCTCAACCGAACTCCAAATCATCAAAAGAAAAAGACAAACTTAAATGCATAGTCGTAAACTTTCAATCACTTATCAAGAAAAAGGAAGAACTCAGTAATTTAGTCACCGAAAAAAACATTGATGTTGTAATTGGAACAGAAACTTGGCTAGAAACTGGAACATCCAGCAGTGAACTTCTAATGGAGGATTTTGATATTTATAGAAAGGACAGACTTGGAAAAAAGGTGGGGGAGTCTTGATTGCCATTCGGAAGAACTTAGCCAGTGAGTTTTTTATATCAAGGCAAAAATAGTGAAAGTTTATTTTGTAGGATTAATTTTAAGAATAAGAGACCTGTCATTGTTGGATCAGTATACAGACCTCCAGACTCAGATGAAAATGTATGTTCGTCTATTTGCAGAGACATTTCTGACATTGTTTTGGCCAATACGAAGGCAATATTATGGACTGGTGGAGACTTCAACTTACCTGATATCGACTGGCGTGAAGATGCCATACTTGGTAATCAATGTAATAAAAACATTAATTCTCATTTTTTTGATACCACCAAAGATCTTGGATTAGTGCAGTCAGTTGAAATACCAACACGTGGCAATGCATTCTTGGATTTATTTTTTACCAATAATTATTGTCCAGGCGCTTTAGGCAATCAGGAATTAATTACAGGCCTGGGTGATCATGACATAATTCTCTTAGAGAGCAACCTTCAACCCTTTCGAAGAAAACCCCCTAAACGTACCATCAGACTCTGGAACCAAGCAGACTTACCAACATTACGCAGGGATACTCATGATTTCAGTCGTCTTTTTTGAGGTCTCATAGTGTTAAAGATAATGTCAATGACCTTTGGAAGTGTATAAAAACTAACTTGGAATTTATTATGGATGACAACATACAACTAAAATAACTTCAAGCAAGAACCACCAGCCATGGATTAATACAAAAACTAAACGTTTGTTGAGAAGGAAACATCGGTTCTTTAAGAAATTGAAACTACACCCTAATTCAGAAAGATTACTGATTAGGTATAAACATATTAAGAGAAGGTGTCAGAGAGAATGTAGGCTTGCTCACTCCAATTATGTTAATTCGATGATTTCAGAAGGTGATCATCAAAACAAGAAATTATGTCTTACAAACGGAGTAAGAGACAGGACAACATTGGGATTCCAGACCTGAGAAATAATCAGAATAACCTAATACAGGACCCTGAAGGAAAAGCAAATTTACTAAACAATCAGTTTTGTTCGGTTTTCTCAAATCCCAAGCCTCTAATTAACGTTAGACTAAAGGATGATGATAAACTCCCTGAAATGCAAAACATCAAAGTAAGCAAAGCAGGAGTATTTAAGTTACTGACCAACATCAATGAAAACAAAGCTACTGGTCCTGATGGCATTCCTGGCAAGCTCTTAAAATTATGTGCCAATGAATTGACTGAGGTATACCAACTACTTTTCCAAGCTTCACTGGATCAGGGATTAATACCTGATGAGTGGCGAGATGCTAGCATTGTCCCTTTATTCAAAAAGGGTGACAAAACAAAAGCAGAGAACTATAGACCTGTATCTCTTACATCCATATCAGCAAAACTATTGAACACATAATATATAGTAGCATAATGGACCCTCTTGACAAATATCACTTCTTAAATAACGCCCAGCATGGTTTTAGACAGCGAAGGAGTTGTGAGACTCAACTTATAACAACTCTCAATGATTTTAATAACTGTCTTAACAACAGACAGCAAATAGATGCAATTTTACTAGACTTTTCTAAAGCCTTTGATAAGGTTGACTATGAGGGCCTGCTGCTTAAATTAGAACACATCGGCATTGGCGGTTCTTTGCTAAAATGGTCTAGATCATTCCTCGTTGGGAGAATGCAGAAAGTTGTTGTGGAAGGATCGTCATCCCATTGTAAACCAGTCTTGTCAGGTGTACCACAGGGAACTGTTCTGGGGCCCTTGTTTTTTTTTTTTTATAATTTATATAAATGACATAAGTAGAAATCTCTCTCCTGGAACTACTATAAGGCTTTTTGCAGATGACAGCTTAGTATATAGAACAATCAGAAGCATTAATGATATAGGCATTCTACAAGAAGATCTAAACACTTTACAAGAGTGGGAAAGAACTTGGAAAATGGAATTTCATCCCCAGAAGTGCCAAGTGTTGCGTATATGTAATAAACGCTCACCAACTAGATCAGAATATTCTATTCACAATACTATTCTTAAAGAAACCAATGCTGCAAAATATTTAGACGTGATTATAGATAGTCGTCTCAAATGGAAAGAACATTACAATTTAGTATGTAAGAAAGGAAACAACATCTTAGATTTCTTATACAGGAATATCAACGACTGCCCCAAAAAGGCTAAGGACGACTGCTACAAAACACTGGATATGCACGGGATATTTAAAACATGTGTCTCATAATACAACAAATGGTCGTGTTATATGAATACTGTTTTAAAGCACAGGCGATATGAATTGTCTGGAAATTGCAGGCACCTGGATCAAAGTTTTATTAAAACCGCATGATGCAGACAAAAGTATGTGTGCACAGAGCTCACACAGAGAAGTGTAAGTGCACAGATCACACAGTGTCACAAATCACACAGAGAAGTAACTGCACAAATCATAGTACCTGTGCACAAATTACACAAAGCGTGCGTGCGCGCGCGCGCACGCGCGCGCGTGTGTGTGTGTGTGTGTGTGTGTGTGTGTGTGTGTGTGTGTGTATGCACGAGTCACACTGACCAGTGTATGCGCACAAATCACACAGACAAATGTCCGTGCATTTATCACACAGAGAATTACCTGGGCACAAATCATTCAGAGAAACGTGTATGTGTGCACAAATCACACAAACTAGTATCCATGCACATAACACAAAAAGAAGTGTGTACATAAATCACACTGATAAATGTCTCTACACAAATCACACAGAGAAATGTCGGTTCACAAATCGCACACTCAGATGTCTGAACATAAATCAAAGAGAGTTCAATGCAGAAATGACACAGGTATCTGTGGGCAAACCACACAGACTGGTGTTTGTGCACAAATGACAGAGATGCGCGCGCGCGTGTGTGTATGTGTGTGTGTGTGTGTGTGTGTGTGTGTGTGTGTGTGTGTGTGTGTGTGTGTGTGTGCGTGTGTGTGCGAGCGTGCGTGCGTGTGTGCGTGCGTGCGTGTGTGTGTGTGTGTGTGTGTGTGTGTGTGTGAGTGTGGTGCGCGCATGTGTGTGTGTGTGTGTGGTGTGTGTGTGTGTGTGTGTGTGTGTGAGTGTGAGTGTGTGTGTGTGTGTGTGTGTGTGTGTGTGTGAGTGTGCGTGTGCGCTGTGTGTGTGTGTGTATGTGTGTGTGCGCTTGTGTGCGTGCATGCATGCGTGCTTGCATGCGTGTATGTGCATGCGTGCGCGCGTGCGAGCGTGCGTGCGTGTGCGCGCGCCACACGCGCGTGCGCGCGTGTATGTATGTGTTTAAGTCATCATGACAGGCGACAAGGCATGAAAGAATAAAAGAAACAGACAATCTCCTAACACAGTAACCCACATATCATTCTTGGAGCCAGAGAGATCGGTCATCTACACTAAAAAAGACGCCTAAACAGTTTGTTGAAAGTGAAGAGAAATATGATCACTGAAACTTGCCGACAGATCTGTCCAAGCACAACGAGATAGGACTAGAGGAGACGGGTGGACGTCTGAAAAGAGATGATTAGGCCTACTTCCCCTAGCTTTTCACGTTCGACATCACGTGACGACAATAAAGATGACGAAGCTGATACTTCTGACAACACCAACAGCGGTTAATAACAATAATGGTTTGTAATAATGACGTTTTCCTCAATACTCTGGTACAGCAGATCTAAGAGATTTGCCATGATAGGAAAGGAAGGAAAGCAATTCACACCCACAAGCTAAACTCAATGGCTTTCTGTGGATTTTTTTTTCCCACGGTCTGCCTGCTTTTTACGAGCCCTTCTCTTCACAAATCTGACGCTGAAGAGGTGTGTGTATTGGAGGGTTTGGGCTGGTTTTGGCGGGTAGACGTTTAAACTGCCTGTCAAGCGCATGCGTCATGCCTCACTTCTTGGTCTCACACGTTAAAGCTCTTGGGCATGTACGGCCAATCTCACCACCGTTAAAAAGCTCTTGACGAGCACTGTTAACAGGCCAGAGATGTGTTGAATCAGACACCGACCTGAAAGCACTGCCCCATCTGACTGCTCATAACAATCAAAGAAAAAGCCCATACACATTATTACGCGCTGGTGATCTTGCAAAATGGATCACAGATGAATAGAAGAATCATCCTTGATGGTAGAGTCACAGGAATTAAAATAGAGAAAAATGGAGAAAAACAAAAACAAAAACGTGCAAACCCTTTTCATAGGAATGTCAACATCAGAGGACCAGTGTCAAAGAGTCACCATTGAATCAGCATTGCACACTGACAAAAATGAAATAGTTCATAGTATTCAAAACCAGAAAACAGAAGTTCCCAAAACACTATTTAACATGTATAGCATCCTCACTCTTCATGCCAGACTGCAACCTGTAAGCGCACATGGCTAGAAGTAGTGAAGATGAGATGTACAGGCCAACACTCTTGATAGGGTGGCTTGCATCCGAGGTGCACCACACTGCAAGCATCCCTTCAAAACCTGATGAGAGAAGGGGGGATCAGGTGAACTGCAAAACATGTTGACAGGCTGAAGAGAAGGCAGACAAGCATATCATGAAACAGAACTCTGGTATAAACAAGGACGGAGGCGATGAAATCACAGAGATATCAGATAAGCATCAAGAGAGAAGCTCTGTGGACCTCTGGAGAGTCTCTGTCGATGGCCCTGGGATTCCTGTCTGAGTGATTGATGAAGAAGAAGAGCATCATGAATACACCACCACAAACAACAGGGGGAAGGGCTGGTGGAGATAACACTGACATAGAAACAAACAGTGGGAATTTGTTATGATGATGTTCATGACAACAGCGATGATGATCATGGCAAGGACAGCAGTAACACCTATCATCACAGATCATAATTCACAGTGTTTGACACAGTTCCCAACAGAACTTTGATCTTTTTTGACACAGTTCCCAACAGAACTTTGATCTTTTTTCTCAGAATGCTTCCTTGACAAATACAGACACCTGTCAGCAGCTGCAGAAATTTTGTTTTTATAACTGAAAATCGCTTTATAACAAAGCCCTGTCCCTACTGCCATTTTTCTTCTTTTCACTCACTGACTACAGTGACATTTTATCCATTAAAAAATTGATGTCAAGTTCACTGTAACTGATCGATCACACAATAGATGAGCTGCTTCTCCCTCCCCTCCCCCTTTCCCTGTCCCCCTCAACACCACCCTCTCTAACCTACCCACCCCCACCCCTGCTCCCACTAAAGCGTAATCTGATTTCAGTTATTCTCGTTTTCTCCCAACCATCCACCAGGCATTACAATCACAGTTTTCTCACTGCAGATACTTGTATCACACACCTTAATTGGATGCTCCTCTTTAACAAAATGTTTTGTTTGTGCAGAAAGATCTGGTCAATTTTAGTGACCGATTTCTTTGTTGTTCAATAGGAAGAGTCTTTCTCATCAAAAGGTACACAGATGGGTGTAGTAGCAGGCCTGATGACCTCTTCACAGAGCGACACAGATGTCGATGTAGTAGCGGGCCTGATGACCTCTTCACACAGCGACACAGATGTGGATGTAGTAGCGGGCCTGATGACCTCTTCACACAGCAACACAGATGTGGATGTAGTAGCGGGCCTGATGACCTCTTCACACAGCAACACAGATGTGGATGTAGTAGCAGGCCTGATGACCTCTTCACACAGCGACACAGATGACGATGTAGTAGCAGGCCTGATGACCTCTTCACAGAGCGACACAGATGTGGATGTAGTAGCGGACCTGATGACCTCTTCACAGAGCGACACAGATGTGGATGTAGTAGCGAGCTTGATGACCTCTTCACACAGCGACACAGATGTCGATATTGTAGCGGGCCTGATGACCTCTTCACAGAGCGACACAGATGTTGATGTAGTAGTGAGCCTGATGACCTCTTCACAGAGCGACACAGATGTCGATGTAGTTGTGAGCCTGATGTCCTCTTCACAGAGCGACACAGATGTTGATGTAGTAGCGGGCCTGATGACCTCTTCACAGAGTGATACAGATGTTGATGTAGTAGCGAGCCTGATGACCTCTTCACAGAGTGACACAGATGTTCATGTAGTAGTGAGCCTGATGACCTCTTCACAGAGTGACACAGATGTGGATGTAGTTGTGAGCCTGATGACCTTTTCACAGAGCGACACAGATGTGGATGTAGTAGCCAGCCTAATGACCTCTTCACAGAGCGACACAGATGTGGATGTAGTAGCGGGCCTGATGACCTCTTCATAGAGCGACACAGATGTCGATGTAGTAGCGGGCCTGATGACCTCTTCACAGAGCGACACAGATGTCGATGTAGTAGCGGGCCTGATGACCTCTTCACAGAGCGACACAGATGTCGATGTAGGTGTGCGCCTGATGACCTCTTCACAGAGCGACACAGATGTCGATGTAGTAGTGAGCCTGATGACCTCTTCACAGAGCGACACAGATGTTGATGGAGTAGTGAGGCCTGATGACCTCTTCACAGAGCGACACAGATGTGGATGTAGTAGCGGGCCTGATGACCTCTTCACAGAGTGACACAGATGTGGATGTAGTAGCGGGCCTGATGACCTCTTCACACAGCAACACAGATGTGGATGTAGTAGCGGCCTGATGACCTCTTCACACAGCGACACAGATGTCGATGTAGTAGCAGGCCTGATGACCTCTTCACAGAGCGACACAGATGTGGATGTAGTAGCGGACCTGATGACCTCTTCACAGAGCGACACAGATGTTGATGTAGTAGCGAGCCTGATCACCTCTTCACACAGCGACACAGATGTCGATGTAGTAGCGAGCCTGATGACCTCTTCACAGAGCGACACAGATGTTGATGGAGTAGCGAGCCTGATGACCTCTTCACACAGCGACACAGATGTTGATGTAGTAGCGAGCCTGATGACCTCTTCACACAGCGACACAGATGTGGATGTAGTAGCGAGCCTGACGACCTCTTCACACAGCGACACAGATGTTGATGTAGTAGCCAGCCTGATGACCTCTTCACAGAGCGACACAGATGTTGATGTAGTAGCAGGCCTGATGACCTCTTCACACAGCGACACAGATGTGGATGTAGTAGCCAGCCTGATGACCTCTTCACAGAGCGACACAGATGTTGATGGAGTAGTGGGCCTGATGACCTTTTCACAGAGCGACACAGATGTTGATGTAGTAGTGAGCGTGCTAACCTCTTCACAGAGCGACACAGATGTTGATGGAGTAGTGAGCCTGATGACCTCTTCACAGAGCGGCACAGATGTTGATGGAGTAGTGGGCCTGATGACCTCTTCACAGAGCGACACAGACGTCGATGAAGTAGCGGGCCTGATGCCCTCTTCACAGAGCGACACAGATGTTGATGTAGATACGGGCCTGATGACCTCTTCACAGATGACACAGATGTGGATGTAGTAGCAGGCCTGATGACCTCTTCACAGAGCGACACAGATGTGGATGTAGTAGGGCCTGATGACCTCTTCATAGAGCGACACAGATGTCGATGTAGTAGCGAGCCTCATGACCTCTTCACACAGCGACACAGATGTCGATGTAGTAGCGGGCCTGATGACCTCTTCACAGAGCGACACAGATGTCGATGTAGTAGCGGGCCTGATGACCTCTTCACAGAGCGACACAGATGTCGATGTAGTGTGCGCCTGATGACCTCTTCACAGAGCGACACAGATGTCGATGTAGTAGTGAGCCTGATGACCTCTTCACAGAGCGACACAGATGTTGATGGAGTAGTGAGCCTGATGACCTCTTCACAGAGCGACACAGATGTGGATGTAGTAGCGGGCCTGATGACCTCTTCACAGAGTGACACAGATGTGATGTAGTAGCGGGCCTGATGACCTCTTCACAAGCAACACAGATGTGATGTATAGTAGCGAGCCTGATGACCACTCTTCACAAGCGACACAGATGTGATGTAGTAGCAGGCCTGATGACCTCTTCACACAGCGACACAGATGTGGATGTAGTAGCGGGCCTGATGACCTCTTCACAGAGCGACACAGATGTTGATGTAGTAGCGAGCCTGATGACCTCTTCACAGAGCGACACAGATGTCGATGTAGTAGCGAGCCTGATGACCTCTTCACAGAGCGACACAGATGTCGATGTAGTAGCGGCCTGATGACCTCTTCACAGAGCGACACAGATGTTGATGTAGTAGCGAGCCTGATGACCTCTTCACAGAGCGACACAGATGTTTGATGTAGTAGTGAGCCTGATGACCTCTTCACAGAGCGACACAGATGTTGATGTAGTAGCGAGCCTGATGACCTCTTCACACAGCGACACAGATGTGATGTAGTAGCCAGCCTGATGACCTCTTCACAGAGCGACACAGATGTTGGATGTAGTAGCGGGCCTGATGACCTCTTCACAGAGCGACACAGATGTGATGTAGTAGCGGCCTGATGACCTCTTCACAGAGCGACACAGATGTTGATGTAGTAGTGGGCCTGATGACCTCTTCACAGAGCGACACAGATGTTGATGTAGTAGTGGGCCTGATGACCTCTTCACAGAGCGACACAGATGTCGATGTAGTAGTGAGCCTGATGACGTTTTCACAGAGCGACACAGATGTCGATGTAGTTGTGAGCCTGATGTCCTCTTCACAGAGCGACACAGATGTTGATGTAGTAGCGGGCCTGATGACCTCTTCACAGAGTGATACAGATGTCGATGTAGTAGCGGGCCTGATGACCTCTTCACAGAGTGACACAGATGTTCATGTAGTAGTGAGCCTGATGACCTCTTCACAGAGTGACACAGATGTTGATGTAGTAGTGAGCCTGATGACCTCTTCACAGAGCGACACAGATGTGGATGTAGTAGCCAGCCTGATGACCTCTTCACAGAGCGACACAGATGTGGATGTAGTAGCGGGCCTGATGACCTCTTCATAGAGCGACACAGATGTCGATGTAGTAGCGGGCCTGATGACCTCTTCACAGAGCGACACAGATGTCGATGTAGTAGCGGGCCTGATGACCTCTTCACAGAGCGACACAGATGTCGATGTAGTAGTGCGCCTGATGACCTCTTCACAGAGCGACACAGATGTCGATGTAGTAGCGAGCCTGATGACCTCTTCATAGAGCGACACAGATGTTGATGGAGTAGTGAGCCTGATGACCTCTTCACAGAGCGACACAGATGTGATGTAGTAGCGAGCCTGATGACCTCTTCACAGAGCGACACAGATGTTGATGTAGTAGCAAGCCTGATGACCTCTTCACAGAGTGACACAGATGCTGCTTACGGGTCTGTCTGACCTCCACTTTGGGTGGAGCAATAAAGCTGACGCAGCACTCACTGGAACATGATACCTCCTCGTGTCCACTCTCTTTACAACACAAGTCTGCCTTTTAAAGCTATGTACCTCCTCGTGTCCACTCTCCTTAAAACGCAAGTCTGCCTTTTAAAGCTATGTACTTAGGCGGAGAGGGATACTCAAGTTTTATAGAGTTGAAGTGTGGAAATGAAAGGCATCTGGCTTCAAGTTTTAATATCCCCATGACACAGACAAGTGTGTGTGTGTGTGTGTGTGTGTGTGTGTGTGTGTGTGTGTGTGTGTGTGTGTGTGTGTGTGTACATGAAAGAGTAAAAGAAAGAGGCATTCTGACACAGTAACCCAGATACACTTCTTAAATCCAGTATATACACAGAGAAATCGGTCAACCATGCAAATACGACAATAAACAGGTGGCTGACCAATCCGTTGGAAAGTGAACAGAGCTATGATCACTGAAACTTGCCGACAGATCCGTCCAAGCACAGAGATAGGACTAGAGGAGACGGGTGGACGTCTGAAAAGAGATGATTAGGCCTACTTCCCCTAGCTTTTCACGTTCGACATCATGTGACGACAATAAAGATGACGAAGCTGATATTTCTGACAACACCAACAACAGCGGTTAATAACAATAATGGTTTGTAATAATGACGTTTTCCTCAATACTCTGGTACAGCAGATCTAAGAGATTTGCCATGATAGGAAAGGAAAGAAAGCAATTCACACCCACAAGCTCAACTCAATGGCTTTCTGTGGATCGTTTTTTCACGGTCTGCCTGCTTTTAACGAGCCCTTCTCCTCACAAATCTGACGCTGAAGAGGTGTGTGTATTGGAGGGTTTGGGCTGGTATTGGTGGGTAGACGTTTAAACTGCCTTTCAAGCGAATGCGTCGTTGCCTCACTTTCTTGTGGTCTTACCACCGTTCAAAACTCTTCACAAGCACTGTGAACAGGCCAGAGATGTGTTGAATCAGACACTGACCTTTAAAAAATACTAGCTGACTCTACTCATGAAGATCAACGAAATCAGCCCCTAAACATTATTACGCACCAGTGAGCTTACAAAATGGATCACAGAAATCACAGATAAACAGAAGAATAAAACTTGTCAGCAGCCTCGCAGCATTGAAAAAAAACCCCAACCAACCAACCAAACAAACAAACAGCGTGTGAACCTTTCATGGAAATGGCAACATCAGAGGACTAGGGTCAAAGGGTTGCCATTGAATCAGCATTGCACACACTGACAACAGGGAAACATTTTATAGAATTTAAGAGAGGAGACGGAAGCTCTAAAGCAGTATGTAACATGCATAGCATCCATATTCTTCATGACAGACTGCAATTAGCGAGCACGTCAGATGTGCTCTGTGCTCAAAGCAATGAAAGAGAGAGATACATGTGCCAACGCACTGCTGACAGAGTGGCTTGTATCCAGTGAAAGAGAGATGCACAGGCCAGCACCGCTGACAGAGTGGCTTGTATCCGATGAAAGAGAGATGCACAGGCCAGCACCGCTGACAGAGTGGCTTGTATCCATTGAAAGAGAGATGCACAGGCCAGCACTGCTGACAGAGTGGCTTGTATCCGATGAAAGAGAGATGCACAGGCCAGCACCGCTGACAGAGAGATGCACAGGCCAGCACCGCTGACAGAGTGGCTTGTATCCGATGAAAGAGAGATGCACAGGCCAGCACTGCTGACAGAGAGATGCACAGGCCAGCACCGCTGACAGAGTGGCTTGTATCCGATGAAAGAGAGATGCACAGGCCAGCACCGCTGACAGAGTGGCTTGTATCCGATGAAAGAGAGATGCACAGGCCAGCACCGCTGACAGAGTGGCTTGTATCCGATGAAAGAGAGATGCACAGGCCAGCACCGCTAACAGAGTGGCTTGTATCCGATGAAAGAGAGATGCACAGGCCAGCACCGCTGACAGAGTGGCTTGTATCCGATGAAAGAGAGATGCACAGGCCAGCATCGCTGACAGAGTGGCTTGTATCCAAAAAGCATCGCACTGCGAGCATCCATTCCAAAAGTTAGAAGGGCAAATAATGACAGGCTGAGGAGAGAGCGGATGACCATATCAAGAAACAGAACGCCAGTAGTGAGATTATTATAATGAATACTTATATAGCGCCTATTCCCGGCCAGAGACCAAGCTCTAAGCACTTTACAATCCACACTCGTTTACACAACATGCTGCCTACCTGGGTAGTACCGACTGAAGAGCTGCCAGCTGACGCTTCATTCACTTGTTTCCCGTGTCATCCAGTCCATATCATTCAGTATTGTTCACTCAGTTTCCATACTTCTTTCATTCTTTCCATTTTTCATGCAGGGTGCATGCTATGTGTAACGTGTCACCCATACCAACGGCCAAACTGGCCTTCTCTTCCGAAAGTTGGTGATGGGATTTTACGTGTGTGCAAGATGTTGTGCGTGCGTTCACACACGGAACCTGGGTTTATAGTCTCATTCGAAGGACTGTATGGGAAATGGAGTCAGAACCAATGTTAACTCCGAGGGAAAAATCCCCCTGTACCGAAACGGCCCGGCGGAGATTCAAACCCGCAACCCCAGGATCACCAAGTTTACGAGTCAGCGCTCTACCAACTGAGCTATTCCGGCCCCTAATGGATGCAAGCCTGAAAGTTAAAGAGATATTAGGGAAGCATCATGGCAACACCACCACAATGAAATGTGTGTGTGTGTGTGGGGGGGGGGGGGGGGGGTGGTGGTGGTGGATATGAAAACATCAATAAACAGGGGAAAGGGCGATGGAGAAATGATGGACAATAGAAACAAATCGTGGGATTTGATTTTTGTACTTTAAAAGATGATGTTGATGACAACAGCGATGATGATGATCGTGACAAGGACAGCAAGAACAACACCAATCATCACAGAACATAATCTTCAGTCTATATCCTAACGTAGGACTCTGGATTCTGCTGCACTAATTCAACTAGTTCAGTGGCTGACACAGTTCCCAACAGAACTTTTTTTCTTTTTACCCAGAATGCTTCATTGAGAAATACAGACACTTGTCCAAGGCTGCAGGAACTTCTTTCTTTATTGAAGGAAAATCTTTTCTACTGAACACGGGCTGAAGATGACAAAGCCCCGTCCTTCCTATTGCCACTCTCCATACTTTCACTTTCTGACAACAGTGAGATTTCATCCGTTAAGAAATAAAGAGTAGATAACTGATCAATCACACAAAAGACGAATTGCTTTCCTGTTTCCTTTCTCCGTCAGTGGCCCCCTCCTCCCCCCTTTTACCCCTCCCCCACCTCTGTCCCTTCAACACCATCTTCTCTAAACCACCCCTCCCCCTTCCCCATCCCATCAAAGCATGGACTGGTTTCCGTCATTCTCGTTTTCTCCCAAACCTCCCTACCCCCCCCCCCCCCCCCCCCCCCCCCCCACCTTTTCCTTCCAAAAAAGCACATACAGATGTCGAAGCTTCGATAGGCGGCGTGCACGCACGAGCACGCGCACGTGTGTGTGTGTGTGTGTGTGTGTGTGTGTGTGTGTGTGTGTGTGTGTGTGTGTGTGTGTGTGTGTGTGTGGCGTGCGTGTGGGTGTGAGCCGGTATGGAGAGGTGGAAACTGGACCAGCTTTTCAACGTACATACTGTCATTGTCCCCTCACTGTCACGGAGATGCTATCACCGTCACATCTCTCCACAGACACTGTCACAGCTCAGTGATTTGTTCACTCTACCCACACGGTTCCAACACAGCTGTAGACTGGGGACCGACGTCCTGACCCGACCCTGTTCCGACAACAGAACACACTGAAAACAGCATGTAGAGGTGGGACGCACACCCTGCGCACGGCGACACAGTATTCCGCACAGAACATTCACCATACAAAGCTCAGTTTCAGTTTCATCAAAGTGGTGTCACTGCGTGAGGACTAGTCCATATACGCTACACTACATCCACTGAGTTTTAAGACGACATTGCACAAATATGCACAGCTAAAATGTATAAAATCGCAATACCTTTTTTTTCTGATTATTCAGAATGCCCTCAAATAACCGAAAACATCGGAATTCGCTGCACTTTGTGTTCCATGGATTCTCTTTGTCAGCCTTTCGCTCAGTGTGGGGGGCGCTCTTTCACGCTGGCTAAGCAGTTACAACAGTCAGCATGGGGCTTAATCGGTGGTACCATGCGTTGTTACACCAGAACAGGCACCAGTGGACACCATCGATGTGACTGGGCAGCGGTGCGGTGTCTGCTCTGGCAAGCTGCCTTATGACGTGAAATTAGATTGCTCCAAGTTGACTGCTGCGTTGGGGCTGTGACAGAACAGACTCTGGTGTGGCTGCGTTGGGGCTGTGACAGAACAGACTCTGGTGTGGCTGTGTTGGGGCTGTGACAGAACAGACTGTGGTGTGGCTGTGTTGGGGCTGTGACAGAACAGACTGTGGTGTGGCTGTGTTGGGGCTGTGACAGAACAGACTGTGGTGTGGCTGTGTTGGGGCTGTGACAGAACAGACTGTGGTGTGGCTGTGTTGGGGCTGTGACAGAACAGACTCTGGTGTGGCTGTGTTGGGGCTGTGACAGAACAGACTGTGGTGTGGCTGTGTTGGGGCTGTGACAGAACAGACTGTGGTGTGGCTGTGTTGGGGCTGTGACAG
This sequence comes from Conus canariensis, assembly GCA_033310375.1. NCBI lineage: Eukaryota > Metazoa > Mollusca > Gastropoda > Neogastropoda > Conidae > Conus > Conus canariensis. The sequence goes on from CM065724.1 coordinate 79,758,842, forward strand.
AACAGACTGTGGTGTGGCTGTGTTGGGGCTGTGACAGAACAGACTGTGGTGTGGCTGTGTTGGGGCTGTGACAGAACAGACTGTGGTGTGGCTGTGTTGGGGCTGTGACAGAACAGACTGTGGTGTGGCTGTGTTGGGGCTGTGACAGAACAGACTGTGGTGTGGCTGTGTTGGGGCTGTGACAGAACAGACTCTGGTGTGGCTGTGTACAGCGGAGCTGAAATGAGCGGAATGGGGGTAAGGGAACTGGTGGTGGCAGGGAGGGGGGGGGGAGTAAAAGAGAGAGAGAGTGCGAGAGATAAGGAATTCTCTCTCTGTCACACACACACACACACCACACACACACACACACACACACACACACACACACACACACACGTTATTCTCTCTTTTACTCCCTTTCTCACTCTTCCTCTCTCTCTCTCTCTCTTCCTCTCCTTGTCTCTCTCCCTCCCTTCCTCCCTCTCTTTCTCTCTTCCTCTTCCCCCCTCCCCTCTAATATCACCACACACACACACACACACACACACACAACACACACACACCACACCACATGCGCGCGTGCGCGCGCGCGCACACACACACACACACACACACACACACACACACACACACACAGACACACAGAGTTCTGAAAATCGTTCCTTGGTCAGAAGGGCGTCCCCTGTGCGCAGGGTAACATGCCCCTGATCATCCCATCAGGACGCATGAGTACCCTTGCACAATGACTGAAAAAAGAGAGCGGAGAGTTTGTGGAAAAAAACGACTTTTTAGTAGGCAAGCGAAAGATCAACACTTGAATTATAACATATGAGCAATATGGGGGGGGGGGGGGGGGGGGGGGGGGGGGGGGGGGGGGGAATAGAAACAGGCACTGAATGAATCGCTTAGCAGACAGTGTCAGAGACACATGAGTTCATTGCATATAAATGAGACAACAAAAGCATCTTTTCAATCAGCTTCCACGACGAGCATTGAGAGGTAGACGACTACAGTTCACGCCAGACCAGGCTCTCCGCACACACACAAGGCACAGAGAATGGACTGCCACAGTTCACGCCAGACCAGGCTCTCCGCACATGCACAAGGCACTGACACTGGAATCTGTACATGAGGCAGTGAAAGCGAGGTGACTGAATTCCCGACACAAAGACCTACAAACTACATCCGAGATGGATACTTAGAATATGGACCGTTCATGATTTTTTTTTTTCATTTTAAGGTCGAACGATCGAGTGGCTAAATGACATATTGTTACTATCCGGTCAGCTACACATGGCCTTTTCCGAGGTTCTCACCATATACGCCCCTCACCTTCGGCCCCACCCCCACCCCCTCCCCCCAAGGAAAAAAAAAACAGAAGAAAAGAAAAAAGAAAAAAAAAGAAGAAAAAAGAACCAGCCTGTCTTAGGAAATCGACAAATGAATAATGCGGTGCAGCCATTCATGGATGATACGATACACACGAAATTCTTCACTGATGTGTTGACATGCTCAAGGTGCATAAAACACTACCATCCTGTACTCTCACCCCCCCCCCCCCCCACTCTCCGCTCCTCTGAAGCTCCCGCACCTTTTCACACACACACACACACACACACACACACACACACACACACACACACACACACAGCAACAAAACAAAGGATTAGCCTACTTTTAGAAGAGGTGTGAAGGAAGGAGAAACAAATCCCAGAGTGGTCATTCATGTTTTCAGGGAGGTCAGTTTCTTCGGCCACAAAGACGTGCTTATAGCCCAGGGTGTCAATGACGTATATGCTGACATCACAGAGTGGTCATTCATGTTTTCAGGGAGGTCAGTTTCTTCGGCCACAAAGACGTGCTTATAACCCAGGGTGTCAATGACGTATATGCTGACGTCACAGAGTGGCCAGTCATGTTTTCACGATGGTCAGTGTGTTCTGCCGACATCAGGAAGACTTGCTAATCACCTCGGGGCTATATGACAAAAATGATGCCGTCACTGGGAAAGGTGGCGGGAGGGGGGGGGGGGGGGGGGGGGGCTGGGGAAACTAAAAAGCGCGAGGGGTGGGGAGGGAGGTAGTGAAGAAAATCATATTATCGGCAGGAGCTTACAAACAAATAAACGTCTTCCAATTTCGCGATACATGCGACACAGAGGAAGCTGATCAGAGAGAGAGAGAGAGAGGAGAGAGAGAGAGAGAGAGAGAGAGAGAGAGAGTTGTGCCTCAAAGGGGGGTAGGGGTGGGGGTGGGTAGTCTCAGCGTATAGTGTTTACATAAGACATTAAGGCCTAACGGTCTGCACGGCTCAGTGGAGACAGCTGATAGAGAGGCCTGGCGGAGAAGGAAACACTTCACAGCCATACGTTCGCTGCGAGTGTGGCACGGCAGCGGACGCCAAGGGAGAGGTGGCAGATCTCCTTTGAAGGACACTGATGTGAGAGGTCAGTGTCAGGCGGCTCAGCGATCCTTCCAGTCATATGGGTGACGGCGCGTCCAGCCTGTGTCGCCAGTGAACGGCTCCTAGGAATGTGGGGCGATCGGCGATGGAGCGCTGCCTCACTACAACTACCGTATCTCTAGATACTGTGCTCTGAGTCAGGCAGACATGGGGGCACTCCTTATGGGGTTGGGCTGAAAAATTGCTCTCTCGGCCGCAGTCTGCGTGTACCCGCCGAATTTTAGGGACTCGCGCAGCGCTCCAGCGACTTTCATCCTGCTCCCTCCTTGAGGCGGCCTCACGCGGCACAGGACCATCGCCACCCCAGCATGAAGAAGGCCACCTGGTGGTCCTGAAGACAGCCTTTTGGTGGGGGAATAAGAGGCCAAATACACCGACGCCCATCGTCTGCCGACCAACAGCGGAATCTGAACTAAAGTTCAAAAGGAACCAGAGCTCGAAAAGAGACATTGACGCCCCCTACACGCAACACGCCTACTACTGCCTGTGACAACAGTTGCCACAGAAAATGCAGACCTCCGTCTGCGAGTGCACCCTGTCCTGAAGGGCCTCAGGCCAATAGGACGTTAATCTCACCCACGAACGAACGAATCATGGCCATAAACCAAACCCGAAAATGCCGTTTTCCAGTCTGTATATCACCACAACCCGGTTTTAACAGTGGTAGAAATACTCTGTGAATCTACGTGCTTTCATACTTTTTCCTGTGTGTGTGTGTGTGTGTGTGTGTGTGTGTGTGTGTGTGTGTGTGTGTGTGTGTGTGTGGTGAGTGCGTGCGTGCGCAAGCATTCGTGAGAATTTCACATTCAAAACTTCATGTACACGAGATTGGTTGTATGGGGATTGGGGAGTGAAGGAGTGGAGGGGTAGACACCTGAACCAGCCCTGCAACATTATTGCCTACACCACTAGCTCTTTCGTGTGGTTTTATCACTGTTAAAATCTTTGTCGGTGAATTTGAACAGTCCTGGGACTTGTTAACCCATACAGTTCCAGAACCTTGCCTGTACATTGGCACTGGCTCTCCCACGCCTGCACTTGTGATAAAACCAGCCCATGAATTCAACAAGTCTGCACCAGTGAGTCTAGCAAAAGTAACGGATAAAAAATGAATGGAAGTGGGTGGGAATTTGTAGTATCAACACCAATGATCTTTGAGCCACGAAGAAAGGAGGGACACGGACAACAATAGCAGAAGACATTCACCTTTGCAGACAGTGGTACAAATGAAAGAGTTCATGTTGCAATATAACAAGAGAAAAAAGGTATGAAACCTGAACGTGTGTGGTGGCCGTGTTCTTCATGGCTGACTGCACTCTCCACGTGTGCGTGAGACACTGTACGGTCTGTGTGTGAGACAGTGAAAGGGATGTACCCTGACACCGTGACCTGGATACAGTTTACTTCTTTCTTTTTTTAAATCTGAGATTGAAACAGGGCAACTCTTGAACAATTACAGTGAATGAGTTTCCCGCATGAATCAGAAAATCAGGGCACTTGACCCTGAAATAAGAATTCTGGGTCGCCCACACACACACACACACACACACACACACGCACGCACACACACACACACACACGCACACACACACTTACATGAACATGCGTGCGTGCGCGGCGCGTGCACACACACACAAACACCACACACACACACACACACACACACACACACACAACACACAACACACACACACACACACCACACACACACACACACACACACACACCACACACACACACACACCATCACACACACACACACACACACACACACACACACACACACACACACACACACACACAACATTACCACAATCACTACCAACAATAATAACGACAACAGTAATGACAACATTAACAACAGAAGGGACCATCTCAAGGATTTGGTTTTATAACAAAACTGTGAATTTATACATCCTCCAACCCCTCACTTAACTAACAACAATGCTAAAACAGAACAGCATACACTTAAGTTCACGATTAAGATATGGTACACCCACTTGAAGGCAGCCCTAACAAACCCCAACTGAAGTACGAAACGACTGTCATGAAAACCCTGTATGAGCACCGCACTGCTGGCCTTGGAGTACAGTTGCAGAATGGTATTTGACTGACTTTTATCCGATGTTAAATGTTTTCATTATGGCCATGACGCCTTGTGCCAGACTCTCTTGAAGGCCTCCTTAGGCGGCTGGAATAGCTCAGTTGGTAGAGCGCCGGACTCGTGATCCTGAGGTTGCGGGTTCGAATTTCGGTACTGGGGGATTTTTCCCTTGGGGTTAACATTGGTTCTGATTCCATTTCCCATACAGTCCTTCGAATGAGACTATAAACCGAGGTTCCGTGTGTGAACGCACGCACAACATCTTGCACACACGTAAAATCCCATCACCAACTTTCGGAAGAGAAGGCCAGTTTGGCCGTTGGTATGGATGACACGTTACATATAGCATGCACCCTGCGTGAGAAATGGAAAGAATGAAAGAAATAAGGAAATCGAGTGACGATATTGACCGGATGACACGGGAAACGACTGAATGATGCGCCGGCAGGCAGCTCTTCAGTCGGCATGACCCAGGTAGGCAGCCCGTTGTGTAAACGAGAGTGTTTATTATATTATATGTAAAGCGCTTAGAACCCTGATCTTTAGAGAATAGGCGCTATAAAAATTAACATCATTATTATTATTACTAAACCTATGAAGACGTGGCAGAACTCCCTCTGCTGCAGGAGGTATTTCACGCAAAGTATGTGCAGGCTGAAGATCTTCTGCCTCTGCAGAATCCAGCCTGTTTTTCTGCAACCTGTTTGCAGCTGTCATCTGTTCAGAATTACTCTGAGTATTTCTTTGCTGGCTTGGCGGTGGGTCAAACAGAAAGTGCGGTCATTCTGGCAGTGCTGGAGATCTCCTTTCTAGGGGAGGGTGACGGTTAGTGACTGAGTGCATGGCGAGGGTTATACTTGATAGTGAGACCTGGCAGGCAGTGAAGGAGACAGGATGAAACAGCAACAAAACAGGACATGGAGATCAGCGCTGAGAAGACTTAGTTGATGATCATTGCCATCACTACTGTTAAGTGTCCGTTTGTCTGTTTGTGTGTGAGTGTATGTACATGCATATGTGTGTGTGTTTGTGTGTGAGTGTATGTGCATGCATATATATATATATATATATATGTGTGTGTGTGTGTGTGTGTGTGTGTGTGTGTGTGTGTGTGTGTGTGTGTGTGTGTGTGTGTGGTGCATATGTGCGTGCGAGCATAAGTGTGTGTGAGTGCGTGCACGTGTTTGTATGTGTGTGTGTGTGCGTGTTGTGTGTGCGTAACAGAGAGAGAATGAGAGAGATAGAGAGGAAGAGACAGAGACAGAGAGACAGAGAGCAGTCGCACGGGCATACTTGATTCATCCACTGACAAGACACTCCGACACTCTAACGATCGCGCGCCGCATACTATCAGCGTCAAGGCGAAGAGCAGACTTAACAGACCATCAAACAGACATCTCCGCCATTAATCAGCAAGTCGACCAACTAACTATAAACACCGTCATTAATCAGCAAGTCGACCAGCTAACTATAAACACCGTCATTAATCAGCAATTCGACCAACTAACTATAAACACCGTCATTAATCAGCAAGTCGACCAGCTAACTATAAACACCGTCATAATCAGCAAGTCGACCAACTAACTATAAACACCGTCATTAATCAGCAAGTCGACCAGCTAACTATAAACACCGTCATTAATCAGCAAGTCGACCAACTAACTATAAACACCGTCATTAATCAGCAAGTCGACCAGCTAACTATAAACACCGTCATTAATCAGCAAGTCGACCAACTAACTATAAACACCGTCATTAATCAGCAAGTCGACCAGCTAACTATAAACACCGTCATTAATCAGCAAGTCGACTCAATCAACAAGTCGACAATAACTATAAACCGTCATTAATCAGCAAGTCGACCAACTAACTATAAACACCGTCATTAATCAGCAAGTCGACCAACTAACTATAAACACCGTCATTAATCAGCAATCGACCAACTAACTATAAACACCGTCATTAATCAGCAAGTCGACCAACTAACTATAAACACCGTCATTAATCAGCAAGTCGACCAACTAACTATAAACACCGTCATTAATCAGCAAGTCGACCAACTAACTATAAACAGCGACATAAAAAGAGCAGAATAAAAACCCCATCACCATGCTCTTCAAACAGAAATGCGATCTGTGACTGTGGAAATGGGTGGGATAAACCGCACCGTTTTCCCTCTCTACCTCATCCTCTTTCCCTTCGCACACCCCTCCACCTCCTGTAGCTCCACTCCCACCCTTACTACCCTCTCCTTTACCTGTCTCTCATGCTCCTAGCTCACGTTTGCTCAGAACAGGAAGAAACCAGGAAAAAAAACAGAACTAAAAGCACCATGCAGGGTACAAACTGCTGAATGGTGATCTCCTCCATGGTACTAATCATGGAAGATTTGGCGACTGCAATGAATCACGTGTAGCGGCATGCACACACACACAACACACACACACACACACACACACACACACACACACACACACACACACACACACACACAAAAACACACACCCACACATACACACACACATGCATGCACGCACACACACTCTACTGAGAGCTGATCAGATAGATAGAGAGAGAGAGAGAGAGAGAGAGAGAGAGAGAGAGAGAGAGAGAGAGAGAGAGAGAGAGAGAGAGAGACAGACAGACAGACAGACAGAGGCAGAGAGAGAGACAGGGAGAAAGAGAGAGAGAGTTGTGCCTCAAGGGGGTGGGGGAGGGGAGGGGAGAGTCTCAGCGTTTAGTGTTAACATAAGACATCAAGGTCTAACGGTCTGCACGGCCCAGTGGAGACAAGTGATAGACTGGCTTGGCGGTGTCGAGTATAAAGAGAAGGAAACACTTCATAGCCATAAACCAAACCCAGCAATGCTGTTTCCCAGTCTGTATATCGCCACAACCCGGGTGTAAC
>CM065724.1:79766398-79828898 GCA_033310375.1 Conus canariensis
CCCCCCCCCCCCCCCTAGCTAACCTGACGTCTGTTTTACCCTGTCCCTATGAGCCCCCTAGCTAACCTGACGTCTGTTTACCCTGTCCTATGAGCCCCTAGCTAACCTGACGTCTGTTTACCCTGTCTATGAGCCCCTCCCCCCCCCCTAGCTAACCTGACGTCTGTTTACCCTGTCCTATGAGCCCCCCCTTAGCTAACCTGACGTCTGTTTACCCTGTCCTATGAGCCCCTAGCTAACCTGACGTCTGTTTACCCTGTTCCTATGAGCCCCTAGCTAACCTGACGTCTGTTTACCCTGTCCTATGAGCCCCCTAGCTAACCTGACGTCTGTTTACCCTGTCCTATGAGCCCCCCCCCCCCCCCCCCCCCCAGCTAACCTGACGTCTGTTTACCCTGTCCTATGAGCCCCTAGCTAACCTCACCTTTGTAATGCACAGCTGGACAAAAATCCTCACAGCTCTCTCTCTCTCTCTCTCTCTCTCTCTCTCTCTCTCTCTCTCTCTCTCTCTCTCTCACACACACACACACACACACACACAAGACTCTCTCTCTCTCTCTCTCTCTCTCCTCTCTCTCTCACAACACACACACACACACACACATACACACACAGACTCTCTCTCTTCTCTCTCTCTTTCTCTCTCTCTCTCCTCTCTCTCTCTCTCACACACACACACACACACACACACACACACACACACACAACACCAAAGCGCCGTGGACACGTGCACACCTACAAAGAGAGTAATCATCCAGCACAGCTTTCCTCCCGACTCTCGTCCCGTTTGGGCCCCATCCCATTATTACCTCCCACTGCTGCCCCCTCTCCTCCCTCCCCTAATCCCGGCACGAGGCTCCCTCCCATCCCCTCCACCCCACTCTACCCATCCCATATTTAGCTCCCCTGCTGCCCTCTCCCCCTCCCCCATCGCCGCCCACGACCCTCCCTCCCCATCCCCTCCACCCCATTCTACCCATTCCCATAATTACACTCCCTCTGACTACCACAAACCGCCCCCCTTCTTCCTCCCCCACCCCCTCCTCCCCACCCTCCTCCCACCCCCCCCCCACCTCTTGCCATCACTCCTTCCTCTCGTGTCTCTCCTCCATCTGGCCACAAAACAACTTAAAACCGAAAAAGGTGCGACATTGATAAATCTCACACCAAAACTCTAGCTGACGTAGTGCCTTTGAACCGGAGTCATTCACAACTTAGGTAGAAGGGCCCACGTGCCATCCGCCTTGACAAAATGGTGAACTCGCTGATTTGTTGTTGCACTACTGACCAATCTCGACTAGCGAGTCACGGCGTGACCGTCGTCGTGAGACTGGCGGACTGGTTGGGTGGCATTCTGAGCAGATTCGTTGGTCCACAATTCAGGTTGGTTCTCTGCTGGGATCAAATTGATGTCAGCCCACGCTAGGATCAAAGCCAGTGTGTGCTGGAGATAGGCCTGACTTGAAGGGAAAAGAGCGACTTACAAGTGGGAGGGGAATTATTCCAAACGATGGTGTGTGTGTGTGTGTGTGTGTGTGTGTGTGTGTGTGTGTGTGTGTGTTGTGTGTGTAAATGATGAACTGACATGCTTCTTTCTTTCTCTTCCGCCCCCCACCCCCCTATCCTGTTCTCTCGCCCTCCAGCCCCCGCCCCTTCGTTCTTTGTAGGGAATTAATTAAACTGAATCAAACTCCTCTCTCTCTCTCTCTCTCTCTCTCTCTCTCTCTCTCTCTCTCTCTCTGCACATGTGTGATTACTGAGTGGAAGATAGGCCAAAACTGGCCTATATTAATCGAGCTATTGTGATCCATCCTACCTCTAGTGTTTTCTGTAGGGAGAGAGACATGTTGAATCAGCACTGGTTAGTTTCCCGTACAAGCGAAGATCGTGAAGATTTTGACAGTGTTGAGTTGAAAATATATTAGGCCAATTCAGTAGTAGGGGGAGAAACAGGTGCAGGCCAACAATTTCTCCGTCGTTACATTCATGATTTGGCAAAGGTTCAAACAGAAACGGGGAAAGGAGGGGGGGGGGGGGGGGGGGTTGGCAGAAAGAAAATGGGAATGAAAAGTCAGTGAAATAGATTACAAATTTGAAATTCTTCACTGGCAGCATATGGAGACAATTTGTAAACCATCTTGAAGCAATTAACCATTCAAATCACCTGTTCCGTTTGCACACAGGCCACTCGTTTTATACCCATTCTTATCTTTCACAAGGTGAAGAAGCTCCGTGGTGTATTCCATGTCATGTTCCACTCACAGTGAAACACATTCTTTTAGATTGTTGGGACTTGCACGATGTGAGACACAAACACTTTACAGCAGAGTCCATGAAAACCCTGTTCAGAGATGTCCCGCCTGACGTGATCCTTGGGTTTCTGAAACAGATCAACCTTTTTCATCTGATCTCAGACTTCAAGGAAGAAAGACACGGCTGTCTGTGTCTGTGCTCGCTTGACATCAAATGGAGACATACCACAGTGTATGTAATTCCGTCGTATTCTCATCACCAAGGATTCAAAAACAAAATCTAACAGCACCCCAAAGCAGCCAGTGAAGGTGGAAAAGTAAAACGAAAAGAAAGCGCGATAAGAAAATAAGTTGCTGAAAAACTAAAATCATTATGTAAACAGTATAACATTTTGGGGAAAATCTTTGAGCCTTTGTTTGAGAATCCATTATAAGATGCAAGGGAGGTAAAAAAACATGTCAACAGTCAGAGTGGTCAGCTCTACTGTTTAATAACCAAGCAATGTCAGTCACAGAAATGCTGACAGCAGCAAAGAATTGTGGAGAACAGCTTTACTTGGATCTTCTAAGAGACGCAATCTCCCACTGATTGACAAAACAATGGTATGCTGAACAATTCAGTAGTGGAGAAAAACAAGTGCTAACTAACAATACCTCCGTCGTTACATTAATGACTTGGCAAAGATTCAAAAAGAAACGGGCAAAGAATAAAAAGGGGGGGGGGGGGGGGGGGGGGGGGGTGGGGGGGGCGGGGCGATGAAAGAAAGTGGAGACCGTTGTAATCCATCTTCAGGTATATGTATGTTTCATATCTCATGTTTGTTCTATCATTACAAATCATATGAGGGGGGGGGGGGGGGGGGGGGGGGGGGGGGGACGAAGGACTGTACCGATCTGAGTTTTGTTTTGTTATGTTTTATTTTGTTTTGTTTTGTTTCGTTTAGTTGTTTTCAGATCAAACATACAGCCTTATGTCTAAAGGCAGCTTCACGGTCCCGGAGTATTTGCAAACGGTGCGGGTTTTTTTAAATTTTTTTTTAATTGGAACAGCAAGTATATTCCTATACTTGTCAGGTGCGGTTTTTAGACACCCATTTTTGCTTATATTAAGAAGCAGAATCTTTCTGTACTCCTCATAGCTGACTGGCCTCTTCGTGGAATAAAGATGACCCTGTATAGGAAATACTCGTCTAGCCACATGACTTCAATCGATTTTCTCACGACCGACATATGGCTTTTTATTTTTAAGTTCATCTGTACATCTATATCCCTTAAGGAGCCCGTCAAAGCAGATATAACCGCAGCATGATTCCCAATCTCCCCCCCCCCCCCCCCCCCCCCCCCCCCCCCCCCCCCCCCCCCCCCCCCCCCCCCCCCCCCCCCCCCCCCCCCCCCCCCCCCCCCCCCCCCCCCCATCTCCCGCCTCGCTCCCTGTTTTAAGCACTACAGGCATATCAAGTTAAGTCGTGCCCTCGTCTGTGTGTAAATATGCGTGAATTTATGTGAATTATGAATCTGCGTTCAGTTCTGAGTTTACCTTTCTTCGTATCCCTATGGAACTCATTAAAGCAGATACTGCTGCAGCATGATTCGTCTCTCTTGCCCCTGTTTGTTTGTTTTTGTTTGCTTGCTTGTTTGTTTGCTCGTTTGCTTGCTTGTTTGTTTGTTAGCTTAAGTGTTTGTTTGTTTATTTGTAAGTATTAAAGACATTTCAGTTATTTCTTCTTTTTTTGTGTGAATACGAGTACATTTCTGCAGTTCATGGTTTTGTCCGTTTGGTACGATGGACATACACGTGTGTGCATCTGTTAACACATTTTGGTTAACAAGAATGCTATTTTCTATGGACATACACGTGTGTGCATCTGTTATCACATTTTGGTTAACAAGAATGCTATTTTCTATGGACATACACGTGTGTGCATCTGTTAACACATTTTGGTTAACAAGAATGCTATTTTCTATGGACATACACGTGTGTGCATCTGTTATCACATTTTGGTTAACAAGAATGCTATTTTCTATGGACATACACGTGTGTGCATCTGTTAACACATTTTGGTTAACAAGAATGCTATTTTCTATGGACATACACGTGTGTGCATCTGTTAACACATTTTGGTTAACATGAATGCTATTTTCTATGGACATACACGTGTGTGCATCTGTTATCACATTTTGGTTAACATGAATGCTATTTTCTATGGACATACACGTGTTGCATCTGTTAACACATTTTGGTTAACAAGAATGCTATTTTCTATGGACATACACGTGTGTGCATCTGTAATCACATTTTGGTTAACAAGAATGCTATTTTCTATGGACATACACGTGTGTGCATCTGTTATCACATTTTGGTTAACAAGAATGCTATTTTCTATGGACATACACGTGTGTGCATCTGTAATCACATTTTGGTTAACAAGAATGCTATTTTCTATGGACATACACGTGTGTGCATCTGTAATCACATTTTGGTTAACAAGAATGCTATTTTCTATGGACATACACGTGTGTGCATCTGTAATCACATTTTGGTTAACAAGAATGCTATTTTCTATGGACATACACGTGTGTGCATCTGTTAACACATTTTGGTTAACAAGAATGCTATTTTCTATGGACATACATGTGTGTGCATCTGTAATCACATTTTGGTTAACAAGAATACTATTTTCTATGCGGAAAAAAAAAAGAAACCAGGCTGGTGACAGCGAATGTGTGGCTCAATTTTGTGAGGGTCCCCCAATACTGGGCCAATTTTCCACAGATCGATTTTATTCAATGAAAAAAAAAATGTAAAGGCAGGTATTGATAACATTTGGGTTGTGTAAATCCTTTCACTATAGTGTGTTCATTGTTTCACAATAGGTGACTACAGGCGAAAACTGAAACATATCCTAAAATGAATTTAAAGTAAGTCCTCCAGTTAACATGGACAAACAAAATTACAAGACAAAACACGTTTCGTCCTCTTAGATCTTCTTGCGCCGAATTTGAGAAGGTACGTGATTGCTCGTTCTTCCTTTTCATTGTCGCTGAATGTTGTTCATCTTGCCTGAAGAAGACTTAAGAGGTCGAAACGCGTCGTGTTTTGTCTTGTAATTTGTTTGTCCATGTTAACTGCCGGATTTACTTTAAATGCTTTCACAACAGTGTTTTAAACCGCCTGAAGCCTGTCTTGCATTCGGATTTCCATTGCAAATTGGGTCGGTGAAAATTAAAAGAAAATGAGGCCCACCAGCACTGGCACATTGTTCCTACACTGACGTGTATCAGAGAGACAAGAAACACGAATTTGAGTTTTTATCCACGTAAAGCATTAGCAATGAAAGAGGTACTTAAGGACAGAATCTTATGAAGTATGTGTTAATTTTGTTTTTGTTTTGAAATGTGTCTGCCCGGTAGTGTTCATTGGTCATCAGATTAGGTTGTTTTTCAGATCCTTCGTCAAATTGTTCGTCAGATCCTTCATCAAATTGTTCGTCAGATCCTTCGTTATATGGTTCATCAGATCCTTTGTCAAATGGTTCTTCAGATCTTTAGCCAAATTGTTCCTAAGATCCTTCGTCAAATGGTTGCTCAGAACCTTCATCAAATGGTTCTTGAGATCCCTCCTAAAATGGTTCCTGATATCCTTCGTCAAATGATTGCTCAGATCCTTTGTCAAATTACATGTCAGAACCTACACCAAATTGCACGTCAGACCCTTCATCAAGTTGTGCGTCAGAAAATACGTCAATTTGTTCGTCAGATCGTTTGACAGATTTTTTTGTCAGATCCTTCGTCAAATTGTACGTCAGATCCTTCGTCAAATTTTCGTTAGATCCCTGGTCAAATTGTACGTCATATCCTTGGTCGAAAAGATCGATGGCTGGTTTCAAAACTCGCCACCAATTGTTCGTCAAGACGTGAAAACTCGCCACCAATTGTTCGTCAAGACGTGAAAACTCGCCACCAATTGTTCGTCAAGACGTGTGCCCAAATGCGCGTCAGATCATTCCGTCATCCTTTTTTTTTTTTTTTTTTTTTTTTTTTACATCGTTCGTCGACTCCAGCAGCCTATACTGATTTCCTTTGCTATACCTTTTTTCCCCAGCATTCATTTTCCTTCTTGACATGGTAGCATTATGCGCAGCTGTTTCGAGGCTGTATCATGTGAGAGAGCAAACACGTACTTTCAATGCCTCGCTCACTTTAATGTGTACTTTGACGTCACTCTTTTGCTGTTCTTGGCACGTGCTACACAATCTGACGTGGATCTCATGGAATATTCAACAAACTTTCCGCACGTGAAACCCGGAGTAGCTACATGAGTAGCAATATCTGTCATAAACACCAAACCAAAAACATCCCACCGTACCTTCATTTAAAATTAGTCGGAAAAAACACCATGGTATAGGTGTTTTGGTGGGTTTTTCCACCTGCACACACCTCAGCCTCTCTCTCTCTCTCTCTTCTCTCTCTAAATGACCCTGTTTCTCTCTCTCTCTCTCTCTCTGACTGCTCTCTCTCTCTACATTCTCTCTCTCTCTCTCTCTCTCTCTCTCTCTCTCTCTCTCTCTCTCTCAGTATGTACTGAATAAAACAATATTTAGAAAGCAAACAAATACGTGTCATGGTTTATACTCAGTATGTACCGACAGCAGATGGGAGAAGACCATATGGTGGAACGGAGTAAAGAAAACCTCTGGAGCCAACTGATCAAATCACCAGCCTCCTCCTCCTCCTGCTCCTCCTGCTCCTCCTCCCCATCCCTCCCCCCTCCCCTTTCCCATCTGTCAGTCCATCCCCAGGGTGGAAGTGAGGTTTACGGGGGATGTCCCAACACCTGGAAGATACAGAAAAGATGAATTAATAAGAAACCCTTCACGTAAAGAAGAAAAGAAGAAAAAGGTAAGGATAATGAAGGAATCCAACCAGATTGGCAGGGTTCCTCTTTAGACTTTCTAGTCATCTACCGGTAACGCCACCCTCCCCCCTTCCCCCCCCCCCCCACCCCTACTTCCACTCCAACCCACTCACCTCTTCCCATACTCCTCTACCCTTCCCCACCCCCCCTCCTCTCTCTCTCTCTCTCTCTCTCTCTCTCTCTCTCTCTCTCTCTCCGTATGGATTTCACTAAACCGAATCTCTCTCTCTCTCTCTCTCTCTCTCTCTCTCTCTCTCTCTCTCTCTCTCTCTCTCCCTCCCTCCCTCTCTCTGTGTCTGTATGGATTTAACTGAATGGAATCTATCTGTCTCTGTCTCTCTGTCTGTTTGTCTGTCTCTCTCTCTCTTTTGATATGGAAAACAAAAATTTTGGAAGATATATTGTGTTTTGATTAATGATCTCGCTTTTTTTTTTTTTTTTTTTTTTTTTTTTTTAATCACAATCAAATCGCGTCCTGTTTCACCAGTTTCCAATGTTTATTCCCTTCCGAACAGTATCTTCATTCTCTCTCTCTCTCTCTCTCTCTCTCTCTCTCTCTCTCTCTCTCTTCTCTGTCTCTGTGCCTCTTCACGCGCGCGCGCGCGTGCACGCGCACGAGTTCGTTTGCATGTGCGCGCACTTACATACAGGCATGTGCACACGAGCATCCATCGAGTGTGCCTGCAAGCGCACGCGCACTCTTCAGCACATGTTCGTGCGTGCATGTGTGTGTACATTCTCTCTCTCTCTCTCTGTCTATCTCTCTGTCCATCGTGCATGTGTGTGTACATTCTCTCTCTCTGTGTCTGTTTATCTCTCTGTCCATCGTGCATGTGTGTATGTACATTATCTCTGTCTTTCTATTAGTCTGTCTGTCCATCGTGCATGTGTGTATGTACATTCTCTCTGTTTTTCTATTAATCTCTCTGTCCATCGTGCATGTGTGTATGTACATTCTCTCTCTCTCTCTCTGTCTATTTATCTCTCTGTCCATCGTGGATGTGTGTATGTACATTCTCTCTGTCTTTCTGTTAGTCTGTCTGTCCATCGTGGATGTGTGTATGTACATTCTCTCTGCCTTTCTGTTAGTCTGTCTGTCCATCGTGGATGTGTGTATGTACATTCTCTGTCTTTCTATTAGTCTGTCTGTCCATCGTGGATGTGTGTACGTACATTCTCTCTGTCTTTCTGTTAGTCTGTCTGTCCATCGTGCATGCGTGTATGTACATTCTCTCTGTCTTTCTATTAGTCTGTCTGTCCACCGTGGATGTGTGTATGATTCAGTTCAGGGAACGTTGAAGGCGGCGGAAGGAGAGTGATGGGCACTGCCTTTCATCAGGCCGTGCCCTTGACACGGGGAACCTCTGACAGTTCACCGCCCCTGAAGGCTGATAGGCTATGGGAACCTTTAACCTTAACCCTCTCTCTCTCTCCTTTGATAACTAATGGGAGGGTCGCTTTCTCTCTCTCTCTCTCTCTGTGTGTGTGTGTGTGTGTGTGTGTGTGTGTGTGTGTGTGTGTGTGTGTGTGTGTGTGTGTGTGTGTTTTCCTTTTCTTTCGAAATAAATTCATTTATTCTTGGTTGTTATTTCAATGTCTTTGTGTGTGTGTGTGTGTGTGTGTGTGTGTGTGTGTGTGTGTGTGTGTGTGTGTGTGTGTGTTTTCCTTTTCTTTCGAAATAAATTCATTTATTCTTGGTTGTTGTTTCAATGTCTTTTTTTTTTCTTCTCTAAGTTCATCTAAACGTCAATGTTGATGGAGAAACAACTCATCCATGTTTTTATGTATTTTTCAAAGATACGTATATTTGTAAGGTTTTGTAGCAAGTCATGCTTAGTTAGTTGCTAGTCACTCTTAAATCCCTCAGCGGGGCAAGGGCCGGATGTAAAAAAAAAAGCATTTATTTGCTTTTCTGCTACCATTGGAAATAAAGATTATCAATCAATGAATTAATCTCCGTCTCTGTCTCTGTCTCTCTCTGTGCAAAGCTCGTTTTTGTTGTCACTTACAGATTATTAGGGTACACGGTTCCGAATCCTCGCCCCCCCCCCCCCCCCCTCCCCCCCGCCCCTACCTCCTCTTCCGCCTCTCATGACGTTTCTCTGACAAACCAGAGAACGTAACAATGATGTGCTGGGCAGAAAAAAAATAAAAAGACTTCAGCGTGTCCAAAGTGTACGTAGAATGAGGACAGCGAGACACTTCTAAATAGGAAGAAGAAAACCAGACACATCTATATAGAATGAAGAAAACAAGACATATCTTCTGTATGGAATGAAGAAAACGAGACACATCATCTATATAAAATGAAGAAAACTAGACACATCTTCTATAAAGACGTCTTCTGAATAGAATGAAAGAAAACGAGACACATCATCTATATAAAATGAAGAAAACGAGACACTTCTATAAGACTGAAAAAAGAGACACATCCTCTATATTGAATGAAGAAGACAATACACGTCTTCTATATAGAATGAAGAAGAGACACATCTTCTATATAGAATGAAGAAAACGAGACACATCTTCTACACAGATAAAAAAGAGACACATCTATATAGAATAAAGGAAACGAGACACATCTTCTATAAGACTGAAAAAAGAGACACATCCTCTATATTGAATGAAGAAGACAATACACGTCTTCTATATAGAATGAAGAAGAGACACATCTTCTATATAGAATGAAGAAGACGAGACACATCTTCTATATAGAATGAAGACGACGAGACAAATCTTCTACATAGAATGAAGAAGACGAGACACATCTTCTATATAGAATGAAGAAAACAAGACACACCTTCAATATAGACTGAAGAGAACAAGACACATCTTCTGTATAGAATGAAGAAAACGAGACACATCTTCTACACAGAATAAAAAAGAGACACATCTATACAGAATAAAGAAAACGAGACACATCTTCTATATAGAACAAAGAAAACAAGACACATCTTTTATATAGAATAAAGAAAACAAGACACATCTTCTATATAGAATGAAGAAAACGAGACTCATCTTCTATATAGAATGAAGAAAACGAAACATCTTCTATATAGAATGAAGAAAACGAAACACATCATCTATATAGAATGAAGAAAACGAAACACATCATCTATCTTGCTGCCCAGTCCTGGAAGCCTTCACAAAGACATCATTCTACAGAAAATGTACGGACAATCATGCATGTTCGGATTGTCTTGATTGCTTGGATCTAAACGATATGAAGATATGGATAATGTTTGTTTCTGTTCAAGGTATATGTAAAGCGTTTCAGGTTAGAGACACATGGATGTTTTAGTTCATGGTTGTGTTTCTTTTCTTCAAATAATAATGAGTATTCTGTATCCTCTGTGTGTGTGTGTGTGTGAGAGAGAGAGAGAGAGAGAGAGAGAGAGAGAGTGATAGACAGACAGACACGGAGAGAGAGATTGATAATCTGTATTTCCAAGGGTAACAAATATATGCTTTATTTCATCCGGCCCTTGCTTCGTTAAGGGACTAAGCGTAATTAGCAACTAACTACACATGACTCGCGTCAATAACTCACAACACGTATTTCAGACATACATGTCTTCGAAAAACAGATTAAAATATGTGGATGAATGGTTTCCCCATCAATTTATTTATTTAAAGATAAACATTCCAACAACGAACAAGAACGATTGAATTGAACCCCCCCCCCCCCCCCACCCCACCCCCACCAATCTACCCTTCCACCAATCGAGGAATGTTTAAACTTCTTGTGTACTGGAAGAAAGAATTAACTGTAAGAAAAATAACAACTGAAATACTGTTTATGATAATAGAAATATCCTTTCTGACCTCTTCTTTACAAAGTGATTCTTGACGTGAAGTTGAAGTTCCTCTTTATGATGTTTCCTTCTCCGTCAACTTTTTTTTGTTTATACACATATGCGTCAAGCATGACGAATTCACTAGTAATGTGATTTTTCTTGCAATTGGTAAGCATTAGTCGCAGCATTTAAACCATCAGAATTTCCCTTCACCATTCTGTCTGAAAGTGGTCTCATGAAGTATGGGAGGTAAATGCCTATAATATAAAATAATTTGATGGATTACCGCCCTTGATATCACCGCGCTTCCTTGGCTCTCTCTCTCTGCCCCTACACCCCACCCTTTTTTTCCTTTGCCTTTCTTTATCTTTCTTCTTTTTTTTTTTTTGAACCCCTTTGAGTGTGTACGTTTGTGTGTTGTAAAGCCATCCTCCACTAAGATTATGGGGTTCTTTTATGATACATATCTGAACCCTCATGCAATGAAAATTCAATGGTAGTCATTCTGCGTTTAGTCTTTTTTTTCTGCTTTTTTTTTTTTTTTTTTTTTTTTTTTGCGTGTGTATGTGAGTTTGAGTTTTGAAGTGAAAATAAATTCCAGCACAACATTACATCTAGATGCATATCACATTTCATGTACCTGTCGGTCTTTGAATTCACAGCACCAAGAACAGCCATCCCTCACACTTCACCGTCATCAAACTTCATTATGAAACATATTTTATTCCCAAACAGCACAATCCACTGTCAACATCATCAATAACGGCAAACGTATAGACACTGTACAATAATCTGAAAAACAACATTTCCAAGAAGTGTTGAATGATGAGGTTAAGCCAGAAGTGAGCGCATGCTTTCACCTCCAGTGGCAGATAAGTCAGTACATTCATTAATAATAATAACAAAGCATTTTTAAAGCGCCTTACCAAAGGTCCTAGGCGCTGACAATCTACACTCATGTACACAACAGGCTGCCTACCTGGGTAGTGCCAGCTGAAGAGCTGCCTGCCGGCACTTCATTCAGTCATTTCCCGTGTCATCCAGTCAATATCGTTCACACAATTTCCTTATTTTCATCATTCTTTCCATTTCTCATGCAGGCTGCATGCTATGTGTAACATGTCTCCATACCAACGGCCAAACTGGTCTTCTCTTTCGAAAGTTGGTGATGGGATTTTATGTGTGTGCAAGATGTTATGCGTGCGTTCACACATGGAACCTTGGTTTATAGTCTCATTCAAAGGACTCTTGGGGAAATGGAGTCAGAACCAATCCTAACCCCGAGGGAAAAATCCCCCGATACTGAAATGGCCTGGCGGGAATTCGAACCTGCAATCCCAGGATCACTAAGATTACGAGTACGGTGCTCTACCAACTGGGCTATTCCAGCCCCCATTACCTTCGTCTGTTGGCTCTATGAGTCTGGCCCCCTAGGTCACGAATCCCATCACACTTTGACCTCCGTTATTCACATCATGGTTTAGGACAGAAGACACACTAGGGCTTCCATTACCATGGAAAGTTTGTTTCTTGTAATTTGACACTATGTTCCTAAAAACCTGCTATAACTTCAAAAGATAGTACTGTGTGTGGCATGTCTCTAATATTAGATTTCAAACTCTGTTCTAGTCATTGTACAATCACTATATTCTGATTCTGATATAAGGTTTCAATTACTTAGTCTTTGGGCATTCAGTTTTTCTGTCTCTAATATAAGATTTCATACGGCAGTCAGTATTTCTTCTGTCGCTAATTTTCAGTTTCAAACACTTAAGTCATCAGCAAATCACTATTTTCTGTATTTGATATCAAGTTTCAAGCACTTTAAGTCAATGGGCAGTCACAATGTTCTGGCTTCAAATTCATTATTCCCTGGGCAGTCATAGGTGAAAGTTTCTCGGTTGTTCCCTCACTCACAAAGGACTCAATGCAAGCTTCCTCTCTATTCCAGCATGGTTATTCTATTAGAAGGGCAGAATGAAAATGTCAACAACTCAAGTTCAGCCAAACCAAGTTCCGATGGCCTGAGCTCCCAGGTACAGGTGTAAACTTCTCCCTGAATGCAACATAAATACCCTCAGGGGTGGATGCTCTCACTGTGTAGGTACAAACTTTAAGGCATGCATTTTAAATCTATGGCACTGATTTCCTCTGTCTCTGTCTCTATATATATAAAGACAAAATCAGCCATGTCTCCCTGCTGAGTCCAATCCAGTGGACGAAAGGCCTTGGAGCAGGCAATATGAATAGTTCTGTCTTCAGGATGGGTTACCATGGTCTTCATAGGCTGCTTAGGAAGGATCTAATATTCATAATATATTTCCCTGATTTTGCAAGCATATTTTCGTTACCCTTCCTGTCCGCTTTTCTTTTCTTTTTTTTTTTTTTTTTCTTTTCTCGAATCTTCGCCAAGTCATTCAGATAATAATGGAAGAATTGTTAGCCTGCACTTGTTTTCTCCCACTACTAAATTGTTCAATGTATCATATATATATATTCACTTATTTGTTTATATATTCATACACATGCACGCATGCACGTGCGCGCGCGCACACACACGCACACACACACGCTCCATTTAGTTCACAGTGATATTTCATAGGAATGACCATTTTTTGCATGCAAGTTGTGAACAAAAAATCAATTGCAAGAATATTACAAACAGTATGGACTGCAAATTATTGCAGCATAGCATTCATACAATGAAAGATTTACACACTGATGTATCAAATCAGTTAATACATAGATCTTTGAGGATACACACATATCTACACAGAGGCAAGCAGATGTGCACACACCTGCATATATATATACCTTGCACACTGGCATACACGCATGCATGCAGCCAGGAACACACACACACACACACACACACACACACACACACACACACATACACACACACACGCACACGCACACACACACAACACACACATACACACACACACACACGCACACGCACACACATGCATTCCAACCCATTCAGGCTGCCTCCCTAGTGCTGATAGACAGACAGTTTTGTCTTCTTTTTCCGTTGTATGCGGTCTTCCCTCACTGTCTTCTTCCTGTCTTTGTTCTTCTTCATCCTCTTAGCCGCCGTGATTTCTGGATTGTTCACCGCCTGTTACACCACCAACACACACGCATGCATCAACTTTGATTTTCTGGATTAAATACACGCTAACTTGTGAGCATAAATCTTAGACCTTATCACCAACACACGCATACATCAATTCTGATTTTCTGGGGTAGAAATAATATACACTTACTTGTAAGGCTAAATCTTATATCTTACCACTAACACAAATGCATGCATCAATTCTGATTTTCTGGGGTTGAAATAATACACATTTACATGTAAATATAAATCCTATATCTTCTCACCAACACAAACACGTTAGTCTGCTTTTCTCCTTTCATAGTTCTTCATCTATATTTTTTATAAGGCCAAGTCTTGCATTTTACAGACCTATACAAATGCTGACAATATCAACAAATACATACATACACATATATACCATTAAGCTACATATTCATCCTTTTATCTTTTCTTTTTTTCTACTTTCAAAAAAGGAACATGTCAATATATTTAAGCATGCACGCGCGCACACACACACACACACACACACATACACACACACACACATATACACACACACACACACATACACACACACACACACACACACATACACACACACACACACATATACACACACACACACACATACACACACACACACATACACACACACACACACACACACACACACACACACACACATATACACATACACACACACACAACACACACACACACACACACACACACAGCACCACACACGCACACACAACACACACACACACACACACACACACACACACATCACAGTAAGCACGCACTGTGCCCATCATGACGAAGACAACTTACGGCTATTGCTCTCTTCTGCTTTCTTTTCTCCTTGGTTTCTCGGCGCCGCTCCTGGACGTCGGAGTAGACGCTGGAGAACACCTCCACCCCCACCTTCTTCTTCAGCCACTCCATCACCTCCTGGGCCAACTGCTTCAACGTCTCCTCTGTATACAGACACGCTGGGATTCATGTCAATTGTTCATTATATTCTTCACAACTTGGCTGACTGCAGAAGCCTTTCTCTCTCTGAACTCATGACCCAAAGCAAGAGAAAAACATTTTATAAGGCTCCGACCAAAAACCAAGACAAACGAATCACAAGACAAAACACAATGCGTTTCAACCTCCTAGGTCTTCTTCAGCTAAGACACACAACACTCAGGACAATGAAAATGAATGAGCAATCGCTTATCTTCATCCAATTTGGCGCAAGATGGTTTTCATTCAACGCCCATCTTGCGCCGAACTGGATGAAGATAAATGATTGCTCGTTCAATTTTGATGTCCTGAGTGTTGTGTGTCTTGCCTGAAGAAGACCTGAGGGATCAAAACATGTTGTGTTTTGTCCTGTGATTCGTTTGTCTACGTTTTTGGGCAGAGCCTTACAAATTATTTTTCAAATTTGTTTAGATTTCCGCCTGCAGTCGCCTCACTGTGCAACTAAAGCAAGAGGTCACTGCAGATGCTAAACAGAACCTGCTGTCCTGAGATGACTGACTTCAGCACTTAACTTCACACACAGATTACAAACTGAATGATGCTTCTGCTAGCAGTCATTCTGTTGAGTTCGTCTTCACAAGATTCAAATAAAATGAAAAAAAAAAAATTCTGCTTTTTTTCAAAGCTGAAAAAGCAGATCTAGGTGCAAAGCGAGGTGACTGCAGGCCAAAATCTAATCAAACTTTTAAAAGTATTTATACGGATTTGTGTCATGTTTCCTCTTGTGATTTGTTTCTCTATGTTTTTCGAGGAGCCTCATGAATACTTTATAAAATTTGTTTGAAAAAGCAGAGACTAACTGGACTTTGGAAATTTCTTGCATAATTTTTTCTTTCCCCAGAAGATGGACGTACAATGTACAGATGAAATACTGCCTCTCAAACACTCCCCACCCCCATCCCCCTCCACATCCCTGGCCCACCCCTTTTCCCTCCGCCTTGCTCCCTTCCTCACCCAGAACAAAAATATCACGGAATTCCATGTAAAGTCTCTCTTTATCTACTGACTCTTCTTTTAACGGATTTCTCTGTCCACAATGCAGTTAGCTAAAAAAAAAAGATTCCCCTGCTTTAAAGAACCCAAACCTTAATGGTGAAGTTCCACAGCAGAATAAAGAACAGAAGACACACCACACACACACACACACACACACACACACACACACACACACACCGCGCACACACACTCGCACACACACTCTCACTCACACTCACACACACACACACACACACACACACACACACCACACACCACACACACCTCCCTCCTTACCTTTGCCGATGTTCTGGGCCTCCCTGGACAAGGCTGGCAGAACCACGCCCAGAATGGAGGCCACCACCTCACCGTCAAACTCCTGACTCACAAACGCCAGCCACTTGAAGACATGGGTCCTCTGAAACCAACAGGGTGAATTGTTCATACGGGTGTTGTTGTTCTGAACTATTCACACAGGAGGCCTCGTCTCCCTACAGGTACAGGAACTTCAAAGCATAATTAACTATTGACTTTTTTAATTCAAATTTCAAATGCATAAATGCCTCCCCAGTTCATTTACTATTTCCCTTTACAGCACCCATATCACAGTTATCTGAACTTGTTTCTGCTCTTCTGTGTTTTCTGCGTGATGATGTCCAAGATCTATAGATGACGGTCAGTCTTGAATCAGTGTTAATTCCTGTTTGCTCATTTCTTCATGTGTAGCAGCTGTATGTATGTGTCATACTGGCAACTTCCTTTTTTCATGAAAGAAACGTTTCCTTCAATTTTGTGGAGTGTGTGTACCTCTTACCTGTGCGTGTGGTAGGCCAAATATTTCTGCAAGCAGCATTAGTTAGATTTACAGGCATGTAACTGTTAACCCACAGGAGCAAAAATCGGCTTTCCTTATTTGTAATTTATCATTTGTTTTCCCTGCCTCATTTAGGATTTCCTCTCAAGTTGACTCTATCTTATACAGCATCACTCTCAGACACACAACTTTAACCAGTCTAAAATGGCACCACCCTCAGAGGTGTTTGGCCACTGTGGTCAATGAAATGATTCAGTAAACAGGACACCTACAATTAGTAGAAATGACACCCAGATACACAACACAGTAAGTCAGAAGGCAGTCATACCCAGTTGTGGTTTTAGAAATGACACCCAGATACGCAACACAGTAAGTCAGAAGGCAGTCATACCCAGCTGTGGTTTTAAGTTCTTCGCAAACAATGAAAAGGAAACGGATATTGCAAAGTCTTTGGAATGTGGAAATTTAATACCAGGTATAGGGTGCAAGATGGAAAGGTGAAGAGTGTTACAGAATCTTCAGAATCAACCTTTGTGGTCCTCTGTGGACGACAATGTTTAGAACCCTCTTCTTTGGTTGAAGGGGAGTTAACTGTTAATGTAGTCCAGAGCCCAGCCAGCTGCCGTAGAGAAGTGGTTAGTGTCACAGACTTGAGGCCAGGGAAGATATGTGCTCAATCCTATCACAGGCAATTATCTATGTGATTTTTTTTTTTTTTGCCCAGTTGACTCCAACCCTGAGCTGAGACTCAAATGGAAAGACTGGATCCATATTTAGAGTCACATTAGTTTAATGGATTCCTCTCTGAGAGTGTTGCTTCAATTTCCAGACCAAACATTCCTCAAGCATAGTTGACAGTATGGATACATTATGAAGGGAAGCATAGAGTACAGCCCAGTTATGGTGTCTTTAACCAAACAAAACTCCTTGACATCATCATCTTCATTCTCATCCTCACTGATCAGCACAAAAAAAATGTATAAATCTCAAATTCTGTGGCCCTTCATGCCCTGCTCTCATGGTGACCTTAGTGTAAATTTTAAACTCCTTAATATCATCCACATCATTCTCATCCTCACTGATCAACACATAAAAAAAAGAGTGTCAAATTCTGTGGCCCTTCATGCCCTGCTTTCATGGTGACCTCACAGTCCATTCACTCTTCACTCTTGATTCCTTGGCAAGGTCAGGTCAAAGCGACTGACATCGCCAAGATCATGTTGTCAGAGGGATGTGGTGACACACTCAAGACGGGCAACATCCAATCATGCTGACTCTATAAGCAATTGTTGTTGTCCACAGGGGCTACAGGTAGTGTCCTACCTATGTTAGTTCAAAACAGTCACCACTGAACACCACCAAAGTATCCCGTCAGCAACGCAGTGTCTCCTCTAGTGGGTTGCCTCTTGACGGCTTGATACCAGCGCTGGGACTGCAGTAGGACAAAATAGGTGTGGCTGCATACAGAGAGATGAAATCAGTGGCCTGGCGGTGACGCCATCCGGGTGAATACAGGAGACATCTCCAGAAAAAAAAACCAAGTCTGGAACTCACCTTGATGGTCACCTGTGGATTGCTGATGCTCTCAAAGTTGGCCTCCTTGATCAGTTTTTTGGCCATCCATGGCACCGTGACGCCGCTGTCCTCAGACAGCGGGTGATAGGCCCTGGCTATTGTGGCCATGTTCTTCATGATCTGTGCAAGCATATAAACACACACACACACACACACACACATATTCAATCTCTTTGTGGTATGGGATACATAAATAAAATGTCAGATTCCTGGTCTATGTTAATGATAATAATAAATGACAGTAAAAGTGTGTATTTCTGTCACCTAATCTTTTCATAGTCCTAACTGCTTACAAAGTTTGAAGCACACACACACACACACACACACACACACACACAACATGCATGCATGCATGCACCCTCGTGCGCATGTGCGCACGCACGCACGCACGCACACATGCATGTACCCATTCACCCACCCATGTACACACACACACATATACATACACACACATACATGTACACACACACATACATACACACACACACACACACACACACACACACACACACACACACACACACACACACACACACAAACTCCCACAAAACCCATGTCGTCACCTACCTGTAGTGTCAGCTCCTCATCCAGCAGGGGTGACTGCAGCTGAATGCACAGTGTCTGAACCAGCTGTTTGGCCTGCCGCAGTCATAGGTCATTGTCATTATCATCATTATCAGTATCATCTTTATCGTCATCACCATCATCATCAACATCATTGTCATCATCATCATCATCATCATTGTCGTCATTATCAGCATCATCATCAGCATCATCATCATCATTGTCATTATCAGCATCATCAACATCATCATCGTCAGACCATTATCATTATTATTATTATTATCATCATCACCATCATGATCATTATCATCATCATCAATAACATTATCATCATCATCATCACTAACATCATCATCATCAATAACATTATCATCATCATCATCATCATCGTCAGCTGTGGTGGCTGGACCTGAACAAATGATATCTGAATGATTTGTTTAGTCTCCCACTGCCATACATCCTTATCTTCATCATCATCATCATCCCACAATCATCTTCATCATCATCATCATCCCACAATCATCTTCATCATCATCATCATCCCACAATCATCTTCATCATCATCATCATCCCACAATCACATTCATCAACATGATATCGGGTTGTTTTTTTTCACATTTGCCGTCTCATCTCCTGTCCACTTCAGTGACATTGCAGTCACACACTCATTCTGGTTCTCCTGTCCACTTCAGTGACATTGCAGTCACACACTCATTCTGGTTCTCCTGTCCACTTCAGTGACATTGCAGTCACACACTCATTCTGGTTCTCCTGTCCACTTCAGTGACATTGCAGTCACACACTCATTCTGGTTCTCCTGTCCACTTCAGTGACATTGCAGTCACACACTCATTCTGGTTCTCCTGTCCACTGCAGTGACATTGCAGTCACACACTCATTCTGGTTCTCCTGTCCACTTCAGTGACATTACAGTCACACACTCATTCTGGTTCTCCTGTCCACTTCAGTGACATTGCAGTCACACACTCATTCTGGTTCTCCTGTCCACTTCAGTGACAATGCAGTCACACACTCATTCTGGTTCTCCTGTCCACTTCAGTGACATTGCAGTCACACACTCATTCTGTTCTCCTGTCCACTTCAGTGACATTGCAGTCACACACTCATTCTGGTTCCTCATCCACAGCCGCATCCTGGCTTGTTCCACCACAGCCCCAGCACAAACAATCCACAGGGAGCAGTCAACATCGAGCTGTCAAGAGGCAACCCACCGGAGGAGACACTGCACAGCTGCTGAGTCACTTTGGTGGTGTTCAGTGGTGCCTGTTCTGATCCAACATACGCAGGACATCACCTACTAAGCCCCCTACTGGCGACAATAATTGCTAGTTGTGGAGCCAGCATGAATGAGTTCTCCCTCCAGAGGGTACAACCACATTGTTCCACTAATGGTCCCCTTGGATTTGCGCATACTGATGACAGACAACAGAACCTTCACCAAGGGCACATCTGCATCACACATAACACACCACCACTACCAAGTCATTCCATGAAAATGA
Organism: Conus canariensis; assembly: GCA_033310375.1. Lineage (NCBI taxonomy): Eukaryota > Metazoa > Mollusca > Gastropoda > Neogastropoda > Conidae > Conus > Conus canariensis. Next base: position 79,786,943 of record CM065724.1, read on the forward strand.
CATTCAAGACTGCTCATGTACATAAAACTGAAAAAAAAAAAAACCCAGAACATCAAAGCACATCAATACAAGGGAAGTTTTCACTATGCAAACAAAACAAATTAAAAATGAGGGTTTTTTTAAATGCCCTTATTTTCAATGATTTTTCAGTAATAACAGCCATGTTATTAGAAAATCCAATGAATACAAGAAACATTTACATTCATTGGATGAATGCAGAAGCCGTCTTAAAGCATCGTTATCGAAACACCATTATCATTACGTACATCTTCCACTAATGTTTCAACCAGGCTCACGTCAAAGACCTCTGGGAGAGGAATGGAACTAGAGGAATGGAACTCACAGATGGATATCAAACTGCTCCGTATCTGTCCAAACCTGAAAGAGTGTTTACCATGTTCCCAAGGTGGCTGTAAAGAACAAATTGTTTAGTGCCATTTGTATACAGGCCACTCCTTTTAACCCATTCTTATCTTGTAAAAGGTGAAGAAGCTCCATGGTGCATTCCATGTCATGTTCCACTCACAGTGAAACAGATTCTTTTAGATTGTTGGGACTTGCTTGATGTGAGACATAAACACTTTACAGCAGACTCCATGAAAACCTTGTTCAGAGATGTTCCATCTGATGTGATCTTTGAATTTCTGAAAGAGATCAACATTTTTCATCTGATCTAAGATTTTACGGAGGAAAGATTTTTAAGAGTTGTGTGAAGGAGATTTTTTTTTTTTTAACAGCCCTGATATGGCCCTTTGCAGTCGGCTGGCTCTAAGCAACTGCTTACTTATGACTTGGTTCATTTTTGCACTTCAGTATCATCAGTGCCTCTGTGGTGTCTTGACCCAAGGAGGGACGAAAATCTGTACGGTTCTTCCTGACAAGGTTGAACACTTCTACAGGCCAAATTGTTGACTGGGATAAGCAGCACTCCCATCATGACAGCAGAAAGCAACCTGAACCTGCACTTCTATTCTTATTTCTTTTTCTTCTGTTCTGCCTCAGGGTTAAGTGGTCCAGCAGGTTGTTTCAACATGACATCAGCGGAAGAAGCTGAACAGGAAGAAAGTTTCCAAACACTCTTTGGCTATACATATGGCACCTGTGCAAACCCTGCGAATAAACAAACTTTTTTTTTTCATGAGCTGAATTTTTTTACATCATGATCAGTGTAATGATTTGTTTTTCACGTAGCTCTGCATCATCCAAACACCATTATCATTACGTACGTCTTCCACTGATTTTTAACCAGGGATGTCTGGGAGCAAAAGCCCCACTCTAAGGAACCAGAACTCACCTTGTCAGCGGTCAGGTAAGAGGTGACGTCGGTGCCAGCAGAGCTGAGCACCTGCCCCATTATCTGACATGTCAGCAGGCGGACCCAGCTGTGGTTGTGTAGCAGGTGCCCCTGGACAAACTCTGCACACAGATTTCAAAAGAAATTAAAATGACTTCACCGAATAACAAGGATAAACAAATCACAAGACAAAACACGGCACATTTCAACCTCTTAGGTCTTCTTCAGGAGAACAAAAATCCAAAGTAACATACAGCGATCACAAGTGCACACCTTAGGTCTTCTTCAGGAGAACAAAAATCCAAAGTAACATACAGTGATCACAAGTGCACACCTTAGGTCTTCTTCAGGAGAACAAAAATCCAAAGTAACATACAGCGATCACAAGTGCACACCTTAGGTCTTCTTCAGGAGAACAAAAATCCAAAGTAGCATACAGCGATCACAAGTGCACACCTTAGGTCTTCTTCAGGAGAACAAAAATCCAAAGTAGCATACAGCGATCACAAGTGCACACCTGGAACTGATGATGTAAAGCAAAATAAAAAACAATGAAGGGCAGCAGTCAGCACAAACCAAAGTTAGCTGCAAAGTGAAGCGACTTCAGGCGGAGATCTAAACAAATTTTAAAATCTAAAAGTAATTCACTGTAAACAGTGTGTGTGTGTGTGTGCCTCTGTGTGAGTGTGTGTGTGTGTGTGTGTGTGTGTGTGTGTGTGTGTGTGTGTGTGTATGTGCATGTGTATGTTGTGTGTGTGTGTGTGAGTGTGTGTATGTGTGTGTGTGCATGCATGCACGCATATGTGCGTACATGTTTGTGTGTGTGTGTGTGTGTGTGTGTGTTTGTGGGTATGTGTGAGTGCATGCATGCATGTGTTTGTGCGCACATGTTCATGTGTGCTTGTGAGTGTGTGTGTGTGCGTGCCTGCTTGTGAGTGCGCATGTATGTTTGTGTAAGTACTGGATGGTACATAAACAGAAGATTATTTCTTACTGTTTCATGCCATCACTCCCTGTAAACACTTTGCAGATACACAGGAACAGATCTTTAACAACCACTTGATCTTTTAACAACCACTTGATCTCATCATTTCTTCCTCCTGTTGATTCTCTTCCTTGTTTAATTCATTCATGAAGACCACTACATACCCAGCAACTTGCTGAGATCCGTCCAGTCGGCCAAGGTGCTGAGGTCAACCACGCCAATCAGTTTCCTGACCAGGGTCATCAGCAGGAAGAAAAACTGGTCCTGTTCACTCTCCTGCATGAGGAAAAGACAAAGGGTCAAAATAGGATGGAGGGAAACCCATCAGGGCCGACCACTGTCACTCATGTTACATTTCTCTGACTGGGTGAATATGTTCATCCAGAGTCCAAAGCAAACTCAGCTCTGGGTAAGAACCAGGGCAGAAAAATCCCACAAACAAATGGCTCTGATGGGAATCAAACCCAGGATCTGCCAGCCTGGAGCACATGACTCTGACCGCTTTGCCACAGCGGCTGGTTGAGAGCAACCTTTTCACCCGTTTCATCAAAATATTTCCAGCGATTTACTAAGCATCAACACCTAACTACATCCCTGCACAATCTGAGTGTCCACACACACAGCATAGTCAGCCTCCATACACATACACACAGCATCGTCAGCTTGCATACACACATGACAACCCTGCCTCCAGGGGGCCACCTGTGCTTACCACGTCAGTGGAGACTTCCCTGTCCAGCAGCAAGGGGAAGACATCCTGGCGCCGTGTGGTGAAGTGGACCGTCTCCACCTCCACAAACAGTCCGCACAGCTGGACAGCCACACTGCACAGGGTCAGCTGAAAGCAGAATGGGCAACATCAACATCTGTAGGGTTGAATTAGGTCATGAATGTCTGCTGTGATGAAAACTGGATCATGAAAACATTGCAAACAGACAGCATACAATAAATCTAATGTTCATAAGCAACATCAACATCTGTAGGGTTGAACTGGGTCGTGAATGTGTGCTGTGATCAAAATTGAATCATGAAAACATTGCTAACAGACAGCATGCAATAAATCTAATGTTCATATCATGTTTCAGAACAGGGAAGGGCAGAGGTGTTTGTAATCAGGAGTTATTTTGACCAAAAAATAAGATTAACATGTGCGTGTGTGGATGTGTGTGTATGTATTAATGTATGTGCATGTATGTGTATAAATATGTCTGTGTGTGTGTGTGTGTGTGTGTGTGTGTGTGTGTGTTTGTGTGTATGTGTCTGTGCATGTGTGCATGTCTGCATATGTAAGAGAGTATGAGAAACAGACAGACAGCATGTATCTGCACAGCTCAGTGCGAGTATAATATTCAGCTGACATAACAACTTACCTTCTGTTCAGACAGCCATTTCAGCACCAGAGAAAACAGGTTATCTCGACTGGCGACGTCAATCTGTGACCAAAGAAAACAACAACAGAAACGTCATTCCCTCCTAATGCCCTCTTCTTCATCTTACATGCACTGAGACTGTAACAGTGCACACATGCACACACACGACACGCACGCACGCATGTAGACACACACACATGCACACACCACACTCATATGCACATGCACACGTGCGCACACACACACACACACACACACACACACACACATACATACACACACACACACACACAAACACACACACACACACACACACACACACACACACACACACACACACTCACGCGCACACACACACACACACACACACACCTCACGCGCACACACACACACACACACACACACACACATATATACACACACACACACTCACACACACACACACCCACACACACAGACACACACACACACTTAATTTGCCCATGAAAACCTTCAAGGGCCAGTTCTGACAGCCATGACTTCGTGGTCTGGTCCTCACGATGTTCCATGTTTTTTCAAGAACCCTCACCATCTCCTCCTCCCACCCGTGTTGATCATCCGGCAATGTCAAAACATCCGGCACAATGTCAAAACATCCGGCACAATGTCATTCACTTTTACCCAACTCATTCACACATCACACGTCCACACGCACACATTCTCAGAAAAAAATCCCCCTGTACCGAAACGGCCCAGCAGAAGTTCGAACCCGCACACCAGGATCACAAGGATCACAAGTCCAGTGCTGTACCCACTGATCTACTCCGTCCCTATATAACTTGGTTCTGATGTGGCCACCTATATCTCACAGCTCAACGCTCATCAACAGTCTGGCCCTCAGTGCCACTTACACCTATATCTCACAGCTCAACGCTCATCAACAGTCTAACCCTCAGTGCCTCTTACACCTATATCTCACAGCTCATCAACAGTCTAGCCCTCAGTGCCTCTTACACCTATATCTCACAGCTCATCAACAGTCTAGCCCTCAGTGCCTCTTACACCTATATCTCACAGCTCAACGCTCATCAACAGTCTGCCCTCAGTGCCACTTACACCTATATCTCACAGCTCAACGCTCATCAACAGTCTAGCCCTCAGTGCCCCTTACACCTATATCTCACAGCTCAACGCTCATCAACAGTCTAGCCCTCAGTGCCTCTTACACCTATATCTCACAGCTCAACGCTCATCAACAGTCTAGCCCTCAGTGCCTCTTACACCTATATCTCACAGCTCAACGCTCATCAACAGTCTAGCCTGCAGTGCCTCTTACACCTATATCTCACAGCTCAACAACAGTCTAGCCCTCAGTGCCTTTTACACCTATATCTCACAGCTCAACGCTCATCAACAGTCTAGCCCTCAGTGCCCCTTACACCTATATCTCACAGCTCAACTCTCATCAACAGTCTAGCCTGCAGTGCCTCTTACACCTATATCTCACAGCTCAACAACAGTCTAGCCCTCAGTGCCTCTTACACCTATATCTCACAGCTCAGTGCTCATCAACAGTCTAGCCCTCAGTGCCTCTTACACCTACATCTCACAGCTCAACGCTCAACAACAGTCTGGCCCTCAGTGCCTTTTACACCTACATCTCACAGCTCAACGCTCAACAACAGTCTGGCCCTCAGTGCCTTTTACACCTATATCTCACAGCTCAATGCTCAACAACAGTCTGGCCCTCAGTGCCTCTTACTCCTATATCTCACAGCTCAACGCTCAACAACAGTCTGGCCCTCAGTGCCTCTTACACCTATATCTCACAGCTCAACGCTCAACAACAGTCTGGCCCTCAGTGCCTCTTACACCTATATCTCACAGCTCAACACTCATCAACAGTCTAGCCCTCAGTGCCTCTTACACCTATATCTCACAGCTCATCAACAGTCTAGCCCTCAGTGCCTCTTACACCTATATCTCACAGCTCAACGCTCATCAACAGTCTGGCCCTCAGTGCCCCTTACATCTACATCTCACAGCTCAACGCTCAACAACAGTCTGCCCACAGTGCCTTTTACACCTATATCTCACAGCTCAACGCTCAACAACAGTCTGGCCCTCAGTGCCCCTTACATCTACATCTCACAGCTCATCAACAGTCTGCCCACAGTGCCTTTTACACCTATATCTCACAGCTCAACGCTAAAACAACAGTCTGCCCTCAGTGCCCCTTACTCCTATATCTCACAGCTCAACGCTCAACAACAGTCTGCCCACAGTGCCCCTTACTCCTATATCTCACAGCTCAACGCTCAACAACAGTGTGCCCACAGTGCCCCTTACTCCTGTATCTCACAGCTCAACGCTCAACAACAGTGTGCCCACAGTGCCCCTTACTCCTGTATCTCAACCCTCAACAACAGTCTAGCCCACAGTGCCCCTTACAGCGCGGTTCTTGGTGTGGGCCAAGCCTGACAAGTGACAGCCTCCATGTCCCTTGACCTGCCCACTGCCCCCTGATGCCGCCCACCTTTTCCAGAAGTGTCTTGATGGTGGTGACAGCCATCTCCCGACAGGCGCTGGCTCCATCAGCAAACATGCAGGTTGACAGAGGCAGGAAGAACAGCCCACAGTACTTCTGCAGGATTTCCTGGAGGCAGAACAATCATATCAAACATCAAAAGAGCTGGCTCCTTTGGACATAAGGAAGGATAACTCTGATTGATCCATTTATTTTCCACTTACTAGAACAACTAAACCCAATACTATGTCTCTAAGTGCGAGCAGCCCAGTCTTTTTAATAACCTTTTTATTCTCTCAAAATTGAGCTGCATAAAATACATCCATACATATGCAGGTATTCCTTCAAATACATAGATACACACTAACATATAGACGCACAAACGTGTACACACATTCGATCAGTCTCGATGCCCACATTCAAATACAAAATGCAGAAGTAATGATAGAAGCAAGAGCTGCAGCAACAGAGTCAGAATTGCAGTGGCAGCAGTGTGAACAACAGCAGCAGAAGTAACAGACGTGGGCAACAGTCACAGCCGCAGCAAAGTGAAGAAATGGCAGAAACAGCGGCAGCTGTAGAGGCAGCAGTTACAATTTGTATTGCTACAAATCACTATCATGCCTACATGATATTGCAGGAATCAGGGAAAAGAAGACCTAAGGAAACTGTCTAATACTCGAAACAAAAACAAAGGACAACAGACCACATCAAAACATCACCAGATAGAGGGTCAACTGACCTTACGAGCTGATGAATAGACAAAAAAACAACAACACAGACCTCGTCAACCATTCATCAAGTACAGGACAATTGAGCTAGTTGAAAACAAGGTCAGACAGACGAAGGACAACTGACATTATCAAAACAAGATCAGAAAAACACAGAACTGACCTCATCAAAAGTAGATCAAACACATAGGACAACTGACCTCATCAAAAGTAGATCAAACACATGGGACAACTGACCCCTTCAAATCAAGATCAAACAAACACATATGACAATTGACCTCATCGGATCAAGATCAAACACATAGGACAACTGACCTCATCAAAAGTAGATCAAACACATAGGACAACTGACCCCTTCAAACCAAGATCAGACAAACACATATGATAACTGACCTCATCGGATCAAGATCAAACACATAGGACAACTGACCTCATCAAAAGTAGAGCAAACACACAGGACAACTGACCTCATCAAAAGTAGATCAAACACATAGGACAACTGACCCCTTCAAATCAAGATCAGACAAACACATATGACAATTGACCTCATCGGATCAAGATCAAACACATAGGACAACTGACATCATCCAAAGTAGAGCAAACACACAGGACAACCGACCCCTTCAAATCAAGATCTGACAAACACATACATACAACAACCAACCTCATCAAATCAAGATCAAACACAGAACACCTGACCTCATCAAAACAAGATCAAATAACACACAGGACAACTGACCTCATCATATCACAATCAGACAAACACAGGACACTTGACATGATAAAAGAAAACAACCGACTTCATCACAACATCGTTCACACCAACCCACACGGTAAGTGACCTCATCACACGAAGACAAAGCCAACACACAGGTGCACTGACCTCGTCAAAGGTGGAGAAGACAGCCCTGAGGACTTTGAGGGCAGACATGCGCCCTTCCTCATGTTCGTAGCTCAGCTGACGGACGTAGAACCCAAAGTGCTTCTCCACCTTCTTCCCAAGGGGGTAGTCCCTCAGGTACTGCAGGACCACCTGCATCAAGGTAAACATCATAGGTGTTTTTTTGTTTGTTTTTACTGTCCCATCTTCTGTGCCACCTCAGTGGCATTGCACCCACACCATTCATTCTGAGCCCCCTGTCCACAGCCACAGCCTGGCTCGGCAGGCCCACCACAGATGGTCCACAGGGAGCAGTCAAAGTCAAGTCATCAAGAGGCAACCCACTGGAGGAGACACTGCACTGCTGCAAAGTCACTTCAGTGGTGTTCGGTGGCACCTGTTCTGATCCTACATATGCAGGATGCTATCTACTAAGCCCCCTACTGACGACAATAATTGCTCTATAATTGACGAAAATAATGAGCTCTCCTTCCGGATGGCGCTACCACGTCCGTCCAACGACAGCCCCCATGAATTTGCCGATACTGGTGACCCCAATGGAATCAAACCAAGGCCATAGATGTGGAGAGGACATCGAAAGTGAGGTCATCATGAGAGCAGGGCATAAAGGGCCACAGAATTTAAGACTTTTTTTTTATGCAGATTGATGAGAATGAGGATGATTAAGATGATGATACAGATATTCATTCAAGTCTGAGACTGCATGACAGGGCTGTACTCTATGTTTACTTTCATAATATATCCCAGTGTCAACCAGGCCTGAGAGATACAGACACCTGCAGTACTGGACGGGAAATTTGAGTAACACTCTCAAAGGCGCATCCATTAAGTGGATGAGATTTGACTGTGTGGTCCCAGTCTTCCCAATTGAGCAAGAAGCAAACTCGACTCAGGATAGGAGCTGGTCAGGGCTGAAATAATTCCCACATGGCTCTGATGAGTATCGAACCCATGACCTCCCAGCTGGGAGTCCTCGACGCTAACCACTTTGCCACAGCGGCTGGCTAAACATCATAGGCTACATTCAATATAAATATGTCACACTGTCACCAGTGCCGTGGCCATGTGTCTGGTAACATGGACTCCCGGCTGGGAGGTCAGAGGTTTGATTCCTATCAGGGCCATCTACTTGCGGGATTTTTCTGCCCTGACCAGCTTCTACTCAGGGCCGAGTTTGCTGTGGGCTCAGTTAGGAAGACAGAGTACATGTGGATATGTGTTGTTTACCTCTCTACACTGTGTATGGAGGTGACGGCCACTGTGTACATGTGGATATATGTTGTTTACCTCTGCACTGCATCTTGAGGTGACGGCCAGTGTGTACATGTAGCAATGTGTTGTTTACCTCTCTACACTGTGTCTTGAGGTGACAACCTCTGTGTACAGGTAGCAATGTGTTGTTTACCTCTCTGCACTGTGTCTCTGAGGTGACGGCCAGAGTGTACAGGTAGCAATGTGTTGTTTACCTCTCTACACTGTGTCTCTGAGGTGACGGCCAGAGTGTACAGGTAGCAATGTGTTGTTTACCTCTCTGCACTGTGTCTCTGAGGTGACGGCCAGAGTGTACAGGTAGCAATGTGTTGTTTACCTCTCTGCACTGTGTCTCTGAGGTGACGGCCAGAGTGTACAGGTAGCAATGTGTTGTTTACCTCTCTACACTGTGTCTCTGAGGTGACGGCCAGAGTGTACAGGTAGCAATGTGTTGTTTACCTCTCTACACTGTGTCATGAGGTGACGGCCAGTGTGTACATGTAGCAATGTGTTGTTTACCTCTCTACACTGTGTCTCTGAGGTGACGGCCAGTGTGTACATGTAGCAATGTGTTGTTTACCTCTCTGCACTGTGTACTGAGGTGACAACCTCTGTGTACATGTAGCAATGTGTTGTTTACCTCTCTGCACTGTGTACTGAGGTGACAACCTCTGTGTACAGGTAGCAATGTGTTGTTTACCTCTCTGCACTGTGTACTGAGGTGACAACCTCTGTGTACATGTAGCAATGTGTTGTTTACCTCTCTGCACTGTGTCTCTGAGATGACAACCTCTGTGTACAGGTAGCAATGTGTTGTTTACCTCTCTGCACTGTGTCTCTGAGGTGATGGCCAGTGTGTACATGTAGCAATGTGTTGTGTACCTCTCTGCACTGTGTCTTGAGGTGGCTGGCCTCTGCAGTGATGGACATGGTCTCCACAGTGGTCAGCAGCTCATGCAGCTCCGGCACGTTCAGACGTCGCTTCAGGATGGCCTGCATGGTACACATCTCAATTCATTATCACTTTAAAATAAGAACACAAAAAAGTCACATCTGATGTCTGTTTTACCATATAAATCAGTCCCCCCCCCCCCCCCAAACCTTTTCTCTGTCTTTGTCAAACTTCTGAGGTCTGACAGACACACTGACACACACAGAGACTATCCATCTGCCCACCCATTCCCTCTTCCTCACTCCCTCCTTGCCTCCAACCCTCACACCCCAACCTGCATGCACTCACATAAAAATGCAGACATCTCTCTTTCTCTCTCTCTTACACACACAATACATAAATGCAAACACATATTACACACATATCACACAAACACACACATATTGCAAGTACACACACCCACTCACGCACACACAAACATACACAACACACAAACACACACAATACACACACACACACAATACGCACACACACACACAATACACGCAACAACAAATACACACACACAATACACACTCACACACAACACACACACTTACCTTGATGACAGAGAAAGCGGTGCTCTGCCTGGTGTGGTCGTGGATGTCCTCCTCACAGTAGGTCAGCAACACCTGCAGATGTTCCTTGTTCAGCTTGTGGTATTTCACCTCCCTCACCAACACCGTCACCACCTGCGTCACAGTCACCACACTCATCAACCTTTGGCTAGCATTATCCTCACCAAGACTGTCACCACCTGTGTCATAGTCACCACACTCATCAACCTTTGGCTAGCATTATCCTTAGATCTAGGTGCAAAGCGAGGTGACTGCAGGTGAAAATCTAACAATTTAAAAAAAGTATTCATAAAGCTCCTCCGAAAAACATAGACAACACTGAGGACAACAAAAATGAACGTGCAATCACTTATCTTCATCCAATTCAGCGCAAGATGGGCATTGAAGACGTCGAAACGCATCATGTTTTGTTTGTGATTTGTTTGTCTATGTTTTTCTGCAGAGCCTTATAAATACTTCTTAAAATTTATCATTATCCTTATTTTCTCAACAGCTGAAGAGTCAGAAAAAGAAAATGTGTTGGCAGTTAGAATCAATGCCCATCTTGCACCAAATTTGACAAGATACATGACTGCTTGTTCTTCATTTTCGTTGTGTCCTGAGTGTTGTTTCCCTTGCCTGAAGAAGACCTATGGGGTTGAAACGCATCGCGTTTTGTCTTGTAATCCGTTCATCCATGTTAGTTTCAAAACGAAGTGACCGAGGGTGGAAAATGAAGCAAAATTTACTAAGAAAAGGAGTTAGTTACCGCCACAGATAAACACATTACAGGACAAAACACAATGCATTTCGACCTCTTGGGTCTTCTTCAGGCAAAAACAAACAACAATTAGGACAGAGAAAACGAAGAACAAGAAAGCACTTATCTTCTCATATTGGGCACAAAATGGCAGCCATACTCCCCCAACTCAGTCTACTCACCAACCTACACTCCCCTACTCAAGTCTGCCTATTTGACAACCCTTTCCATGATGTTTTGATGCTGAATTTTAAGAAATGGGGAGTTTGTGTTATACTCCCTGTTTGGCTAATATACTTACCATGTCAGACCATAGCATTCAACGGCAGTTAGCCAGCTCTGTCAGGCCGAATTTTTCCGTGGCCAATGCAGTCATAAGACAGTCACGTGCAGTCACGTGATGTCACCCCACTTCCGGCCCCGGAAGAAGCCAGTGTCAACTTCGTATACGTCATTCAGCGAGGCCTGTGTGTATGGTAACCCCGAGAACCTTGGCGCCAGAGGGGAAGGTAGGGAGGGAATTAGAGTCTGACATGGTAAGTATATTAGCCAAACAGGGAGTATAACACAAACTCCCCATTTTGGCGTCATATACTATACCATGTCAGACCATAGCAGAATTTAAAGGAATCGGAGGAGGGCGAGCGCCCTAATGGTTCTAGGGGTTGACCGATATGGCTGCATTGGTCGCCACAAAGGAAATCCCCTTAGACCCATCAGCTCTGGTCATGCGGATATCCCTCAGGTAAAAATTAATGAAGGGATTTTCCGAACGCCAGTAGGCTGCCTCCAGCAGGTGGCGCACGGGAACAGAGTACTGGAACGCTGTGGAAGTGGCCAGTGCTCTGACCTCGTGGGCCCTGGGTGATAGGACAGGGAGATCCTTGTACGCCTGAGCGTAGGTAGATCTCACCGTCTTGGAGAGCCATCTGGAGATAGTTCCCGCCGAGATATCTCTAGTATTGTTGGGGTTGAGGGAGATACGGAGTCGTCTCTGGGAGGAGCGCCTGGGGCGTGTGCGTTCCCAGTAGTACCTGAGACACCTGGAGGGGCAAAGGTCCATGTCTCCATCTTTTTCTCCCTTTCCCAAGATGTCCGTCAGGGAACGGATGACGAGGAAGGGAGAGGGGGTGCCCGGTTCCTGATTCTTGCCAAGAACTCCGGAAGGAACTTGAGAGAGACTGAGCCGTCCCTGTGGAAGGCGATATCTGTGGGGTCACCGCTGAGGGCGTGAATCTCACTTCGTCTTCTGGCCGAGGCCAGGGCGAGGAGAAAGGTGGTCTTAAAGGAGAGGAGGTCAAAAGGAATAGAAGCAATGGGTTCAAAAGGGGGTTTTCTGAGGGCATCGAGGACCGTAAAAAGGTCCCAGAGGGGAATGCGCCTAGGGGACTGAGCTTCCCGTAGAGCAACTCCTCTAGACACCTCTCTGAGGAGAAAGTCATTGTCAAAAGAAGGGCCCCCCAGTTGACGAATGGTGGTGCAGATAGCTGATCTGTAGCCCCGAATGGAGCCAGCCGACAGCTTAAGGGAAGAGGATAGGTGGGAGAGGAAATTTCCTATCTGGATGTTGGAGGGGCAGTCATGGGGAACAGAGTTATCTGAGCACCAGGTTATCCATCTCTCCCAACGGTAGTTGTAGAGGGATTCGGTGCTGGCTCTGCGAGATGCCGAGGCGAAGTCCCGTAATCCCTGAGAGGCCCCTGCCCCGGCTAGTGTGTCTAGGACGGACTGGGGTCTCTCCGAGTGGGGGGTAGATGCAGATGTTCGCAGTTGGGCTGGCATAGAAGCCACGCGTGTAGGCGAAGCATCTTGGGATTGGAGCGAGGAAGACCTGACCGGGGTTGTCTCAGCATGTCCCAGCGAGGGCTGAGCCGGAGGGGGGGAACGTGGGTGAGGGACTTGAGGTCCGGGAACCAAGACTGGGTCGGCCACCATGGCGTTACGAGGATCAGCCTGGGTCTTTCCAGCCTTGCCTTCCTGATCACCTTGTGTAGGATGGGGAAGGGGGGAAAGGCATACGTCAGTAGGCCCGTCCAGGGGAGGGATAGTGCGTCGACTGCATCCGCCTGGGGATCTGGAACGGGGGAGACGTACAGGGGCAGGTGATGGTTGAAGCTGGTGGCAAACAGGTCGATCATGGGCACAAACCAATGGTTGCGCGACACCAGCGAAGGAGGGCCTCTGTTCTGAGGGAGAGGCCTATGGAGCAGGACCCTCCCCCTTTGTTGACATAGCAAGCTACCGACGTATTGTCCGTGAGGAGGAGAACAAGTCGGTGCGCGACCTTGTGCTGGAGTTGGAGAAGGGCTAGCCTGACCGCTTCCAGCTCCCAGTCCCCCGAGGCGTGACTGTCCTCCACGTGGGCCCCCCAGCCCAAGTTGGAGGCGTCTGTATAAAGTTCCAGTGGTTGGGTTGGGTTGGGAGGGAGATGGGGACCCCGGTGGAGAGAGTGGCTGGAGTGAGCCGCTCCTCCGTCGCCGAAATGAACCAGTGTCCGAGGGGAATGACCTGGTCCCAGCGGTCGGAGGTCTGTGACAAACGTCGGCGGAACTCCCTCTGAAGTTGGCGTTTGGGGACCCGCCCCAGGGGAATGAGGGAGACAGGGACTCCATCATTCCTAGGAGGGAGGACAGGGTTCTGGCCGAGGTGTGGGGTGCCTGTGACAGGCAGGAGATGAGGTCCACTATGCGTGCAGGCCTCTCCGGGGTCTGCCAGACGAACCGTAGGAATCGTCTGTGGGCCGGGTGAATCAGGATCTGAAAATAGGCGTCCTTCAGGTCTATGGATGTGGCCCAGTCGCGATGATGGATGGAGTCTCGGATCTGGGTGGGGGTCTCCATCTTGAACTTGGTGGGCCTGAGGAACATGTTGAGGGGCGAAAGATCTAGAATGGGCCTCCATCCTCCCGAGGCTTTTGGGATCACAAAGAGGTGAGAGTAGAAGCCGGGGTTTGGGTGGGAAACCTCCGAGATGGCCCCTCTTTTGAGGAGGTCTTGGACTTCCGTGCGAAGAGCTTCTGCTTTGGCGGGGGAGGGTTCGTTGGGGGAGGGAGGGGGAGATAGCATGAGGGGGGGGACGCTCGTGGGCCCAAGGAAGGCGAAACCCTTCCTGTAGCACCGCCACTATCCAGGGGTGAGGCGCATGCGTCTCCACTGGTGGGCATGCCGGGAGAGGCTGCCCGCCAGGGGGGCGAGGGTCTGGGCTGGTGGGTGGGGGATAGGGCGAGGGGGGGTGCTACCTGATCTAAGTCCCCCTCGGGCTGTCTCCCTAGTCAGCTCCGGGAGCGTGACTGTTGGCCTAACCGAAAATTTTGCTGATGGGGTTTTGGCTTAGGCCTTGGGAGAAGATTAGGTCGCTTGGCGGGCCGTGCGGTGCGGGAAGGCGATTGTCTGGGATAGGGTCTGTGCCTGGGGAAGGAACGAAGTGGGGGTCTAGCAGGGCGTGGCGGTGGCCTGGGCGCAAAGGACACAGCCTGCTTGCGTTCCTCAACTGCTTGTGCTATGACGTCAGCCGAGTAGTCGCCAAAGAGCGACTGGTCCTGGCCCGGGATGCATCGCAGGGCTGCCTTAAGCGTCGGGGAGAGAGAGGTCCGCGCCAGCATGGCATCTCTCGCGACCAACAAGCAGTTGAAGTGGCTTCTGGCTGCGCTGTCCGCCGCAGCCGAAAGGTGATGCGAAATCCTGTTAACTAGGTGTCGCATGAAAGGATCGCTGAACAAGCGAGGGTCAGGCTCTTGGTGCGCCTCAGAGCCCGAGTCCCCCGGTACTGGGATGGCACCATCGTCCTCCGGCCATAGAGCCTCCGCTCGCTGAAGGGGCATGTCCAAGTAGGTGTGTCCCGCCGTGGTGTGGAGGAAGCCCATCCTGGCTACTCGGTCCCATTCCTTTAGGTTCTTAAAGGAGATGGTGCCGGAAGTAGGGGGGCAGGTGGGGGATCAACCGACGGTCCGACTGGGAAATGCCCATCTCCCTGGTCACGGGATTGTCCGTAAACAAGGAGGCGACTGAGGGGTTCTTGGGTAGATTGGTCTAGATCTCTGGGCCGGGGGGGGACCGGCGAATTGGGAGAGGGAGAGAACTTCGTCAGCGGGTGCGGCCTCCCTCCTAACGAGGTCTGGTCGCCACCGTTCTATCGTGCGGACATCGTACAATGAGGTGGGGGCTAGCTCCTCGTATCGTCCGCCTCAGGGAGGTACTGGTCCTGAGAGGGTTCATAGCACCCGTCTTCAGGAGGTAAGTCGAGGGGTGCCTGTAGTGTGTCCCCGGTGGCCCTATAATCGGCGGCCGGGACATCGTCCTGCCGATCGGACGGCGCCCGAGGAGGGAGACCAAGGTCGACCCAGGCAAGTGAGGCCGGGTGCCACATTCGACCATGTAGCTGGTCGTGCTGGGTGTTGGCGTTAAGCCACTGGTCTCTCTCGGGGGCATAGAGCCACCGGTCCCCGGGGAGGTAAACGGGCTGTGGCGGCCCTGGGGTGTAGGCAGAAAGTCCCCGGGGACCCGGGTAACCTGAATCACTGTTGGGGGGGTCTTGAGAGGCCGTGGCCTGTCGTCCCCGTCCAGGTCCGTGCACTGCACCATACACGTCCTTGGAATGGGCCTGGGAGGGCCATAATGGTATGGAGGAGGATGCGGAAGTCGAGCCCCCAACCCGCGAAAGTGCGGATTGGTCAGGATGCGGTCCCGTGTTCCTCCCCCTGGAGGAATATGTCAGGTTACCCTTGGTCCCGCTGGTAGATCCTCCCCCCGGAGGAGCGGGACCGCGGACGTTGCCCAAATGGGGATCCGAAAAGGTCGGTTCCCCAACGTCCAATACCCCTAGGGAAGAAGGTGACGTTCGATCGGGGTAGGTCGACCGTCCTTGTGCATGGGCACGGCCGGGCCCATGGCGCGGCGTGCCCGCACGCCCAGGATTATGGACACCACCGAGGTCGTGCGTCGGGGTGACCATAAGGCTGCTTCCGGAGTCGAAGCGCTCCTCGAGCTCAGGTGTTGGCTGCACCTGTGCCCGGTGGGGCCGAGCGCTATGAGTGCACGTATCAATTTGGGGGGAAAAAGAGATACGTGACTCATCAAGGCGAGTGACGGATGGTGATTCCATCCCAGATCCGTCACCCGTGCTGGTCCGCGGCTCGGCAAGGTGCCCCGGGGGCCGAGATTCGCGTGACTCAGCATGATAGTTAGAAGTCTCCGAGCGAGTCCGTAGGCTAGAGGGCAAGCTGGCCGATGGAGAAGGGGTGGGGGAGGGCGAATTCCGTTGGCTAGTCTTTGCTCGGCCGGGCCCCTTGAGGGGAGCCTTGCCCTTAGACTTTCTGGGCAGCACCTTGAGGGGAGCTTTGCCCTTAGACTTTGCAGGCAGATCAAATGAAAGGCATTTTGAAATGGTGGCCGCTTGCCTATCAGCCTTGGGACGCCGCGGTCGTGCGTCCGTCGGTTTGGTAGACGAGGAAAGATCACGCGTCCCTTCCGCGGAGAAGTCGTCTCTGTCTACCCGAACCGTACGTTCATCAGTGCGAACGGATTGCTCCGAGATGGAATCGACCCGCGGGTTCTCCGGGAAATTGAGCGAACTCCGAGCAGTGGAGTGGCTCGACCCGGCGGTGTCCTTCACCATGTTGGGCACAGGTGGATAGAGCAAACCCGGAACACACGACCGCAAAGAGGAGACAAGGTGGCCGATCGAGAAAATCAATTAATCTCGATCGTCCGTGTGGTGTCGTGCAAAGTGCTCGAGAGATCGACTGAAAACTCGAACTACCCGTACACGCCACCGGTCGTGTGACTGGTATGGCTATTAATAGCAATCTCTACACGTGGAGTATCACTGTGTATAGGTGTGATAGTTCTTGGGCACTAAATCTTAATAAGCAGATCAGTGTCACGCACCCTTACTCGAACACGTTCTACCTGTGAAGGGTAAAGAGTACAGGTGTGATAGTTATTGAGCACTAAACCTTAATAAGCGGAACCAGCATAAAATGCGTGCTGAACCCGAGGCTCGGCAATATGGTGGGGGAACACGACCGGCGAGCGGTGCCGACGATCGCGAGTAACAAAGTCGCGAGAGTGCCGGTAAAAGAGACAAATCTTTTAATAAATACGCTCCCGAGAGTGCCGGTAAAAGAGACAAATCTTTTAATAAATACGCTCCCACCAAGAGCTTCACACGGCAAAATTACTCAGGGTCTAGTGCAAGCCGGAACCAGCACAAAATGCGTGCTGAACCCGAGGCTCGGCAATATGGTGGGGGAACACGACCGGCGAGCGGTGCCGACGATCGCGAGTAACAAAGTCGCGAGAGTGCCGGTAAAAGGGACAAATCTTTTAATAAATACGCTCCCACCAAGAGCCTCACACGGCAAAAAAACTCAGGGTCTAGTGCAAGCCACAACTGAATCAAGTATAGAAACAAAACACAGCAATGTTAACACAAAGGCAAGTATAGGCGAGACAGAGCACAAGACTTATCTTGCTTTGACGGCAGGCCGAAGATGAATGACGTATACGAAGTTGACACTGGCTTCTTCCGGGGCCGGAAGTGGGGTGACATCACGTGACTGCACGTGACTGTCTTATGACTGCATTGGCCACGGAAAAATTCGGCCTGACAGAGCTGGCTAACTGCCGTTGAATGCTATGGTCTGACATGGTATAGTATATGACGCCAAAATTATTTTCACTGTACACTACACTGCGCCAGAGGAAAACCCATAAGATTTTAGAGTTCACAAGTGAGGTGACAGCAGTCAGAAAATGAAACAAACTTTAAGAATAATTCTTAGCAAGTCTGCCAGAAACAAGGACAAACATGATAAAGACAAACCTTGAAACTTGTTTCTCCTTGTCTTTGGCGGACTCCCTAATAATTATTCTTAAAATTCATAAGATTTTTGTCTTGGCAGAAAAACAAACTCTCTCTCTCTCTTTCTCTCTCTCTCTCAGCCTCCCCATCCCCACCCCTTAACTCTGTGAAGCTTAACTGGGTCACAGGACTGGAGTTCATGGGTACCAGTTGCCTCTTACTCTGTCAGTTGTGTGCCATGGCACATGCAACCAAGTGGAACCTAGTTGGGCTATAATGTAAGAGTCTGCACCTTGTTCATTTCTCCTTTTCCTTTTTATTCTCTCTTTCAATCACTTCATTCGTAATTCAACCCACACTGTCCTGACAGTTTTACACCCCATGAGCAATCAAGAGCAGGTCTCCTACAATCCCTGTCCAAGCTGTCACCGCAAACGCTGGCTTGATCAGCCACCTGCGTATCTACAAATCATCTTGCCCCCCTCCCCCCCACCCCCCCTCTCAACCCCAAGTGAACTGAAGCGGTTCTCGTCCACTCATCGGACAAACAACAAACCCTGTGGGAAGCTAACACAAAGGATGAGCAAGTTTCCAGCGATTAGATGAGTGTACAGAGAGGTTACCATCACCATGGCACTGTCCTTACCTGCAGTGTGTGTGTGTGTGTGTGTGTGTGTGTGTGTGTGTGTGTGTGTATGTGTGTGCACGCATACACATGCACATGCATGTGATCATGCCTGTCTGCGAGTGAGTGAATGGGTGTGCATAGGTAGTTTCAACATGAGCACAAGTATAAAAAAAAATCTAAGTGTGCCTGTGTTTGAACCATAGTCACCAACAAACACAAGAACAGCCTACTTCAGCCCTACCTAAAAACACATGAAGACCAGCTTCTGGTTGTCCCCCTTGGTTTGAACCATAGTCACCGACAAACATAAGAACAGCTCACTTCAGCCCTACCTTGAAACACGTGAAGACCAGCTCCTGGTTGTCCCCCTTGGTTTGAATCATAGTCACCGACAAACATAAGAACAGCCAACTTCAACCATACCTTGAAACACGTGAAGACCAGCTCCTGGTTGTCCCCCTTGGTTTGAATCATAGTCACCGACAAACACAAGAACAGTCGACTTCAGCCCTACCTTGAAACATGTAAAGACCAGCTCCCGGTTGTCCCCCTTGGCGGCCCCAGCGGTGGCGTAGTTTTTGAGGAGAACAAACAGTTCTCTGGCCACCGTGTTGATTTTCGTCTTCAACGTGGGCAGCGGGAAGGTCAGCAGCCATTCAAAGCAACGCAGCACTGCCGAATTCACCTGACACAGACAACTCTTAACAATGAAACACTCTGTCCAGCTGTGTTCACTTCATCTGACATACAAAACAATAATATACTCATTTTGTCCTTATTTTACAGAAGATAACAATGTTACTAATGAATGACTTTGTCAAGCTTTGTTCAAATCTTTTAATTCACATTTATTTCATTTTGTCCTCACTTTACAGAGGATAATTAACATTACTAATGAATGACTTTGTCAAGTTTTGTTCAAATTTTTCAATTCCCATTTATCTACAGACTTCCATTTCTTTCTCAAGACCTGTGACATTGACATAATCTATCAGAAAACACAATGCACAACAGACACTGAAATGAATTATTCGTGTACAACACAGCAGCACTGATCTGATCGTTGGGGAATAACAACTGACACTGAGAGTTAAACAGAATTTTGAACCAATGCCATCTTGTCCTGGACCTCTCTCATTACTACCTGTACTCTTGCATGTCACCCCTTCCAAGCCCAAACTAGCAATAACACATGTCACCCCTACCAAGCCCAAACCAGCAATAACACATTCCAACTCTTGCATGTCACCCCTACCAAGCCCAAACCAGCAATAACACATTCCAACTCTTGCATGTTACCCCTACCAAGCCCAAACCAGCAATAACACATTCCAACTCTTGCATGTCACCCCTACCAAGCCCAAACCAGCAATAACACATTCCAACTCTTGCATGTCACCCCTACCAAGCCCAAACCAGCAATAACACATTCCAACTCTTGCATGTCACCCCTTCCAAGCCCAAACCAGCAATAACACATTCCAACTCTTGCATGTCACCCCTACCAAGCCCAAACCAGCAGTAACACATTCCAACTCTTGCATGTCACCTCTTCCTAGCCCAAACTAGCAATAACACATTTCAAGAACTATGTGAAATCACCACTGGATAAAAGGGCAGGCTTTTTTTTTTTTAAAGATTCCAAACCTTTCAAATCAAGAGAGGTTAAAACCACAAGACTTCAAGAATCCTGTTCTATACTGAACTAGTGAAATCATGCCATTATGACAGGATCCTAAGGCAGTAAGTCTGATACCTTGGGCAGTAATTCTGATACCTGGACAGTAAGTCTGATACCTTGCGCAGTAAGTCTGATACCCTGGGCAGTAAGCCTGATACCCCAGGCAGTAATTCTGATGTGTGCATGATAAAGCTTACACCAGGAATACGGCACTAGAAACATTTTCATTTAGCAGCTGTCGGTCTTTTTTTTTTCTTTTTTTTTTTAGCAGCATTTTCATACAGTTTTACCCCTTTGTGTATGGTTCAACTGCACAAAACAAACAAAAAGCTCTCCAGCTTGAATGAAAAACAAAGGCAGTATGTCATCTTTGACGAATTTGCCTGCTTGCCTGGTTGAACGTTTAGAAGACATACGTTTGTCAACAACAACAGAAAAGAAGGACCCAATACATCAATCAATAAAACTTATTCCAGTTTATTTGAACTATGTATCCAGTAGAAGAGCCTCTTAATCTGATTATTAGAAAGCCAGAGAGGTACTCTGTGAGGGAAAGAACCACACATCCACTAAATAAACAGAAAACCACTTACCCTGACATATTTGAGAGACAGGCACTCGATGAGGGACAGAACCAGAGGCTCTAGGTACCCCAGGTGCTCTGCATTGCTCGGCTGGAGGGTGCCGTTTTTCAAGCAGGAGTGCAACAGCTGGCAAACATCATGAAGAAAGTCAGAATAACACATACCAAACAGAAACAAGCAACAAAAAACTGAAAAAATGAAATAAAGATTTTTTTTTTTTAAATGAAAGAATACATATGACAAAAAGATTTTTTTTTATCACATTTCACTCCATAATAAAAACAAAAATCAAAATGTAATGTAGTTGCTCCGATCCAAATCTTTCCTACATTATCCACAAGCATCCTCAAGCAGATAACCCAGACAAAAAATAAGGTAGAAAGGGGAAGGCACTCACCACAAGGCCAAACTCCACCAGCACATCGAGGGTTGTCTTCTTGCTCGTCTTGGGTTTCACTCCTCCGCGCGGAGCCACCTTGGGCAGTAGGAGACAACTCGCAGGTTTCTGGGGTTTGGACAGACCACTCGATTCACCGCCTGGAGTGCTGCCGATCCACACACACAATGATGAATTTCGGTGAAAAGACAGGCAGGATGAGGTGAAGGTCAGAATGAAATGATACAAGGTTATCAATATTTGCACTGTGTTCACTTACATCTCCTACCTGAAGCTATCTCTGTGCGTGTTGTGCCAATGTTAACTTCAAAGGCTGAAAGCTGTCATAAAGAAAAGAGAAATGAAGACCGCCCACAGATATTTTTTTGTATGAAGGTCAACCCAGCTCTATGGATGTTGAAACAGTGTTGCTCCGACTTCAAATTCCGAAATGAAGTGCTGCCAGCATATGTCAACAGTTACACACATGCAAATGAACTTTTGGAAATGTTCCTTGACAACTCCCATCCACACCCTCTATCCCCTCCCCCACTCCTCATTTGTGTGTGCATGTATGTGCATGCGCACATACACGCTCGTGTGTAAGCATGCGTGTGTGCGTGCGTGTATGTGCGTGCGTGTATGTGTGTGTGCATGCGTGTATGTGTATCCCTTGCCTACATATCAGCCTAACATGCTCGTTGGTTAGTTCTTCGTTGCCCCTTTATGATGGTCTCAGCCAGTTATCTACTTTTCTGACCAAGCACACTTACTCCTTCCGTTCCCGAAGCAAGGGAAGGTTATCCGCGGTCAAGGTGTGGATGAACAGCATCAGCGTCTGCGTCGTCATGGCGCTATTGGCAAGGAGACCGCCGGTGACGCTCTGTAGCACCATGCGCACTTTGTTGGCCACACGCTGACTGTGGGTCCCCTCCAGCAGCTGAACACACACAGCACTAAGCCATTTAATTACCATGCAATGGTTGAAAGAACATTCTGACACTTTCATTGCACTGGTTCAAGATGAACACTCATACAGACACTACACTAAGTAAGTCAACTTTCATGTACTGGTTAAAAAAAAATTCTGGTACTTTCATTTCACTGATTCAAGATGTAAAATCATGCAGACACAGCGCTAGGCAAGTTAACTACTGTGTACTGGTTAAAAAAACCATTCTGGCACGTTCATTTCACTGGTTCAAGATGTACAATCAATTCACCTTCCACAGAGTTCATAATGTCTTTGTTTCACGCTATTGTCAGTCACATGCAGAATACTGCTGATGGTCGATGAATGTTACTTCATAGCTGTAGCCAGTGCTTGTTGACAAAATGGTTGCTGAATCTGAATCTTTCACTGAACTCCTTTCCATCAATGTATAATCTCCTATGACAAGGGTAAATATGGATACATGACCAGTGCAATATTCTCAGTAGCTCCTGATAATGAACCATGTGATGAGGAGTTCAACAGAAGTTTGACATCATTAAGATGCAGAGCTCTGACCTAGGACAACTTGTAGCTAGGAAAGGGCATGAAACTGAAGAACAGCGCAGAATGTGTTGGTGTCATGCCCCTTCAAAGGGAGCTCATTTGTACCAAACTGGGTAAGAGCACTCACTCCAATGCAGTAAAAGAGGGAACAATATAAAATGTAACTTCCCACTAATGTTGCAGTGGATGGTTGTCTTAATTTCTTTTGTTCATGGTGTGCTAAATTCATCAGAAGTACATGGTTGTACAGGCCTACCTTTTCCCCTTGATTGATTCAGTCACCATTTGTCTACCTAACTTGTAGCATACATAAAATCTAACTAGGATAAAGCATCAAAAAATTCTTCAAGGGAAGACACTCTTGTCAGCAACTGTCGGACTGAGCTCCTCTGAATAATCATTTCAATGTAAGCCACTCTGTATCAACTCATATTCATTTATCCTTTCTGGGCTGGGGAAAAGACCTGCACAATATTCTGCTGTGGAAAAAATCACTACCCATTAAATGTCTACCCTCTTGTCCACAACTCAAGGTGCAAGTATTACAGCTATCAAAAAGAAAAAAGTATGATCTGCAACTTTGCAATATTAATACCAGCAAACAGTGTGTGCTGTTAGGAAGGACACAGACATGAACTCTCTCTCTCTCATTCTTCCTCTCTCTCTCTTTAACACACAAACACACACACACATGCTCACTCACTCACACACACACACACACACTCACCCATTCACTATCACATGTGCTTGCACAACACGTACACGAACATGCGTATGCATACACACAACCCCATCAAACACTAATCAAACAATCAACAACTACAAAAAGAACAAAGAAAGGGCACCCTTTGAGGAGGGACGCTCACTGAGCCTTCTTTCAGGAGGGACGCTCACTGAGCCTTCTTTCAGGAGGGACGCTCACTGAGCCTTCTTTGAGGAGGG
Organism: Conus canariensis; assembly: GCA_033310375.1. Taxonomy (NCBI): domain Eukaryota; kingdom Metazoa; phylum Mollusca; class Gastropoda; order Neogastropoda; family Conidae; genus Conus; species Conus canariensis. The sequence goes on from CM065724.1 coordinate 79,810,739, forward strand.
ACGCTCACGGAGCCTTCTTTGAGGAGGGACGCTCACTGAGCCTTCCTCGAGGAGGGACGCTGACTGAGCCTTCTTTGAGGAGGGACGCTGACTGAGCCTTCCTCGAGGAGGGACGCTGACTGAGCCTTCCTCGAGGAGGGACGCTCACTGACCCTTCTTTCAGGAGGGACGCTCACTGAGCCTTCCTTGAGGAGGGATGCTCACTGAGCCTTCTTTCAGGAGGGACGCTCACTGAGCCTTCTTTCAGGAGGGATGCTCACTGAGCCTTCTTTGAGGAGGGACGCTCACTGAGCCTTCTTTCAGGAGGGACGCTCATTGAGCCTTCTTTGAGGAGGGACGCTCACTGAGCCTTCTTTCAGGAGGGGCGCTGACTGAGCCTTCTTTGAGGAGGGACGCTGACTGAGCCTTCTTTGGGGAGGGGCGCTCACTGAGCCTTCTTTGAGGAGGGACGCTCACTGAGCCTTCCTCGAGGAGGGACGCTCACTGAGCCTTCCTTGAGGAGGGACGCTCACTGAGCCTTCCTCGAGGAGGGACGCTCACTGAGCCTTCTTTGAGGAGGGACGCTCACTGAGCCTTCCTTGAGGAGGGACGCTCACTGAGCCTTCTTTGAGGAGGGACGCTCACTGAGCCTTCTTTGAGCACGGACGCTCACTGAGCCTTCTTTCAGGAGGGATGCTCACTGAGCCTTCTTTCAGGAGGGACGCTCACTGAGCCTTCTTTCAGGAGGGATGCTCACTGAGCCTTCCTTGAGGAGGGACGCTCACTGAGCCTTCTTTCAGGAGGGACGCTCATTGAGCCTTCTTTGAGGAGGGACGCTCACTGAGCCTTCTTTCAGGAGGGGTGCTGACTGAGCCTTCTTTGAGGAGGGATGCTGACTGAGCCTTCTTTGGGGAGGGGCGCTCACTGAGCCTTCTTTGAGGAGGGACGCTCACTGAGCCTTCCTCGAGGAGGGACGCTCACTGAGCCTTCCTTGAGGAGGGACGCTCACTGAGCCTTCCTCGAGGAGGGACGCTCACTGAGCCTTCTTTGAGGAGGGACGCTCACTGAGCCTTCCTTGAGGAGGGACGCTCACTGAGCCTTCTTTGAGGAGGGACGCTCACTGAGCCTTCTTTCAGGAGGGACGTTCACTGAGCCTTCTTTGAGCAGGGACGCTCACTGAGCCTTCTTTCAGGAGGGACACTCACTGAGCCTTCTTTCAGGAGGGACGCTCACTGAGCCTTCTTTCAGGAGAGACGCTCACTGAGCCTTCTTTGAGCAGGGACGCTCACTGAGCCTTCTTTCCGGAGGGACGCTCACTAAGCCTTCTTTCAGGAGGGACGCTCACTGAGCCTTCTTTCAGGAGGGACGCTCACTAAGCCTTCTTTCAGGAGGGACGCTCACTGAGCCTTCTTTGAGCAGGGATGCTCACTGAGCCTTCTTTCCGGAGGGACGCTCACTAAGCCTTCTTTCAGGAGGGACGCTCACTGAGCCTTCTTTCAGGAGGGACGCTCACTAAGCCTTCTTTCAGGAGGGACGCTCACTGAGCCTTCTTTCAGGAGGGACGCTCACTGAGCCTTCTTTCAGGAGGGACGCTCAGTGAGCCTTCTTTCAGGAGCGACGCTCACCGAGTCCTCTTTGAGGAGGGATGCTCGCTGACGCAGGGTCACAACCAAACCACTACTGCCATCAGTGAGAGGGTTAGTAGTTGGTGTCCTGCAGATGTTGGATCAGAACAGTCGCCACTGAACACCACCACAGTGACTCAGCAGCAGGGCAGGGTCTCCTTTGGTGGGTTGCATCATGATGACTTGACATTGGCTGCTCCCTGTGGATGGCCACTGCCAGGCCTGCAGCGACACAAGCTGGGGTGTGGTCATGATGCGAAGCTGGAATGAGTTACTAGGAGGTAACGGGCCACACTCCATCTTCCCATCAATGGGCCACACTCCATCTTCCCACCAAAATCCATTAAAATCAGCTCTGTACTTTCTGAGTAACTGTGCTCTGACAGTCAGACAGACAAACCAACAAACACAGGTGAACATGGAATCTCCAAGGTGGCGGCAAAGACAAAGAAGGGTCCAAAACCCCTGGACACAAGGTGGAGACAAAGACAAAGAAGGGTCCCAAACCCCCCTGGACACAATGAGACAAAGACAAAGAAAGGTCCCAAACCCCCTGGACACAATGAGGAGACAAAGAAGGGTCCCAAAGCCCCTGGACACAAGGTGGAGACAAAGACAAAGAAGGGTCCCAAAGCCCCTGGACACAAGGTGGAGACAAAGACACAGAAGGGTCCCAAAGCCCCTGGACACAAGGTGGAGACAACAAAGACACAGAAGGGTCCCAAAGCCCCTGGACACAAGGTGGAGACAAAGACACAGAAGGGTCCCAAAGCCCCTGGACACAAGGTGGAGACAACAAAGACACAGAAGGGTCCCAAAGCCCCTGGACACAAGGTGGAGACAAAGACACAGAAGGGTCCCAAAGCCCCTGGACACAAGGACTCCCACTCACGGTTTTCAAAGGATGCACCAGGGAGCCCAGGCACTGGGAGCTGATGAACTGGGCCATGATCTTGTAGGCCAGGTAGCCCTTGATGGTCTTGGCCTCAAACAGCTTGCCCGTGATCCCCTCCACCGTCTTCTCTTCAGACACCTCCCCAAACAGCTCCTCCTGGTAGACGGCCTGCAGGTCGTCCAAGGCGGGGTCAAGGTCGCCCGGTTTTAAGGTGGCGGTGATGCTCTTCAGCAGGTGGTAGACGGAGAAGGAGAGAACGTGTCTCTGGAAGGGAGATAATCAATCGCATGAAGGAGCTGAGTGCTACAAAGGAATTCTGCTGTTTAAGATACAAGACAGTCGACACAAGACAGACCGGAGGGGAAAATCCCAGTCAAGTCTACCCCCAGCCTCTCCGTGTCCCATCAATACACTCCTCCCATCGCAAAGTACTTCCTCCCCGTCAACTTTCATCCAATCAAACTCACACTTTTACGAGCATTTAACTATGGAGTCATTATCTGGGACAGCTGCTGAACTGATTAAATGAAGGTTGACTACAACAATGCATTTCCGGTATACCTAGTACTCAGCATGTACAGGTCACGACGGTCTCTTTACACTAAAACATTTTTCTTCAATATCCATCATATCTTCCATTAAAATCTTAATATGTTGGGGTTTTTTTTCAATGAAATTAGGAGCTCTGTTCATTGTCTATAAACTATGGATATTTATGAGCCCCTTATGCTAACAGCTGACGGCAGTGCACACTGCCAGACAGATAGATAGATACATACATACTTTCATAGACATCTGACAGCATCTACATAACATCATTTGAGCTTTATTCTGCTATACTTTATCATCCAAATTTTAAAAAAATGACCCCCTAAACCCTGACAACTGTAAACAAAATTTTGACATTTTTGAATTTTCTTTTTTCATTAAATTCAGGATTTCTGGTATAATTACAGAAATTCCAGAAAAATTCCGGAGGGTTATCGTAAAGGACTTTAAGACCACACACCAACATCTTCATCACAAACTGGACTGTCAGCCATTAATTACCTGATATCCGCGGGTCAGCACGGACCTCATCTCCTTCAGGATGAACGGCAGGTACCTGGGACCGATGGACTGCACCGCCTTCACCAGGGTGTCCCTGGCTGTCATGCGGATATCCTGCGCCCGTGACTTGAGGAAGTTGCACACGCGCAGCATGATCCTGAAAAATGGGCAGGTCAACCAGTAGTTGGAGAAGGGGTGGATGCACAATGACCAGGTGTCAAGATAAACAATGCGCTCATAGAGATCAAGGTGATGTGTACCTACCTTTCCTTTCTTTTCCCTCGTTCTTCCCATCTTTTAAAGTCAGGTTTAGTCACAACTCACCATCCTTAACCCATTGTTGTCTCAACCATCAAAACAAAACTTATCCCTGTGGCCTGAACTGCCTGAGTAAAACAGAAAAACCAGTGCACACTGTTTAACAATAATGATCCCAGTGACAGCACAAGTTCAAGGTTCTGAAAATTGCACTCAGGTGATCAGCTTGACCACATTGTCCTAACTTCTTAAAATTTGACTTGAAGGCTTCAGACTATAATTCTGTGTTCCGTGTCATCTCCTATATCAGCTGGTCTGGCAGCCATCTTGTTATGAGTTTTCTGGTATGCCATACAGAATGAATTAAAGAATTGAAAACTCTAACGCCATCAACCAAGAAACTTGAAAATCGAACGATAAACACAAATATAAAGCAGAAGGCATTCAAGAGAACTCAGACCCTCACCACAGCTGAACAATCCTCTTAATTTCAATCATATTTTTGTCCACAAATTCTGAAAAAAAAAAAAAAAGCTATATGTCTCAGTACGAAAGAAAGTGAAAGAAAAAAAATCCTGGTTCTGCCCTCTACTCCGGACCCACACCAAACTTTAACCACTTCACCTTTGAACCCCATTCCACCTTTCTACCAAATTTCGCAAAAATCAGTGTGGAACATTTCGTCATCTTGCTGACAGGCAAACAAACAAACAAACAGACACAGGTGAGAACATAACTCCTCCATGGAGGTAACAGAGTCAATGAGGCACGCATAAACACGTGTTCCGGCTTCCATCTCGACCCTGATTCAACCGTCTGATCCTATCTCCTTCATGACTTCGACAAATCTCTCACCTAGGAAACCCAAGCCCTGTCCTGACAACCTGTATCCACCTAGGAAACCCAAGCCCTGTCCTGGCAACCCCTATCCACCTAGGAAACCCAAGCCCTGTCCTGGCAACCTGTATCCACCTAGGAAACCCAAGCCCTGTCCTGGCAACCTGTATCCACCTAGGAAACCCAAGCCCTGTCCTGGCAACCTGTATCCACCTAGGAAACCCAAGCCCTGTCCTGGCAACCTGTATCCACCTAGGAAACCCAAGCCCTGTCCTGGCAACCTGTATCATAGCTGCCAACCTGTTGGAACATAAATTCCTGTGAGAAGGCGGGGGTTTGGGGGCTGCCGTAGGCCCCTGGTGGGGTGCAGGGCCAATGCCCCTGCTGGGGGTCTGGGGGCAATGCCCCCAGACGCTGACGGGTACATGCACATTTGGAGGTAAAAAAATTAGCTTTTCTGGGTCGAAAAGGGGATATTTCTTCCATCTCATCATGCTAGAATTAGACATGAACAGTACTGATAGCAAAGCATACAGATTACAAAAATTACAGTCATCACACATTACTCAACATTAGAAAGCACTTCAACTTACCACTTCAGTCCAACAAGTAAACTGTGGCTTGACAGGTTACGCAGAGAAGAAAAGTCTCCAGACTAATGTCCATTTGTGTTGCTCTTTGCTCCTAGATTATCTAGCTACGATGAAAGATGCTTTGGAAGTCTTGGTTTTTCAGTCTGTATACAATGGATACCACCAATATTGCAATTTTCTTGTTTCATCATCCCTGGATATCTGATTCTCTATAGTCTTGTAACAGCAAACTGAAAGTTTCTATCAAGATGTTGGTAATCATCATCACCATGGTAATAAAGAACACAAAAAAATGGGGGGGAATCACTAAGGAAAAATTTCTTTCCTACAATGTACACCTATATCTGTTCAGAACTACACTTTTTTTTCACAACCTGTCAGCCTAACAGGAGGAGGATGCTGAAGGGGGGGGGGGGGGGGGGGGGGGGGGGGGGGGGGGGGGGGGGGGGGATTGAGTTGTTCTCTGTCTTTGAGGGCATCTGATGTTGCCGACTTCGCTTTTTTCAACAGCTCTATTGGAAACTGCTGCTCATAGCAAGCCCCACTCATGTTGGCTTTGACCATGTACCAGTCATGGCATCATCGCCGCATTCCTCTTGTGCTTGGCAGAAGAGGCATGAAGTTCGATGTCTTTTTTTCCACCATGTGAAATGTTGATGTCAGTACGGCATTCTTTACAAAACGCATGATATTCGTCTCTCTTGGACGCATCAATGAAGGCGTAGTCGACTTTGTATCGCGGCAAAAACTTGACTTTTGCCCTTTTTTTCGAGTCCATGTGGCACTGCTTTCCTGAAGCCATTTTCGCGCGGATGGAAGTACCGGACGGAAGTATCGGGCGGAAGTCGATTTGTTTTGGTAAACCGATGTGTCTTTTTACCGACACCTTGCGAAAAATTACCGAAACGTGAAGTGATTTTTGATTTTTCATTTTTCGGGAAAAAAAAGACAACTTTCGGGATTTCCTGTCAGATTTTCATTTTCGGGAGTTTCCCGAAAATTTCGGGAGGGTTGGCAGCTATGCTGTATCCACCTAGGAAACCCAAGCCCTGTCCTGGCAACCTGAATCCACCTAGGAAACCCAAGCCTATCCTAGCAACCTGTATCCACCTAGGAAACCCAAGCCCTGTCCTGGCAACCACTATCCACCTAGGAAACCCAATCTCTTTTTCCCCCCAACAACCATCTCTTACTGTGGCGAGCCAGTGTTTAGTCTGGCATTTCACTATCAAAACTCATCTCCTACCTTTTAGTCATCTCTAATCCTGCCAGCCCATCTCTTGCCCTGGCAATCATTCATCATCTTGGCAACCCAGCTCCCACCCTACCGACCCCATGTCTTACCCTGGTAGCTTGTGGTCCAGAGAGCCATCTGGAAGCTTCTGCAGGAGCTTGATCATTGCCATGGCGATCGGGACCCGTAGGACTTCTTCATCTTCGGCGTACTTGGTCTGGGCCAATTTGTGGATCTCATCGCTTTTCACCTGGACCAGGTAACAAGGAGGATAACAATGACAATGAAAAAGCAAGCTTTTCCAGGTTCCTAATTCCAGTTACACACATCATAAATGCTCTTTGAATTCCACATTATTTTCCACGTGATGTTGAACTCCTGCAAGCTGACATTTACAACTCCGTGTCTTGAAGACCACAGAAGTTGGAAAATCATGAAAACAAATATTTTATTACAATCAATGAAAGAACTTATCAATAAGAAATTTGTACATAGTTCATGGGGCTCTTGAATGTTGGAGCTCTAATAAATGAAACCTGGATATGAATTAACAATACAAAGAGTCTTCATCTTTTTATCAAGATCTGTTACACACACAGAGTTGCATGCATGCCAAACCAAACAGCGTCAAAAAACACACACACAACACACACAACAACACACACAACACACACACACACACACACACACATACACACACACACACACACACACAACACACACAACACACACACACCACACATACACACACATACACACACACACACACACACACACACCTTTTCAGTGAGAGTCTTGTGCAGCTGAGGCACCAAACTCTGCAGCACCATGCGATGGATGCGGGTGGCCAGTCCAGGAGCACACGCATCTCTCCGCTCTGCAGAAAACTCCATCAATCTGTCACTGACGCCTTCGTGCTCCGTCGACTTAGAGGCCACCGCTTCCAGTGTGGACAAGACCTCATCAGCATCTTCTGTCTCCATCTCTGCAGAGTTAAAAGCTATGTCACAAACCGAGCAGAAATATTTCAGCGTAATACTGTCTTTGTTCCTCAGCTGAAACTTTGAAGATCAATGTTTCTGAGCAGAAATATTTCAGCGCAATTCTGCCTTTGTTCCTCAATTGAAATTTTGAAGATCAATGTTTCTGAGCAGTTCTGCCTTTGTTCCTCAATTGAAATTTTGAAGATCAATGTTTCTGAGCAGAAATAATTCAGCGTAATCCTGTCTTTGTTCCTCAGCTAAAACTTTGAACTTCAATGTTGGTAAAAAAACAAATTTGTGTATGCGTTTGTTCTTAATCAAATCATTAAGGTAGCTGCATTCCGTCTTCAGAGGATGATGTTTAAACAAAAAGAACAGTGTGCATGTCTTTCATTTTCTATCATCCATCCACCAGCATACAGTGACTTACTTTTGTCTGAAAGGTGCGAATGTGATCCAGTATCTCTGCCAAGACTTTTCACAACAGGTGTTCATGCACAGGGCTTCAATTCAAAGTCTCATTACAAGGAATTAGACAGAATCAGAGTTCTTCTCAGATTTTAACTCTGAAGAAAAAAAAATCTTTTCCGACCTGGCTGCTTTAGACCGAAACTGAACGGTCCCTGATTGTAGAACCGGAGTCTGACACCTTATCTATGAAGCCAAGCAGGCCCCTGTTTAGTTAGTGTAATGGACAGGATCGCAGATTGGGTGGGAGGCAGACGGGGTGGTGGTGAAGGGGATGCTGGTTAGCTCTGTGGATTCCACGCTGTTCTCTTGATCCAACAGTCCTGGGTTTCATACCGGTGACAGACTGGTTAGAAGACATGCCCTCTATGGAGTCGAGATCTGTGCAGATTCCACCCCGCACCCCCACCACACCCCTGCAAGTGCTTCAGATGAGACTCTGATCAATATCCTGTGCTAGAGCATACATATTGAAAAAAAAAAAAAAAAGATATATTGTGTGACGTTAAATCTCATTCCATTTTTCATTGAAGGTTCAGCCACCACCATCAAATCAAAACTAAGTAAATACAAACTGATTAGGACAACAAAACAAAAAAAAAAGATAAAAACAAAAAGATTTAATTTCCCAGCTAAAAAAAAAAAGAAAAAAAAAAAAAAGAAACATGTAACAGATGACCAAAAGTAAACGAGAAAAAAAATTAACAGAAAAGAAATATAAAAAAATAAACAATTTACGCTCACAACCAGGTGAACTGAAAGGTGCATATGGATAACAGGCGATGTCAGGACATGCAGTCAGTTACCTTGTTGTGGCTGTTCTGTCTCAGGTGCGGATGAGGGCAGAGAGCTGGACTGTGCCTCATCCACTGTCTCTCCTGCTGCCTCTGAGGACACGCCACAAATCAATGGACATCAATCATTGGGTTGGGCTGGGTTTGGACTGGGACTGGATTTGGGACTGCAGCTGGGGTGGGTGGGTTGAACTGGGTTGGGCTGGGTTGGGATGACTTGGGACTGGTTTGGGTTTGGATTTGGGATTGCAAACTGGGATGGGTTCAGCTGGGTTTAGGTGGAGTTGGGGTGGTGTGGGTTGAACTGGGTTGGGTTGGGTTGGGTTGGGTTGGGTTGGGTTGGTTTGGGTTGGGTTGGGTTGAGTTGGGGCTGGTTTGGGTTTGGATTTGGGATTGCAAATTGGGATGGGTTCAGCTGGGTTTAGGTGGAGTTGGGGTGGCGTGGGTTGGATTGGGTTGGGTTGGATTGGGGGTTGGGTCTGCATTGCGTTGGGTTGGGTTGGGCTGGTTTGTGTTTGATGGACCGTCAGTCTTTCTGCTGTAAATGATGTTCCAGAAATGAACATACTGCAATTGTTGGTGCTGTAGTGTGGTGTGGTGTGGTGTGGTGTGGTGTGGTGTGGTGTGGTGTGGTGTGGTGCGGTGTAGTGTAGTCTAGTGTAGTGCAGTGCAGTGCAGTGCAGCGTAATGGAGTATTCTGTAGTGTAGTTTAGTGCACTGTAAAGCAGTTCAGTTCTGTACAATGCAGTGCAGTGTAGCTTAGCGAAATGTAGCATAGTGTAGCATAGAGCAGCGCAGCACATGCAACAAAACCTAAACATTTTTTTTTTTGAAATCCTGGACCAAGAAAAAAAAAATCAAGATGAAGGTGATTACACTGTAAAACATTTGTCTGACAAATACACCGGTTGCTGGCAGTTCCTCCAGTCCCAACTGGGACACGAAGGGACAAACTCACCATCTGTTGTCTGCTGTCCCAGTTTGGGTTTGTTGCTGAACCGGAACTGGGACTGGGCCAGGTCAAAATGGAATGCATCAAGAATGGCCACAATCACTCTGAAACAAGCAGGCAGGAAGGAATCTGTCAGTGCACTAGTTATCCATTATCATTTGTTGGTGTCTCTCTCTCTCTGTGCTTCTGTGTGTGTGTGTGTGTGTGTGTGTGTGTGTGTGTGTGTGTGTGTGTGTGTGTGTGTGTGTGTCTCCCTTCTCAGTCCTTCCTTTCTCCCTCTTTCCATCATCTGTCTGTCTGTCTGTCTCTGTCTCTGTCCCTCTCTCTCTCCCCTTCCTCCCTTTCTCAGTCACTGTCTCTCTCCTGCTTCCCTTTTTTCTTCCACTTCTTTAATCATCTGTCCATTTGTTTATCTATTCATTTTCCATTCATTCATGCATTTGTACATACAATTATCTATTGCTCTCCAGGAATTTCACATTTAAATCCACTAAAAGATGACACTGAAAATCAAAGATACAAAACACACACACACACACACACACACACACACACACACACACACACACACACACATTAACACACACACACACACACACACACACACACACACACACACACACACACGCACACACACACACCACACCACACACATACACATGTACACACACACACACACACACTACACACCACACACACACACTACACACCACACACATACACACACTTACACACACACACACACACACACACACCCATTCCCCTTCCATCATCTGTAAAAAAAAAATACTGCACCACACAACTCACTTGATGATGATTCGCTGATTATCCAGATGCCGAGGCAGATGGGACAGGTAGAGACGCAGCAGCTGGTAGTAGTTCTCCCACGGCAACTGCCGACACATCATGCATGTCAGGTTGACAGCGGCGTCCAGGATCTTGCCGGACTTGGCGTACTGCTTGTCGAGGATGTAGGAGTAGAGAAGGGGCAGGAAGAATCCCATGTGCTGGTCGGCCCGCAGCTTGTGGCTGTGCAGGTAGTGGCTCAGCCGACGCAGCGCTTTCGCTTGTTTGTGCATCTGTGAACATAGATAATAATAATGATAATGAATACTTATATAGCACCTATTCTCGGCTTGAGACCAAGCTCTAAGCACTTTACAATCCACACTCGTTTACACAACGGGCTGCCTACCTGGGTAGTGCCGACTGAAGAGCTGCGAGCTGGTTCTTCATTCAGTTGTTTCCCGTGCCATCCAGTCAATATCGTCCAATATCGTTCACTCAATATCCTTACTTTTCCATTTCTCACGCAGGGTGCATGCTATGTGTAACGTGTCATCCATACCAACGGCCAAACTGGCCTTCTCTTCCGAAAGTTGGTGATGGGATTTTATGTGTGTGCAAGATGTTATGCGTGTGTTCATACACAGAACCTCGATTTATAGTCTCATTCGAAGGACTAGACAGGAATCCCATCAGAAAAATCACTGTCAAATTCACAGAATGTCTCCCAAACATTCACAACCTACTCACATACAATCCCCAAACCTCAGAATATATATGATCTGTGAACAGAGACAGGAATCCCACCAGAAAAATCACTGTCAAATTCACAAAATGTCTCCCAAACATTCACAATCTACTGGCTTAGAATCCCCAAATATCAGAATATTACGATCTGCAAAAAGAGACAGGATTCACACCAGAAAATCATTGTGAAATTCTCAAATATTTCACAAACCTTCACAACCTACTCACTTATAATCCCAAAACCTCAGAATCAACTAAAATATCAACAATTCTCTTGGAAAAAAAAAAAAGTAACATGCTTGTCGCAAACATCTGGTCTCCTTTTTTAAGCCAAACTGGGCTGGAACACCGAACATCCCATGCACTGGGATTCACAGCGAATGGAAAATGTAAATTCGAATTAATGGAAAGAACTCCGAACTTTCAAAAGTGGTTGGCAACAGTGATCGAAGACATCAAACAAAACTTTTACTTGAATTCTATTCATTTTAAATCCAGCAACTTCTTTCTGACTTACAACTTCAGAGCTCATATGCTTTATTATATGCTGAGCAGCTTGTCAAATTTGCCAAACTTCAGAGGCATTTTCCACTTTTCCCAAATGTTTAAAAGCTTTGAAAATGCCAACTCAGTTTTCTCCAAATTTGCCAACTCTTCAAAGACAATACAAATCCTGACAGAGTGTGTCAGATTTTGTGGATCTCAGAAATAAACATTCTGCTCTCACTTTCGATGTGAAAGACACTCTTCAGTACAGAGTGATCTCCCTGCCCCACACCCTCATCCACCACCCACCCAGACCCTGTTTGCATCTTTACTTTACCAACAGAATGTGCAGATCAAAGCCATAAAAGAATGATTACGTAACTGTTTTAACAAATCTAAAAAAGTAAGAATCATGTAATAAGTAGATTCAATGCCTATCTTGCCTCGAATTTGACAAAGATAAATGATTGCTCGTTCTTCATTTTCGTTGTCCTGAGTGTTGTTTATCTTGCCTGAAGAAGATCTAAGAGGTCGAAGCACGTTGCATTTTGTCTTGTGATTCGTTCATCCATGTCGTTCAGCGGAGTTATAATTACTTTTTAAAATTTGATAAGATCTCCATCTGCAGTCCCCTCACTTTGCAACTAACTTGTTTTAACAAGTTGTTTCTTTTTTCCTCTGCCACACTGCAAAACACTCAGACATGCAAACAGCCACCTCGAACATACATCAACACTCACAGGTGCATACACACAAACCCTCCGTTTATTACAATACTAACATGCATGTGACGTTCTCAAATAGCAGCAAAAGACTTTGAGGCCCTGTCTAACAGACATTCACACGTATACACTAACAGACATTCAAACATATACACTGTTTAACAAATATTCACACATTTACACTGTTTAACAGACATTCACACATATGTACTGTCTCACAGACACTGACACATACACACACACTACTAGGACCACTACTGCCACGACAGTACCTGAATGTGCTTGATGTTCTCAAAGAAGTCGGACTCAATGTCCGTGTCCTGCAGCCCCGGCAAGCCCTGAAACTCCCTCTGCTCAGGGAAGGCCAGCACCATGGCTTGCAGGATGGCCAGAAACTCATGACGTACCGCCTGCAGACACAGCATCATCATACCAGGGCGTCATGTCACATTACTTACTGTAGTGGTATTTCTTTAATATATCGCTAGCCAAAAAGCAAAATAAAAGCATGAAACAGAGTGATCACGCCTAACCTCACACACCCACACCGATATCCCAGTCCAAATCCATATTTTCACACAGATATCCCAATCAACACCCAAATCTCACACAAGATATCACCAATCCACATCCTGCCTTATACACTGACACAAATTTCCCAATCCAGGCCAAATCTCACACAGACATCCCAATCCAAACTGAACCTCAGATATCCTACAAAATTGCAAACCCTGACTCACACAGAGAACCCAAACCAAACCTTAACTCACACAAAAATCCCATGATCCAAACCCTAATTCACAAAGGCACACAGAATCCAAGCTCTAAGACACAAAAACACTCACAATCCAAACCCTTCACAGAAACACACACACAACTCACAGCCCAACTCGAACAGAGATACTGAATCCCACTAACCTGCTGCTTGCAGCGAAGGCCTTTCTTCACGTGAGGCAAGATCGTCTCGGCGATCACCTCTTTGTACAGATCAGGGTCAGAGGTCAAGGCCTTGAACCTTTGCACGATGGTGACGACGCAGAAGGTGGAGTTGTCACGCAGTGAAAGGTCGTCGAACTGAAACACACCAAGTCGTCGGCTGATCATTTCCTTTCCCAGATTTTGCTGTCAGTTTGCTGACATTGGTATCATCGGGGTCCTAACAGTCAAGACATGAACGACATTTCAAGACCCAACATTGTTTTTTCCAAGAATTGTGAACATGGTTACAAACTGAAGAGAAGCAAAAACAAAACAAGGGGATGCTCATCAGGTGAGGACAGCAGTTCTCAGTTCCGTTTTTGCAAGGACCAGCGCTGCTACTCAGCTTGGGTTAGCGTTGGACAAGAAACATTGTTTTTAACGTGGTAAGCCTGTCGATTCTCTCACTGCCTCAGTCATTGTCAAGAAACATTGTTTTTAACGTGGTAAGCCTGTCGAATCTCTCACTGCCTCAGTCATTGTCAAGAAACAGTGTTTTTAACGTGGTAAGCCTGTTGATTCCCTCACTGCCTCAGTCATCGGCATTGTTAAGATTGTATGGGATGACGCACCAGTCAGGCTTAGAGACTGGGAAGTTACACATCAGTTTTCTCCTGTGCGCATGCACACACACACACACATACACACGCACGCACGCATGCATGCACGCACACACACACACACACACACACACACACACACACACACACACACACACACACACACACACCCACACACACACACACACAGAGTGACCACTTACAAGCATGCCTTTAGGGCACCATGACTTCATTTTTTTTCTTATCCCCCATCCCCGACCAAACCAAGCCCCTTTCTCCCATCCTCTCCCAACCCTCTCCCTCCTCAATTCCCTTTGAAACCAATCCCCCTCCCCCACCAACCCCAACCCCTTCCTCCAAACCTCCCCCCACCCAATACCACCACCCTACCCGTCCTCCCCCCCATTTTCTCTCTCCACATTCTCTAAACAGGGCCCACCACTCTGATGAAGAAGCAGCAGTTGTAGATGAGGGGCAACAGGAAGTCCACATTCACTGCCGTCCAGTCCTTCAGGCGCTGCCCCACACGGCCGAACGTGTCCAGCCGCACTTTGTAGTCAGGCTCCTCCGCTTGGCCAGGGTTCCATGCGTTCAACTGGACATTGCAGAATGGGAAAAAAAAAATTCATTTATTTCGTAATTAATGTAATTCAATAGGACATTGCAGAATGGAAAAAAAATCATTTATTTCCTAATTAATGTAATTCAATAGGACATTCAGAATGGAAAAAAAATTCATTTATTTTGTAATTAACATAATTCAATGGGAAATTAAGAATGGAAACAAAAACAATTCACTTATTTTGTAATAAATGTAATTCAATGAGACATTCAGAATGGTAAAAAAAAAAAAAAAAATCATTTATTTTGTAATTAACATAATTCAATGGGACATTCACAATGGAAAAAAAGTTCATTTCTTTTGTAATTAACATAATTTAATGGGACATTCAGAATAGGAAAAAAAATTGTTTATTTCCAAATTAACATAATTCAATGGGACATTCAGAATGGGAAAAAAAAATTGTTTAGTTCATAATTAACATAATTCAATGGGACATTCAGAATGGGGAAAAAATGTTTAGTTCATAATTAACATAATTCAATGGGACATTCACAATAGGGGAAAAAATCTATCACCTTATTCCTGTAATTAACAAAATACATTTAGACGTATGGTACGGAAGAAAATCCATTCATTTATTCTTGTAACAAAGTTCAACTAGACCTACGAACCAGAAGAAAATTAATTCATTGATTCTTGTAACTAGCTAACAGCCAGGACAGAGACGGAATATTCATGCCTTTACAGAGTCAGTCTGTCTTCCAGAAAGGGGCATCACCTGTATTCAGACTGAGGGGTACCATTCTTTCCACACCCTGCATCCAGTTCGGAATTATTCATATTAAGTGTGTAAAATCAGGCAGTCATAGTCATTAGAGTGGTGAATTATGTGAAAAGTCAAATCATCAATCACCTAATCTTTTCATATCATCTGTCCAAAGACACTCTGTGTGAAAACAAAAAAACAATAATTGAATTAACCCGTTGACTGCCCTTGCACGAACGGCATTCAAGGTGGTTTCTGGAAAGCCGTTTGCCTCACAACGAATGCCGTTCGTGGTAATTTCATCATCAAAATTCGGCGATTTAAAGAAGGGAGGCAAGGAGATAAAATGGCTTAAACGGTTGTAGGGACCCTAAAGGACGGTTTCTTCCCTTTCACGGGTCGCTGACTGACTGGCTCGTGTCCGTTCGGACAGAATATTTCGGCAACGTTCGGCTGAGTCATTTTTGGTTCAAGATGGCGAGTCGAGCAGACAGTTCGTTCAGGCGCGTGCCGTTTTCAAACGATCTAATGGTCTTGAAGTGCTTCAAGAAGTTATCTGAGACCGTGAAAGCAATGACGAAGACTTCAGAGAAGTGGAATGAAGCGATTCGGAGGAGGAAAAAAGCGATCACGATCAACACCACCCTTTGCTGTCGGTGATTGGTGTTGATGACGAAGCTGATCCCCGACTTCAAACCGAGCGATACCGGCACAAGTGGGGCCAAATCGGAGAGTGACGAGCCGATTCCGTCTATGTCGACTGCCCCCTCCCTCCTTTCGTGAGAGGTCGGGGAGTCGAGGAAGGGGAGGGGGTTCAGGACAATGGCGAGGGTCCAGCGTGAGGGGGCGTGGCAGAGGAAGAGGGCGAGCTTTACCAGGACTGGAGTGTCCCCTATGATATGAGTTGCTGAACATTTTATGCATTGTCAGATGTTTGTCCTGAAGTTCAAAGGATACTAACACCAGTTTTTGTGGTTTTAGTGCTATAGTTCTGTTTATGTTCTGAAAGTGTCTGTCTTTCAAACAAAACATTCATCATTATATATATTTTTGGTCAACTCACTACAAACAAAATCAAACTATTGTGATATTTGACTGTAGCCAAGGATATAACAAGAAAATTTCCCAAGTATCTAAGATATATGTCAAGAATTGAAAGAGCAGTGGGCATATTAGTGAACCTACCTAAGAAAACAAAATTGTGTCCCTCGATACCTGGATTGTACTGTACCCCAGAAATACACGGATTTATCATGTAAAACAACAATTGTGGGTTGTAAATTCACTACCAAATATTTACACAGGTGTTCAGTAAACACTAAAACCACTTTTTGCTGGGTTTGTATGTTTTTTGTTTTGCTGCTGTGGGGTTTTGTATGCTTGCAAAGTATAATTTTTTTTTAAAAGTTGAATTATAAGATTATTTATTATACTCAGAATGAACAAAATCAACTATTATTTGCAGAGATTATAGCCCTGGGTATAAAAAGAAAACATGCCAAAAATGTAAGAGATATCTCCACAAATAAATGAGCACTGATCAAATTAGTGAACCTACTGCAAAAAGTCAAATTTTGCTCCGGCACACAGAAGTACAAAACTGACACAAAATAGCGGCAGTCAAGGGGTTAAAGAAAAATCAGTCTGCATTCTCACTGATCTCCAACTGCTACCATGCAATTTGCCATGGGACCATTGTCACTCATGGTGCGTTCCTGTTTCTTAATGTCCTGATGACGGCCAATTCCATAGAAAATCTGGTGACATTCTAAAACCTGGCAAGACTTGAGTTCTTTTCTGTTGCTTTTCTTTTATTTTCCTAAGATGCAAAACAGAGAATGAAACCTTACAACAAACTTACTATGGATTCTATGGATTCAAATCAACATAAAAAAAATTCTCTGTCCTATTTGAGAACGAAAGAAACTGAGAGACAATTTGGCACAGAAGTATGTGCAGCAATATTCCATCATGATACAGCTACTCAACAACATAATAATTCATCACGAGACCAAGAAGTGTATGGGTGCTGGTGACTGCATCAGTTGTACCTACAGAAATAAAATGATAAACAATGGGTGCAACGCGTCCACACTGCCCTGGACCACACCCTTTGTGTGACCTCACCTTCTCCACAATGTCCGCAATCTCTTCCAGCTCTGGCGCCTTGCTACCCACCACCTGAAATTCCAGATCACCAGCCGTCATAACTCTGATCCACGCATCATCAACCACTCAACCACACAATGAAATATCTTCCATGACAAATCCAGGTATCACACTGGAACATTAATGCAATCAAACTCAGATGTCAACACATATCAAACTTTGACTTTTTTTTTTTCAAATGTTCTGAAATTCTGAGGCAAACAGCACAAAACTCTGAGAACACTAAAAGGAAAAGTCTGGTATTGAGAAACACCACACATGGGACACACATACAGCACACATTTGCAGTCATGCAAGGGCTTACGTCAATGTACAATGTGTGTGTCCATGCGCGCACACACACACATACACACACACACAATGTGCGCACACATGCACACACATATCACACAAACACTCACACACACACATATGTGCATACACATACCACACAAACACTCACACACACACACACATACACACACATGTGCATACACATACCACACAAACACTCTCACACACACACACATGTGCATACACATACCACACAAACACTCACACACCCACACACACTAACACATACACTAACACACACATACATGTGCACACACATACTCACACACACACATGCACGCACGCATGCATGCATGCACTCACGCACTACACACACACACACACACACACACACACACACACAACACACACCACACACTATCCAAGAAGTCAGAGTGATG
>CM065724.1:79833898-79858898 GCA_033310375.1 Conus canariensis
ATGAACTCTAACCCATCAAAGGAATGTACAACCAGACAACATCAATGAACTCCAACCATTCAAAGGAATATAGCGTTGCAATGTCTGATTTTCCATAAATAAATTTTTAAAAAGTACCTCCATTCCAATTTTCCATAAATAAATTTTAAAAAGTACCTCCATTCGAATTTCCCATAACTGTATAAGAAAAAAATACCTCCCTGCCACATCATTTCCTTGAATGTGATTTACAGACACCCTTCTTGCCAGCAAGTACTGGTTCCAAAATTGTAGCAATGCTAATGTTTATGATTGTGTACGTTCACCTCCAATTATTTCTTCAACTAGATTCATTACCAGCAGTCTCCCCAGTCTATCAAGACTAGAATTCATTAAAATTTTAAAAGGAATTTAAAGTAAATCCATCAGGTAACAGGAAAAAAACAAATTACAAGACAAAACACGACACGTTTCGACCTCTTAAGTCTTCTTCAGGCAAGATAAACAACATTCAGGAGAATGAAAACGAAGAATGAGCAATTGCTTATCTTCTCATATTCGGTGCAGGATGGGCATTGATGGGCTACGCTTGTTCTTTGTTTTCATTGTCCTGAATGTTGTTTATCGTGTATGAAGAAGATCTAAGAGGTCGAAACGCGTCGTGTTTTGTCTTGTCATTTGTTTGTCGCTGTTCTCTGGCGGATTTACGATAAATTCCTTTAAAAATGTGTTTCAATTTCCGCCTGCCATCACCTCACTCTGAAACCAAAATGAATTCATTCCCATGTCATCCTGTCAACCAGTCTGTCCCTCTCCCTCTCCCTCCCTCCGTTCTCCTCACCCACCCTCTCTGTGTCACCACATCATCCTCTTCCAGTTTCTTTTATTTCACGACATGTCAGTGGTAAAATGATCTGCTTTCAATGTCTACAATCAACCAAGCCTGATGAGACGTTAAACTAATTTCCAACCAACCCTTTTCTAATACCGCCGCCTCCTTTTTCCAAAGTTTGTGTTCATGTTGGATACCATTGTTTTCAACCACCCCCAAAGAAGAAACATCTGGTAAACTCACCTGGCCAGAATTTTGAGCTCCAGGATGGTTTCCTTGGTGGCGCCGCCCTTCTTGTTTTTCTCCATCTGTCCCCCCACCACGCTCATGGAGTCTTCAATGAAGCTGAGCAATGCCGGGACATGGGGCCGCACTATCGTCACGCCCTTTGACACCGTGCTGTCCTTCACTGTCATCAGAATGATCCACATGTCCAGTGACTTTTCCTCAGTAGTTTCCGTAACAACTTAAATGAATAAAATAATCAACAACACTCTGAAGCGTGACAAGGTGGGTATGGGAGGAGGGGGACAGTCAGCACAGAATTTACTCGAGAAGACCTGGCACCTCTGTCAGATTTGACTTGAATACCTATCCTTTGAGCGACCCTTAAGTCAACGGCATCTGCTTGCAGAGCTGATGGCAGCAAATCCAAAACCACTCCCAGGGTCAGATTCTCAAAGCTTGAAGATCAGTCTGTGTATCTGGCAGTAAATGGTGACTTGATTCAGATTTTAAAAGGAATTTAAAGCAAATCTGCCAGTTCACAATGACAAACAAATTACAAGACAAAGCACTGTTCTATGTCCCTGTTAACTGGCGAATTTACTTTAAATTCCTTTTAAAATTTGTTTAATTTCTGCCTGCAGTTGACTACCTCACTTTGAAACCTACTTGATTCAAATCAGAGCAGGTTAAGGCAGACGAAGGAAAGGAAAGAGCCTTTGATCATCATGCCAAGCCTCAGATGCATTGAACAGTTCAACGCATCCTGTGGTCATTTGAGTTATGGGACTTCACTTTCAGTCTATCTTTTAAGATTCCTTTGAGTCCTGTTCTTGTCTCACAATGGTAATAAACTGAGACCAACAGTCACCGTAAAACACTGACACTTTTTTCCATCAAACTGATAAACAAAAAATTTTTTTTTAATGTTTTGAAGAATTCACTAACCAAACAAGCGAACTTTATATTTCCAGACACACTTGCACTTTTGATATAGAACAGAAAAATGAAGTTTTTTCCCAAGAGGGAAAAAAAAACAAACAAAAAAGAAGTGACACACTAAGCTTACACCCAGACATTTCCACTAGCTGAAGCCATTCCCAACCCACGCACCGATCTTCCTCCTCTTGCGGGGCGGCTGTTCCTCCTCGTGGTCCTCCTCCCCCTCCAGGAGGCTCTCCACGGCCTTCAGGATGACGGCGCTCACAGGACGCCCCACGCCGGGGCAACTCAGCAAGGAGAACATGGCTTGTATAGGAGAGTTCTCTCCACCTGGTGTCTCTTTGGTCAGGAGGTGGAAATGTCTGTGAGGAAGATTAACATGTTGACAGTAGTGATGTCTCTGTAATATTAAGCACCATTGTCTGCCTATGTTTGTAGTGCAGTTCCTATTAAAACATTCATAACACACACACACACACACACACACACACACACACACACACAAACCACTCATGTCTCTTTCTTGAATATACATACACACTTCAACCTTTGTACACACATTCATGTCTGGTCATACATACAGATGCCTCCTCTCTAATCGTTAATACAAACTGCTTCAATTCAATTTAATTCATGTTGTTTATTTTCCATCCAATCACAATATATACTGGTTATCTATGTAGCTTAGCAACTTTAGCAACACACACACACACACACATACATGCACACAAACACACACTCACACACACACACACTCACACTCACACACACACAAACACACACACACGCACATGCACACACACTCACACACACACACAAACATACACACACACACACACACTCACACAAACACAAACACACACAAACACATACACAAAAACACACACACACACACACACACACGCACACACACACACACACACACACACACACACACACACACATACTTGGGGTCTTGACACCAACACTGCATCAGTTTCAGTAGCAAAGATGGCTGACACTTGCTCTCCAGATTCAGTCGCTCAAGCTGTAAGAATAATAACAGTTTTTTTCATAAGGAAAACAAAAGTAAACAAAAAACAGGCAGGTTAGAATCCTTGCAAAAAGAAGAGAATGGAAAACTTATTTCGAAACTTTTACCTCTGACAATCACTGCACCATGGAGTATCAACAACAATGATGAGTGAAAACTGAACTATAAACTCAAACGCTTTCAACATTCTTTTCCAAATGAAAGGTATATGAGTGCCATGAATGCAGCTGGCGAATTACATAATCAAAATGGCAACTAATCAGATACTGTTTTAGATTCAGAACAAACTTTTTTTTCCACCTTTATCCACGTAAATGAGTACAATTTACCATGACTGTGCTCAAGCCTTGAATTCCCCAAGATCTATGCACATGAACCTTGCTCTCTGTGTACTTCACATCACAGATTATGGGAGTTTCTACCAGACTGTTGCATTACTGGTCACCACGGTGTACTGGTGGTGTCACAAGCTGTGGCTAGGAGATTATGGATTCAGATACCAGCAACGACAGATTCTTATCATGCTTGCAGGGAGTCCATATCAGTCTTCCATGTTGGGTCAGCAAGTTCATGGGGACTGGATGGACATGGGACTGGCCCTTCTCAAAAAAATAAAAGAAAAAAGGACACTAACACATGCTGGGTCCTTGACTAAACAATTGTTGTGGTCATTAGAGAGCTTGGCAGAGAATGCCCTGTGTATGTTACGTCAAAAATGGCTCCCTTGAACAGGCTTGTTTACCCTCAAAACTGATATTGGTGGACTTTTCAAAAAAATGACCGTATTTTCTACAAAGAGTTTGTACAAAATTCCAAATTTTTGTTAAAAGCAGAGGGGGTGGGGGATGTTGCAATGTTTTGACTTGCAAATATTTTACCTGGGACAGAACATGAGGGGGCAAGGGAAGGGGAGGGGGGGGGTATTTTTCCATTCTCATCTGCTGTTACACAGCAAAGACTTCATCTTCCAGGCAGGAAGCACCTGCGGGAAACATTGGATCTTCTAACACAAATCACTTTCAAATCTGATTCATGCTCTCTCGCCCTTTTTTTCTGTTACAGGGCACGTCGTCGAAGAAGCAAATACAGTCTGACGTGATTTCATGCACGGAGGAAAGGGTTTGGGTCACACACACACACACCTCCCATCCCCACCACTCTGCTATGGTTACACTCTGCAAGTGCAATTATGGCTCAAGAACTTCATCTTTAGATTTTCTTGTCAAACATATTTTTTCTTAGGTTTTCGTATTTGTCCTACTTTCACATACGTGTACAAAATAAGGCGAAATGGTTATGGGAAACAAGTCCTTGAAAATCACAGCATGACAGCAGTGTTTCCCCGACACACACTACTACAGCTGATGTATGAATTACCTGGGGCCACACAAAGGCCTCAAGGATGGCAGCTGATTCCTCATCAGTGAAGCGGAAGTCATCAAACTCCTCAAAGAACTGAAACAGAAGTCATCAAACTCCTCAAAGAACTGAAACTGATGCAGAAAGGCCTGTGTACATTGGCACGACACTGGAATCGAAAAAAAATGTATGTTGAGCACTAGAGGGTGTATCAAGAGTTTGAAATCTCCCTGCGTTGTATACCAACATATTTGAAATAAAGCAAGATTTAAAACAGTAAGATTTGAGTATCAGAAAGATAGTTTTACAGAGGAAAACTGAGTACAATAAAGGTACCCTTGAATACGAAACACTTAGGTTATACAAAAACAAATCACTGCCTAAATGTTTCCAGATAAGATTTCAAAGAAAGAAAGAGAGAGAGAGAGAGAGAGAGAGAGAGAGAGAGAGAGAGCGAGTGCAAGAGAGAGACAGAGAGAAAGAGAGAGACAGTAGCTAAGACAAAGGGAGAGAGAGGGAGGGTGAGAGAGAGAGAGAGAGAGAGAGACAGAGACAGAGACAGAGACAGAGATAGAGACAGAAAGAAAGACAGAGAAGTGCCTCCTTCATAAAATTATAAACACATCACAACGACCTTTCAGAAACCTTTCCCCTTCATCGACTCAACAGCTATCTTGAGCCAGCCTTTCATGAGTAACTCATAATCAATTCCTAAACCAACTCCATTCCAGCAGTGCACAGAATACTTCTGCAGCAACAAGGATAAATTTCTAATCAACACCTATCATTTTAACTTTTATTGTGAAGCAGTGTAACAACTACAGTAGCACAAGCAACGATCATTCTAGAAAAATGGACGTAACTTTCTGAGGAAATGGAAAATGAAAAAAAAAAAGAAAAAAAGAAGATCATTGTAGAAAAATGGACATAACTTTCAGGGAAATGGAAAACGATACATCAAGTAATTATAAAACATAAACATATAGGAAAATCAGATTTTTTGACTACTGTAGTCATGATAAATATAAATCAGTATTATGGACTGTGGTGTGTCTCTATTTGACGCCAGGAGCGCAGACACAACCAGCCGTGTCTCCCTGATGAGTCCGACCCAGCGGACGAAAGGCCTCGGAGCAGGCAATACAAATATATCTGCTTTCAAAAGGGATTGCGATGGTTCCCTTATGCAGCTAGTGAAGAGTTTTCATATCTGTAACATATTTTCTTAATTTCATGTTCCCAGTTTCTCCATCTTCAAATTCCGCCCCCCCCCCCCCCCCCCCCTCCTCCTCCTTAAGTCCAAATCTTTGCCAAGTCATTACTATGAAGACAGTTCAGTTGTTGGCCTGCGCTTGTTTTTTCCCCCACTATTAGATTGTTCGTCTATGTATTTGTCTGACTTTATTCAAGTTTAAAAGGCTGTGCCGGTCTTGAATACAAGTTACTCTGTGTTAGGTTTTCTTATGGGAGCAAAAAATACCCAACTTGTTTACTGTTTATCGTTTACTGTTCCCTGCCTCATTTCATTTCCAAATATAAATCAATTAAAAAAAAAAAACCCAATGTTTTTCACCTGAATAAGCCTGTTGAATGCCATCTGCCTCACAGATTTCAGCATGGTGGCTGCCGACGCTTTGACGCTTTCCCGATGTCGCAGACAGGCAGTGCAGGTGGCTGCCACGCCCAACAACAGGTGAAGGATGGAGCGAGCGTTGTTTTGTAACAGGTTACCCAGCTTCTCCGTCACCACAAGCACTGTCCCCAACACTCTGATTGACACAGGGACCACACAGGAGTTCATATTTTGTTTATGTTGGGTGGAAAAATGTCTTCGTGGTATTAAACGCAGGTTGAATAAAAATTGATTAAATGAAAAGTTAACACCATCTATACATTAAAAAACAGTACCTCAAACTCCCAAAATTTCTGATTGTGATATATACAAGCATATTATATATAGTTTTGTTTCATCTGTGTTTAACAACAGCAAGAATACAGCATGCGTGCTTCCCACAGCTGCCTCATTTAATGACAACTTTCATCCTGTACAGACCCGTCTACAGTTAGTATTCCTCAATGCACATGTCTGCTGTATAATAATAATAATAATGATTTCTTATATAGCGCTTAATCAAACAAATTTCTCTAAGCGCTTTACAAAGTCATACTACATTCACCCTTCTCATATACAATAATACACCTTACACCCAACTACAAATACTATTATTACAATAACTAACAAATCCTAATCCTACCAATGTGACATTCACTTATTCTTCAAATATCACTACAAAACCTTAATCCTATAACGTTCAATCATACAACAAATACATATAATAGAGAACATACACATACGCTACATTTGAAAAGGCCCAGACGGCTATGAGTTAGGTTGTACCCCCCCCCTCTCCCCCACAGCATTGACTAATTATGAGAAAACAGATGGGTTTTAAGTTTAGACTTGAAAGAAGAGATAGAATCTGAATGTCTGAGACAGTCTGGCAGTCTGTTCCATGTCGCTGGAGCTTGAAAAGAGAAAGATCTTTCACCAGTAGTAGTCCTGAAGCGAGTCATTCGCAGAAGGCGGTCGTCAGCACAGGAGCGTAGTTGTCGAGAGGGGGTGTAGATTTTAAGGAGATCTGAGAGATAAGAAGGTCCATTTTCAAAGAGAGCAGGAAAGTGAGAGTTGAGATTTTGTACGAGATACGGTTTGAGACAGATAGCCAGTGAAGAGAGTGGAGGAGAGGCGAAATGTGAGCATGCAAGGGAGGTGGGGGATTACTCTGAATGAGGCGTTTATACTGAAAACATCTTTTCTTGGAAACTGACCACAACAGGTAAGTGACGACTTGCTCAAAGATGACAGCATTTAAAGGCTTTGATAGCAAAACAAAGTTTCTTCATTTAAAGACAATGGTATCACATTCATGCCTGATTCAGTGTCAGTCTCCTAACAGTCCAGCCGATCATTTCTTTTGGATCCTTGAAGCCTGATCAGGATAGAGGAAGAGCACATCAATTTTGAAAAAAAAATTACAGCATTTATTGTGACAATGTTCGCTGAAAGAAACAAGAGAAACTGGCCAACACAATCTGTGTAAAGAGGCTACACCGTACAGTCAAAGGTTTGTTTTTGTCAATGTGGTGCATTAGCATACATTTTAGGTAAAACAGAGCACAACACACACCAACAGCGGATGGTGCACTGGTCTGCCTTACCCTTTCATTCGTTTGGGTGGAGCGACACTTTTCAGGTCCACCGTTGATGCCTCTCTCACCATCTGGACAGGATCATCTGCAGCACAGGACAACGATGAATCTGATGCTGACAAACCACACACACCTAACATGGACACAAACATGGTAACAAGCATGCAAAACAAATCCAACAGCCTGTTTTATGCAGATTTTTATCCAGTTAAGAATCCCATACTCACAGCTCATCCTTATGCTGTGTTCTTCTCTTTCCACAACCTTTATCAAATTGTAGATTATGATAATATCTGAGATTGGAGATTCTGGCTGCATTAGTCACATTTTGCTCACATTCGCTCTTCTGCAGAGGAGACAGAAACATGGAATGGGTGGTTATGTTGTGGAGATGGAGGTAGTTAGGAGACAGCGGAGAGAAGAGAGGGAAGGGAGGAGGTACTCGCTGACAAACAAAATGAACCTATTCCACTTTTCGTTTCTACCAACCATGCAGTTTTTTTTTTTTCCCTTAACTCCCTAAGGCAGAATGTGAAACACATTCTGAAAATTTACTTCTGCTTCCTGTCATTTCACCCAGCTGAAGACACACCCACAATGTTTGTTAGTAACGTTGTCAGTCATGTTTCACTTCAACTTCATTCCCCTTTTTTCCACTCTCTCTCTCTCTCTCTCTCTGTTCAGAGAGGCATAGACTGGTGATGGTGATTTCTAGGGCAGTCGTACTGACAAAAAGAAAAAACAGTGACAATTCAGCAAGCTTTTGACAATGAAGACCAAGTCTTTGAGGAGAAAGAGAGAGGAAAATCTAGTACAACACGATCACACAAACACAATTAACGAACATGTCACCAGATAAAATGAGGACCAGGAGATGAATGAGGAGAGATCACCTCGCCTGTGTACATAGTAACAAGGCAGGACGTACAGGTAGGGAGTGAATCTGACAGCCCATCACATCATACCTGTGAGCTATGGAAAGGTTGGGGGTGGGAGACGGGACATGAGTGTGACACCTTACCTGTGACACCTTACCTGTGACAAAGGCCTTGAAGGGGCTGAAGACCATGTCCTGGAAGAACTGCATCTCTGACGAAGAGCACCCAGCCACGACATGAGTGTGACACCTTACCTGTGACACCTTACCTGTGACAAAGGCCTTGAAGAGGCCGAAGACCATGTCCACAAAGAACTGCATCTCTGACGAAGAGCACACAGCCAGGACATGAGTGTGACACCTTACCTGTGACACCTTACCTGTGACAAAGGCCTTGAAGGGGCCGAAGACCATGTCCAGGAAGAACTGCATCTCTGACGAAGAGCACCCAGCCAGGAAGCGGAAAACGATGGAGCGCCGTGTGTCTGCTCGGCGCTTTCCTGACGTCTCGTTTCCAGCCTTGCTGAATAACTTGCCAAAGAGAATCCTGGGTACATAAGAACAATACTTGATAACAAAGAGGTGTTACGCAAATCTGGGTACCCTAAATTTGCTGTTTGGAGCATTTCTAGGAGCACTGTCCACTAAACAGTGTGTGCTGAAAACCTCCAGGCTTTCGACACTTTCCTTCATACAACCCTAAAGCTGTCCCACAGAAGATTTCCATTTCAGCTTGAGCAAAATGATGTTGATGAAAGCACTAGTCCAGTAGCTAAATAAATCAGAATATGGGTTGGACTGCCAACCTTTTCAATGACTTAACCTGGATGGCAATAGGTCTTTTCCCTCCATTTTGACACTGAACAGTTGCACCCCCCCCCCCCCCCCCTCCACCAATCCCCCCTCTTCTCTCTCTCCCTTCCCCCGTCACACAAAGCCGACTCCGACACTTGACTTCACCACAACAAAGACAGCATTATTTGGTGACAATTTGACTTCACCACAACAAAGACAGCATTATTTGGTGACAGTTTGTCTTCACCACAACAAAGACAGCATTATTTGGTGACAGTTTGTCTTCACCACAACAAAGACAGCATTATTTGGTGACAGTTTGTCTTCACCACAACAAAGATGGCATTATTTGGTGACAGTTTGTCTTCACCACAACAAAGACGGCATTATTTGGTGACAGTCTGTCTTCACCACAACAAAGACGGCATTATTTGGTGACAGTTTGTCTTCACCACAACAAAGACAGCATTATTTGGTGACAATCTGACTTCACCACAACAAAGACAGCATTATTTGGTGACAATATGACTTCACCACAACAAAGAGAGCATTATTTGGTGACAGTTTGTCTTCACCACAACAAAGACAACATTATTTGGTGACAGTTTGTCTTCACCACAACGAAGACAGCATTATTTGGTGACAATTTGTCGAGGCATTTTTGGACATATCTTGTTTTTGCATGACATATTTCATGTTGTTCTCCGTCTCATTTGGCAACAACTGTAGTGAAATTTCCACAGCTTTTCTGTTTGTGCAAATGCTCTGCTGCACTCCAATCCATAAACTAAACATTCTCTGTATGGGTTCAGATTTAACTACAAGCTTTTCCTCTCAGGTAGCCCAGTTGTCTGCTTGAAAAAAAAAAGAAAAAAAGTCATCTGTTCATCCACAGCCCCAGCGCCAGTAATCCACAGGGAGCTGTCAGCATCAAGTCTTCATGAGGCAACCCACCGGAGGAGACACTGCACTGCTGCCGAGTCACTTGGGTAGTGTTCAGTGGCGCCTGTTATGAGCTAACATACACAGGATACCACCTACTAAGCTCCCTACTGACGACAATAATTGCTTATTTGCAGAGCCAGCATGAGTGAGCTCGCTCTCCAGAGAGCACCGCCATGTCCACACAATGACAGTGCACATGAGTTTGCTGATGATGGTGACCCTGACAGAATCAAGCACCACCACGTCCACACAATGACAGCGCACATGAGTTTGCTGATGATGGTGACCCTGACAGAATCAAGCCAAGAGCAGAGATGTGGAAAGGCAGTCAACACTGAGGTCACCATGTGAGCAGGGCAAGAAGGGCCACAGAATTTGAGACTTTTTTTTATACTGATCAATGACGATGAGTACGATGAAGATGATGCTACTGATTTCTATTGTGGTCTGAGACAGTGCTGTACTCCACGCTTACTTTCATAACAGCTGACACAAAATTAAATGGATTAATCCCTGGGCTGCATTACATCTTTCCACCAGGTTTGTGAACATCAGGTCTGTAGTTTTTGCACAATCCTGTACACAAAGAAATAAACAAACAAACGGACGCAGGCGAACACATAACCTCTTTGAGGGAGGTAACAACAAACAGCAGCAGTTGAAGACCTGACCCACCTCATGAGGAAGGGCATCAACTCTGGGCGATGTTCAGCACTGATCTCGGTCGATTCCTCGTCCACACTAAACAGCACCACCTCCGTCTTGAACGTCTTGTCGTCCAGCAGGCGCTCAAAGTTCTCCCTGCAAACGACCCCGCAGACATACACTTCCTGTCATGAATGGCGCGACGCCCCCAATGAGTCAGTCAGAGTTCCCACTTCCTCACAGGAAAAAAAATCAAGGGTTTTTCAAGGGTTTCTAAAGGGGATATTTTAATTTTTAAGGGGCAAATTGCTGTACAGTTGAAAAAAAAAAGAGTGAATAATTACCTTACACATGTAATCCAGCCATGATGATAAGGTGATTACACTTCTGTAGTCTTTTCCACGCTCAATATCATATACAAAAAATAAAAAGTGAAGTCTTTACACAGAAATTGAGAAATCAGAAAAAGAAAACTTTCAATCTGCTTTCCGGACCAGTATCTGACATGGATGTCCAGCTGCTTCTGTTTCAAGTCCTTATTCAATGATTCATCAAAAAGCATGACATATTCATTAATTCTCTACTGGCAGCTGCAGCCGAGGCCCCCTCTCTGGCACATTTCAGGAGGGAGCTCAGTGAACTCTACTTTTAAAATACAGCCACTGTATGTGTTGTTGTGTGGAAGAGTGTGTGAATGGCTGGCGGGCCTGGACTAGCCTAATGCTTGTTCTGGGGCTGGATAGGGAGCGGGGTAACCCCTCTTGAAAAGGTGAACGTGGGCAGCCTTCCTGCAGCTCCACACTTAACTGGTTTTTTTTTTTGTGTGTTTCAAAATGGAGTGACTGATGGCAGAGAACGAAGCAAAATTTAGAAAGAGAGGGGGTTAGTTACTGCCAAGGACATTGACAAACAAAGCACAGGACAAGACACAATGCATTTTGACCTCTTGGGTCTTCTTCAGGCAAAAAAAAAAAAAAAAAAAAAAAAAATCACATTTAATATTTAGGACAGTACAAACAAAGAATGAAGAGTGACTTATCTGTCCATGTGGTAGGAAGAATGGCCACCAGATGGAAACGACAGAGAGGATTATGGAGGAGGGGCGTGAAACAATGGGGTTGTGTAGCTAGTTTAGTGGGGTGGTGTGATATACTTGTGACGGTTGTGGTTAAGGTGGATTGATAATAATGCTAAGTTGGGGGGGGAGGGGGGGGGGGAATTTATATATATATATATATATATAAAATTATATATATAGAAGGGATAGTAATGATAATAATGATAGTGGTAGTAATTATAATAAATAAGTAGATGAATAAAATGAAAGTAACTGTAATAAAAAAAAAATTAAGTGAATAAAAAGGATAATTTTTTTGTTGTTGTTTTCTGTGTGTGTGTGTGTGTGTGTGTGTGTGTGTGTGTGTGTGTGTAGGCTAGCTGGTAGGTAAGTTAGGGGGGGAGGGGTGTGGTATGAATGCCGTCTTTTAAACAAAAAAGTAGGATTTGTTTTCTTTTCTTTTTTTTTTTTAAAACAAATGTGCACACACGAGTCACTTAAAGTCTATGGAGACGACGAAGACGATTGATTTGAAGATTCAGTCTGTGATTTCACTCTTTTTTCAGTTCTGACAGAAAAAGGGAGCAATACCAAAAGTTGCAACATATCTACTTTTGGTTTCCCCACACCGATAGTTCGTCGCAATCGAGGAATACGGAAACATTGCTGCAAACAGTTTCGCGTTGTCTTCAGCAGATCGGAAACTGTGATGATTGTTGATGGCATGAATTGTCCACAACACTTCAGCTTTCAACACATCTGTCCCACTTGCTGTTATTGTGGATTGGCTGACGATTCTTACTGAGGAAAGGGTCTGACCCGATGTTGATGAATTTGATGATTGCCGAATGAAGTCCATAAGACTAACGACCGGCCTACTCGTTTTTTCGCTTTCCAGGTATTTTTTCCTCTTTCCGTGACTTGCAACCGCCGATTCGCCCATTGCCCGAACATCAACGGTCTTTTTGCACACTTTACAGAAGAACACAGGTTTGTTGTCTCTGCATTCAGTGATCCCGCTTCGATATTCTTCCTTCTGTAGCCACAATGGATCAAATGCACAATTTCCCTTAGGCATGATGACAGATGCAACAGTATTGGACTTCGCCGAAGATGAGGGAGCATGGCGCTCTTTGTCGGAAGTCGAACTGCGCATGCGCAAACGATAACCGACTATTGAATTGCTTCCCTTTGCTTAAAAAGCAGACGACACACAAAACGATTCGAGAGGCGAAAATCGATGTCTGAAGTCTCGTTCGCGTTTATTCTCCGATTCGTCTTCAAATGTTACAGTCAGTTTTGGTCCGAAAACGATTTTTAAGGGGATTTCAAGGGATGGTAGGGATATCTGCAGTTTTCAAGGGTTTTCAAGGGCCTTTTTGACCCAGTTGAAATTTAAAGGGTTTTCAAGGGTCTTCAAGGGGCGTACGAACCCTGCGCTGCTGAGGTCTTCACAGTCTACTGATCCCCCATAAAGACAGTTCTTTGTAACAATAGTACGGTCTTCCTAGTTTATACATTACATGTAAATGTACAGCTTTAAGACTATCATCAGCATCTCTCATTTAGTGCGGACATAGTTCTCACAACTTTTTGGTCTACACAGTCAACATTCCGTAACAAAAATATTTATTACTTTCCATCATAATATTTCCCTCTTCATGTGTTCACATTCTGGTGGTGTTGGGGTAGTGTAAGACAGATCCCCAGTTCTCCACTGTCCTGGCTAATGTTGCCTTAAAGCGTACAATCCAATGATGCCCCATACAATTCTAATCGTGAACATAGCTGGTGTCTATCACAGATGTCATAATGAGAGTTTCTGTGTTACTGGACAGGAATGCAGGAAGATTCAAGTCAGATTCAAAACAAATCATCAAACAAAACGCTAAGTTCAAGACAAAACATCAAATGAAAAGCTAGATTCAAAACAAAACATGATACAAAAAAAAAAAAAACCGTTATCAAAACAGAAAATCGAACAAAACACTAGATTAAAAAAAAGAAGCATCAATGAGCTACATTCAGAACACATGATCAGTCAAAAAGCTGGATTCAAAGCAAAACATAAAAACAGCTAGATTCAAAACATCAAACAAACTGACATACCTGTAAGGTGTGAGGAACTTATATCTGTAGGTCATGATGCACCGGAAGGCCACTTTCTGCACCTGTGAGTTTCTGTGCTCCAGGAACTGAAGAGCAGAGCAAAACAAATGCCATGTTACACACACAAGTTCCACCTCTCTGGATCCATTTACAGTAATAAAAATCAGCAGTTTCTGACACAGTCAGGGTCAGTATCACATTACATGCAATGACAACCTCACTCAAATCATTCACAGAAACTTTAAGAAAAAAAAGTTAGCAGATCATTCGAGCTCATCAGATTAACTACTACTGTGGATCAAAACGGAGTGACTGTGGGCGGAAAATGAAGCAAACCTTAGAAAGAGAGGGGGTTAGTTACCGCCAAGGACACAGACAAAGTTGTCCTGTACTTTGTCTATGTCTTTGGCGGTAACTAACCCCCCCTCTTTCTAAATTTTACTATTATGGAGTTACAGTAGAACCTCTGAAAGAAGTTACCATTAGCAAAGAAGAAGAATCGGGGTTCCCACACACTCCCACACATTAAAATCAAAGACATTTCAAGGTCTTTACAAGGACTATTTCAGTAAAGGAAGTTAAGGCTCGACCCATACTATTCAATAAAAAATGATCGCTGGTTCTTAAATGATCAATCTTTGAGTACACAGAGTATAAGGTCTTTACAAGGTCCATTTCCACTAAGGGAGTGAATTCTCAGCTTATGTTATTTATCCTAAAATGACTGCTGGTTAATCAATGATCAATCTTCAAAGTGATATCACCATGTGTATCTCAAAATAAATGGAAACATTTTCTCTTAATGCATTTAAAAAAAAAAAAAAATCAAAATCTACAAGCACCCAGAGCACAGAAAAAGTATGGGATTTCACTATACAGAGACACATGGTTAAATCCAAGGCCCTTCAAGGCCTTGTGCTCCTATCTCAAATCCCAAAACCTACAAACACCAGCAAGGACTATGCGAACCCCTACAATCTGACTGATGTCAATTCTTACAACAAAAACAGTCTCTTCCTACAATTATGACCTAAAACATGCTGTAAGATATGTCAGTGATTCCCAAAATGAACATTCTCCTAGTCTTACACAAAAAAGATCAACGAGAAAAAAAAAAAAGACAAATCCAATGACATGTTCATTCGCCAAGGAAAAGAGATCAACTGATTATTCGACTCTCTTCATGAAGCTGACTGTCTACAGCCGATCACTCTGGAGGACTGGGGAATTGAACCTCTTTTTTCTTATTTGTCAGGTCCGCTGTCTGTCATGGGCATTGTCCATGCCAAGCGGGAAGAAGGCATTTGACGGGTGAGTATAAGGAAAAATTTGGTTTCCCCAGAGAAACCCGATGCATGATGTAGTCAATACTGAAACAAGTCACCAGCAAGCTAATAGCATATGAGTGACCGTAATCTGAAAACCAACACTGACAGTTAAATGGTGCGCCGCATCTTTCAGGACTAAAACCAACACTGACAGGTGCGCCGCATCTTTCAGGATTAAAACCAGCACTGACAGTTAAATGGTGCGCCACATCTTTCAGGATTAAAACCAGCACTGACAGTTAAATGGTGCGCCACATCTTTCAGGATTAAAACCAACACTGACAGTTAAATGGTGCCCACTTCAGACTAACCAGCACTGACAGTGGCCGCATCTTTCAGGACTAAAACCAACACTGACGTTAATGGTGGCCGCATCTTTCAGGACTAAAACCACACTGACAGTTAAATGGTGCCACATCTTTCAGGACTAAAACCAGCACTGACAGTTAAATGGTGCACTCATCTTTCAGGACTAAAACCAGCACTGACAAAGGTGCGACGCATCTTTCAGGACTAAAACCAGCACTCGAAAGGTGCACCACATCTTTCAGGACTAAAACCAAGCACTGACAGTTAAATGGTGCCGCATCTTTCAGGACTAAAACCACACTGACAGTTAAAGGTGCACCATCTTTCAGGATTAAAACCAGCACTGACAGTTAAATGGTGCACCACATCTTTCAGGATTAAAACCACACTGACAGTTAAACTGGTGCACCATCTTTCAGGATTAAAACCAACACTGACAGTTAAACGGTGTGCCGC
The DNA here is from genome assembly GCA_033310375.1 of Conus canariensis. Classification (NCBI taxonomy): domain Eukaryota; kingdom Metazoa; phylum Mollusca; class Gastropoda; order Neogastropoda; family Conidae; genus Conus; species Conus canariensis. The sequence goes on from CM065724.1 coordinate 79,850,000, forward strand.
ATCTTTCAGGACTAAAACCAACACTGACAGTTAAACGGTGCGCCGCATCTTTCAGGACTAAAACCAACACTGACAGTTAAATGGTGGCACGCATCTTTCAGGACTAAAACCACACTGACAGTTAAATGGTGCACTGCATCTTTCAGGATTAAAACCAGCACTGACTAAGGTGCGCGCATCTTTCAGGATTAAAACCGCACTGACGTTAAATGGTGCGCCCATCTTTCAGGATCTAAAACCAGCACTGACAGGTGCGCCCATCTTTCAGGACTAAAACCAACACTGACAGGTGCGCTGCATCTTTCAGGACTAAAACCAACACTGACAGGTGCGCCGCATCTTTCAGGATTAAAACCAGCACTGACAGGTAAATGGTGCACCACATCTTTCAGGATAAAACCACATGACAGTAAAGGTGCCGCAATCTTTCAGGACTAAAACCAACACTGACAGGTGCGCTGCATCTTTCAGGACTAAAACCAGCACTGACAGTATGTGCTCAATCTTTCAGGATTAAAACCAACACTGACAGTTAAATGGTGCACCACATCTTTCAGGACTAAAACCAACACTGACAGTTAAATGGTGCGCCGCATCTTTCAGGACTAAAACCAACACTGACTAGGTGCGCCGCATCTTTCAGGACTAAAACCAACACTGACAGTAATGGTGCGCCGCATCTTTCAGGACTAAAACCAACACTGACAGTTAAATGGTGCGCCCATCTTTCAGGACTAAAACCAGCACTGACAGTTAAATGGTGCACCACATCTTTCAGGACTAAAACCAAGCACTGACAGTTAAATGGTGCGCCACATCTTTCAGGACTAAAACCAACACTGACAGTTAAATGGTGCGCCACATCTTTCAGGACTAAAACCAGCACTGACAGTTAAATGGTGCCCACATCTTTCAGGACTAAAACCAACACTGACAGTTAAATGGTGCGCCGCATCTTTCAGGACTAAAACCAACACTGACAGTTAAATGGTGTTGCCCAGCGCCACATCTTTCAGGATTAAAACCAACACTGACAGTTAAATGGTGCGCCACACATCTTTCAGGATTAAAACCAGCACTGACAGTTAAATGGTGCACCACATCTTTCAGGACTTAAAACAACACTGACAGGTGCGCTGCATCTTTCAGGATAAAACCAGCACTGACAGTTAAATGGTGCACTGCATCTTTCAGGACTAAAACCAACACTGACAGGTGCGCTGCATCTTTCAGGATTAAAACCAACACTGACAGTTAAATGGTGCACTGCATCTTTCAGGACTAAAACCAACACTGACAGGTGCGCTGCATCTTTCAGGATTAAAACCAACACTGACAGTTAAATGGTGCACTGCATCTTTCAGGACTAAAACCAACACTGACAGTTAAATGGTGCACCACATCTTTCAGGATTAAAACCAACACTGACAGTTAAATGGTGCACTGCATCTTTCAGGACTAAAACCAACACTGACAGTAAATGGTGCGCGCATCTTTCAGGATTAAAACCAGCACTGACAGTTAAATGGTGCACTGCATCTTTCAGGACTAAAACCAACACTGACAGTTAAATGGTGCCCACATCTTTCAGGATTAAAACCAGCACTGACAGTTAAATGGTGCACTGCATCTTTCAGGATTAAAACCAACACTGACAGTTAAATGGTGCACTGCATCTTTCAGGATTAAAAACAAGCACTGACAGTTAAATGGTGCGCCGCATCTTTCAGGATTAAAACCAGCACTGACAGTTAAATGGTGCACTGCATCTTTCAGGATTAAAACCAACACTGACAGTTAAATGGTGCACTGCATCTTTCAGGATTAAAACCAACACTGACAGTTAAATGGTGCACTGCATCTTTCAGGATTAAAACCAACACTGACAGTTAAATGGTGCCGCATCTTTCAGGATTAAAACCAACACTGACAGTTAATGGTGCACGCATCTTTCAGGACTAAAACCAACACTGACAGTTAATGGGCCGCATCTTTCAGGACTAAACCACACGTAGTGCGCCCATCTTCAGATAAACCAGCACTGACAGTTAAATGGTGCACCATCTTTCAGGACTAAAACCAGCACTGACAGTTAAATGGTGCGCACATCTTTCAGGACTAAAACCAACACTGACAGTTAAATGGTGCACCACATCTTTCAGGACTAAAACCAGCACTGACAGTTAAATGGTGCGCCGCATCTTTCAGGACTAAAACCAACACTGACAGTTAAATGGTGCACCACATCTTTCAGGACTAAAACCAACACTGACAGTTAAATGGTGTGCCACATCTTTCAGGACTAAAACCAGCACTGACAGTTAAATGGTGCACCGCATCTTTCAGGACTAAAACCAACACTGACAGTTAAATGGTGCACTGCATCTTTCAGGACTAAAACCAGCACTGACAGTTAAATGGTGTGCCACATCTTTCAGGACTAAAACCAGCACTGACAGTTAAATGGTGCACTGCATCTTTCAGGACTAAAACCAACACTGACAGTTAAATGGTGCACTGCATCTTTCAGGACTAAAACCAGCACTGACAGTTAAATGGTGCACTGCATCTTTCAGGACTAAAACCAGCACTGACAGGTGCGCCGCATCTTTCAGGACTAAAACCAACACTGACAGTTAAATGGTGCACTGCATCTTTCAGGACTAAAACCAGCACTGACAGTTAAATGGTGCACCACATCTTTCAGGACTAAAACCAGCACTGACAGTTAAATGGTGTGCCACATCTTTCAGGACTAAAACCAGCACTGACAGTTAAATGGTGCACCGCATCTTTCAGGACTAAAACCAACACTGACAGTTAAATGGTGCACCACATCTTTCAGGACTAAAACCAGCACTGACAGTTAAATGGTGCACCACATCTTTCAGGACTAAAACCAGCACTGACAGTTAAATGGTGCACCACATCTTTCAGGACTAAAACCAACACTGACAGTTAAATGGTGCGCCGCATCTTTCAGGACATAAAACCAGCACTGACAGTTAAATGGTGTGCCGCATCTTTCAGGACTAAAACCAGCACTGACAGTTAAACGGTGCGCCACATCTTTCAGGACTAAAACCAGCACTGACAGTTAAATGGTGCACTGCATCTTTCAGGACTAAAACCAACACTGACAGGTGCGCCGCATCTTTCAGGACTAAAACCAGCACTGACAGTTAAATGGTGCGCCGCATCTTTCAGGATTAAAACCAACACTGACAGTTAAATGGTGCACTGCATCTTTCAGGATTAAAACCAACACTGACAGTTAAATGGTGCACTGCATCTTTCAGGATTAAAACCAACACTGACAGTTAAATGGTGCACCACATCTTTCAGGATTAAAACCAACACTGACAGTTAAATGGTGCGCCGCATCTTTCAGGACTAAAACCAACACTGACAGTTAAATGGTGCGCCACATCTTTCAGGATTAAAACCAACACTGACAGTTAAATGGTGCACCACATCTTTCAGGATTAAAACCAACACTGACAGTTAAATGGTGCGCCGCATCTTTCAGGACTAAAACCAACACTGACAGTTAAATGGTGTGCCGCATCTTTCAGGATTAAAACCAACACTGACAGTTAAATGGTGCACCGCATCTTTCAGGATTAAAACCAACACTGACAGTTAAATGGTGCACCGCATCTTTCAGGATTAAAACCAACACTGACAGTTAAATGGTGCACCGCATCTTTCAGGACTAAAACCAGCACTGACAGTTAAATGGTGCACTGCATCTTTCAGGATTAAAACCAGCACTGACAGTTAAATGGTGCACCACATCTTTCAGGACTAAAACCAGCACTGACAGTTAAATGGTGCACCACATCTTTCAGGACTAAAACCAGCACTGACAGTTAAATGGTGCACCACATCTTTCAGGACTAAAACCAGCACTGACAGTTAAATGGTGCACCGCATCTTTCAGGACTAAAACCAGCACTGACAGTTAAATGGTGCACCGCATCTTTCAGGATTAAAACCAGCACTGACAGGTGCGCCGCATCTTTCAGGATTAAAACCAGCACTGACAGTTAAATGGTGCACCGCATCTTTCAGGACTAAAACCAACACTGACAGTTAAATGGTGCACCGCATCTTTCAGGACTAAAACCAACACTGACAGTTAAATGGTGCACCGCATCTTTCAGGACTAAAACCAACACTGACAGTTAAATGGTGCACCACATCTTTCAGGACTAAAACCAGCACTGACAGTTAAATGGTGTGCCGCATCTTTCAGGACTAAAACCATCACTGACAGTTAAATGGTGCGCCGCATCTTTCAGGACTAAAACCATCACTGACAGGTGCGCCGCATCTTTCAGGACTAAAACCAACACTGACAGTTAAATGGTGTGCCACATCTTTCAGGATTAAAACCAACACTGACAGTTAAATGGTGCACCACATCTTTCAGGATTAAAACCAACACTGACAGTTAAATGGTGTGCCGCATATTTCAGGACTAAAACCAACACTGACAGTTAAATGGTGCACCGCATCTTTCAGGACTAAAACCAACACTGACAGTTAAATGGTGCACCGCATCTTTCAGGATTAAAACCAACACTGACAGTTAAATGGTGTGCCGCATCTTTCAGGATTAAAACCAACACTGACAGTTAAATGGTGCACCGCATCTTTCAGGATTAAAACCAACACTGACAGTTAAATGGTGCACCGCATCTTTCAGGATTAAAACCAACACTGACAGTTAAATGGTGTGCCGCATCTTTCAGGATTAAAACCAACACTGACAGTTAAATGGTGCACCGCATCTTTCAGGACTAAAACCAACACTGACAGTTAAATGGTGCGCCGCATCTTTCAGGACTAGAACCAGCACTGACAGGTGCACCGCATCTTTCAGGACTAAAACCAACACTGACAGTTAAATGGTGCGCCGCATCTTTCAGGATTAAAACCAACACTGACAGGTGCGCCGCATCTTTCAGGACTAAAACCAACACTGACAGTTAAATGGTGCGCCGCATCTTTCAGGATTAAAACCAACACTGACAGGTGCGCCGCATCTTTCAGGACTAAAACCAACACTGACAGTTAAATGGTGTGCCGCATCTTTCAGGACTAAAACCAACACTGACAGTTAAATGGTGCACCACATCTTTCAGGACTAAAACCAACACTGACAGTTAAATGGTGCACCACATCTTTCAGGATTAAAACCAGCACTGACAGTTAAATGGTGCACCGCATCTTTCAGGATTAAAACCAGCACTGACAGTTAAATGGTGCGCCGCATCTTTCAGGACTAAAACCAGCACTGACAGTTAAATGGTGCACCACATCTTTCAGGACTAAAACCAGCACTGACAGTTAAATGGTGCGCCGCATCTTTCAGGACTAAAACCAGCACTGACAGTTAAATGGTGCACCGCATCTTTCAGGACTAAAACCAACACTGACAGTTAAATGGTGCACCGCATCTTTCAGGATTAAAACCAGCACTGACAGGTGCGCCACATCTTTCAGGACTAAAACCAACACTGACAGTTAAATGGTGCGCCGCATCTTTCAGGACTAAAACCAACACTGACAGTTAAATGGTGCGCCGCATCTTTCAGGACTAAAACCAGCACTGACAGTTAAATGGTGTGCCGCATCTTTCAGGATTAAAACCAGCACTGACAGTTAAATGGTGCACTGCATCTTTCAGGACTAAAACCAGCACTGACAGGTGCGCCGCATCTTTCAGGACTAAAACCAGCACTGACAGGTGCGCCGCATCTTTCAGGACTAAAACCAGCACTGACAGTTAAATGGTGCGCCGCATCTTTCAGGACTGCCAATTTGTACCCGACGCTTCCTTGTAACAGAAAAAATATACTTGGAAACAAGAAATTCAAGGATTTTTTTTATATATCCTGGAACAAAATTCTAATTTTCAAAGACTTTTATGGCCTTCAAATGGCAATTTAAAATCTCAAGACCCTCATGGTTAAATCCAAGGACCTTGAAGGCCTTGTGCTCCTATCTCACGTCCCCAAACCTACAAACACCAGCAAGAACTATGCGAACCCCTAGAATCTGACTGATGTCAATTCTTACATCATAAAATGATCATCAACGCTTTAAAAAAAAATTCATCATGATTGTCCCATGACAGTAGGTTCAAGGGGCATCACAACAGAAACTTTGGTAGTTTTTTATTTCAGCAGCACTATGGTCCGCAGTTATATGCAGCTGGGTAGACGACCTTGAAACCAATTTAGTCCTATAACACACACACACACACACACACACACAAAACAATGATTATCCAAACATATGATGAATCCCAAAGGAAGATAACTGATGTTTCACCTGCAAGTAGATGTCATGGAGTTGTCCCTCTTTGTACAGTGAACGGGGATTCTGCATCTTGGCAAACAGCTCAAGGTGAGCCAGCAAGGATCTGCAAAACAGACATGCATGTGTCATAAGAATGATACTGCTAATCATATCAATGATGGATCGTATTCATCCTTTATCCTACAATAGCATTAAAACACTGTAAACAGATCTGCTTGAAAATAAAGTAACAGGCCTAAAGGTCTGATTCTAAAAAATGAAAAAAAAAAACATAAGACAAACATCCAAAAGATTTCATCTTTACCTGTAGCATATGACCAGACTTGTATGCCTAAAATCACCTTCAGAACTGTTTTTCTCTTCATAAAGATAAATTTATCATCATGAAAACTGGTGCGCTTTGGACAATCGCTCAAAGCGGTCGATTTTGCACCAGAAGGTTTGCTTTTTTTTGTTGTAAATAGTGTACAAAAGACAATAAAAGTGCATGGGAGCACAGATTTGTAAGATCATACTTCATCCCCAAATCATACCAAAAATACAATACTTCTGATCTGTAGCATACAACGTGTCAGATCCGTACGTGGCACACACACGATATTCTTTTCTTGTTTTTTTCTGTTGTTCTTTTTTCTGGACATCTTTTCTTTTAAAACTAGAAATATATCAAATGAAGCTTATTGTCATGTGTGAACATTAGCACACGTAAATATATGAATTTTATATACAACAAATAAAGGTTTTCTGGTCTGTTATTGTTACTAGAGGTCTATGAAACACATTCATTATTATTCAAAAAAATAAAGTTGGATAATAAAAGGACACGCACAAACACACACATGCACATGCACAGCACACACACACACAGACATGCACACACACACACACACACACACACACACACACACACACACACACACACACACAGTCGCACTGAAACTGAACCAAAGCCCCATCAATCGACACATACTGAACAGCCGATTTCCTCTGCACTTTTCCTGATGCTTTGATTTCTGCAGTACTCTCCCCTCTGCCTCCTGCCAGCTCTTCCGCCTCCTCCTCATCAGCCGTCGTGTCATCATGACCGATGTCATCCTTTCCACATGTGGCACTCCCCAGACTGATGTCCTGCGTCGGTGCCACAGACAGGTCTGTCTTGTAGTACTCCTTCCTGAAAATCAAAGCAATTTCCTGCCTCACTGATTCTACCCAGGGTGTGAGTTAACTCATACCACCTTGATATCCACTGCAAACTAGGTACCATAGAACTATTGCGTATCTTGCCTGAAGAAGACCCAAGAGGTTGAAACACGTGGTGTTTTGTCTTGTGATTCATTTCTCTATGTCTTTCGGCGAAGCCTTATGAATAATTCTTTTAATTTGTTTAGATTTCCACCTGCAATCGCCTCACTTTGCAACTAGATCTAATTATTCCAGTTTGGTTTATTCTTACTCTGCGCAATTTGGTTTAACAGCTGAACTGTTCATGGACAGCGGAAGCATGAAGATGCTGCCTTGTCTGCCACATCCAGTCTGTTAGTTTTCATTCAGTTTTCATCAGTTTTCATCAGTTTTCATCAGACTTTGGGGCAAAATGGCATGTCATCAGGACAGCACAAAACAAGACTGAAAGCCGAAGAAGTCACTGAGCCGTTCATGAATTATGACTGCAATGACAATGCACATGAAGATAGTTGGACAGATGGGAGTAACTGTGAAGGCTTCAAATCCCACTCACAAAGTGATTCTGATACTGAAATTCCTGTAAGCGTACAGACGTCTTTAATTACATGTTTGTTTCAATGGTATCGAGTTTTTTTCAAGAAATGAATCATCAGTGCCAAAATGATTCACGAATATTCAGATTTTGTCCAGATCACCCAATGTCACTTTGAAATTCATAGACATTCAAATTTTGTTCTTCAATTCATAAACATTTAAATTTTGTTCAATTCATAAACATTCAAATTTTGTTCAAATCACCAACCAATCATCATCAGACTAAATGTGATTTAATTCTAAACCTTTTTTTTTAATGAAAATACACTACATGATATGCAAGGGGCAGGGAGGTGGAGGTTGTGGGGGGGAGGGGGGGGGGAGGGAGGAAAGCTTTCAAGAGATTTGTCATGAGCAAGAATGAGGGAGGTGAGGGGAAGGGAAGTGAATGCAGAGCAGAACTCCTGGACCCTCCCCTCTGATTCTTGCCTGCGTTGTGCACCTGCAGGCCTGGGACAGCACCTATTTCTGGTTTCCACACTGTCCTGTCTTCAGTACTGTCTCAATGGTGTTGTATTCACACCATCATTCAAATGTACACAGCTACACTCAGATGGGTGTTACTGGGGTCCCATCAACGGCAGTCCACAGGGAGCTGTCAGAGGTCGCCTTGAGGCCACACGGTGCAAAGGTCACTGCCCTGCCGCTGGGTCACATCACCCCACACCGCCACAAACCACGTCCACCACAGGTCGCCTTGAGGCCACACGGTGCAAAGGTCATCGCCCTGCCGCTGGGTCACATCATCCCACACCGCCACAAACCACGTCCACCACATCACTACCCACCA
>CM065724.1:79863898-79891398 GCA_033310375.1 Conus canariensis
AGTCGCACCTGCCACAACACATCCCGCTCTATACACAATGCAAGGTCTTACGCACACTACACAGTCGCACCTGCCACAACACATCCCCTCTATACACAATGCAAGGTCTTACGCACACTACACAGTCGCACCTGCCACAACACAATCCCGCTCTATACACAATGCAAGGTCTTACGCACACTACACAGTCGCACCTGCCACAACACACATCCCGCTCTATACACAATGCAAGGTCTTACGCACACTACACAGTCGCACCTGCCACAACACATCCCGCTCTATACACAATGCAAGGTCTTACGCACACTACACAGTCGCACCTGCCACAACACATCCCCTCTATACACAATGCAAGGTCTTACGCACACTACACAGTCGCACTGCCACAACCATCCCGCTCTATACACAATGCAAGGTCTTACGCACACTACACAGTCGCACCTGCCACAACACATCCCCTCTATACACAATGCAAGGTCTTAGCACACTACACAGTCGCACCTGCCACAACACATCCGCTCTATACACAATGCAAGGTCTTACGCACACTACACAGTCGCACCTGCCACAACACAATCCCGCTCTATACACAATGCAAGGTCTTACGCACACTACACAGTCGCACCTGCCACAACACAATCCCGCTCTATACACAATGCAAGGTCTTACGCACACTACACAGTCGCACCTGCCACAACACAATCCCGCTCTATACACAATGCAAGGTCTTACGCACACTACACAGTCGCACTGCCACAACACAATCCCGCTCTATACACAATGCAAGGTCTTACGCACACTACACAGTCGACCTGCCACAACACAATCCCTCTATACACAATGCAAGGTCTTACGCACACTACACAGTCGCACCTGCCACAACACAATCCCGCTCTATACACAATGCAAGGTCTTACGCACACTACACAGTCGCACCTGCCAAACACAATCCCGCTCTATACACAATGCAAGGTCTTACGCACACTACACAGTCGCACCTGCCACAACACAATCCCGCTCTATACACAATGCAAGGTCTTACGCACACTACACAGTCGCACCTGCCACAACACAATCCGCTCTATACACAATGCAAGGTCTTACGCACACTACACAGTCGCACCTGCCAACACAATCCCCTTATACACAATGCAAGGTCTTACGCACACTACACAGTCGCACCTGCCACAACACATCCCGCTCTATACACAATGCAAGGTCTTACGCACACTACACAGTCGCACCTGCCACAACACAATCCCGCTCTATACACAATGCAAGGTCTTACGCACACTACACAGTCGCACCTGCCACAACACATCCCGCTCTATACACAATGCAAGGTCTTACGCACACTACACAGTCGCACCTGCCACAACACATCCCCTCTATACACAATGCAAGGTCTTACGCACACTACACAGTCGCACCTGCCACAACACATCCCCTCTATACACAATGCAAGGTCTTACGCACACTACACAGTCGCACCTGCCACAACACATCCCCTCTATACACAATGCAAGGTCTTACGCACACTACACAGTCGCACCTGCCACAACACAGTCCCGCTCTTACACAATGCAAGGTCTTACGCACACTACACAGTCGCACCTGCCACAACACATCCCGCTCTATACACAATGCAAGGTCTTACGCACACTACACAGTCGCACTGCCACAAACAATCCCGCCTATACACAATGCAAGGTCTTACGCACACTACACAGTCGCACCTGCCACAACACAATCCCGCCTATACACAATGCAAGGTCTTACGCACACTACACAGTCGCACCTGCCACAACACATCCCCTATACACAAGCAAGGTCTTACGCACACTACACAGTCGCACCCACAACACATCCCGCTCTATACACAATGCAAGGTCTTACGCACACTACACAGTCGCACCTGCCACAACACAATCCCGCTCTATACACAATGCAAGGTCTTACGCACACTACACAGTCGCACCTGCCACAACACAATCCCGCTCTATACACAATGCAAGGTCTTACGCACACTACACAGTCGCACCTGCCACAACACAATCCCGCTCTATACACAATGCAAGGTCTTACGCACACTACACAGTCGCACCTGCCACAACACAATCCCGCTCTATACACAATGCAAGGTCTTACGCACACTACACAGTCGCACCTGCCACAACACAGTCCCGCTCTATACACAATGCAAGGTCTTACGCACACTACACAGTCGCACCTGCCACAACACAGTCCCGCTCTATACACAATGCAAGGTCTTACGCACACTACACAGTCGCACCTGCCACAACACAGTCCCGCTCTATACACAATGCAAGGTCTTACGCACACTACACAGTCGCACCTGCCACAACACAGTCCCACTCTATACACAATGCAAGGTCTTACGCACACTACACAGTCGCACCTGCCACAACACAGTCCCACTCTATACACAATGCAAGGTCTTACGCACACTACACAGTCGCACCTGCCACAACACAGTCCCACTCTATACACAATGCAAGGTCTTACGCACACTACACAGTCGCACCTGCCACAACACAGTCCCGCTCTATACACAATGCAAGGTCTTACGCACACCACAGTAATACCTTCCATTACAGTGTCCCTTAAACAACAGGGTTCCTGCAGACTTTTTCAGGACTTTTCAAGCACTTCTTTTTCAAAAGATTCAAGAACTTACTTCATGGATAAGTTTAAGAAAAATAATCATAAAATACTGACACAAATTAAATTACTCACTTTTCCAGCAAAAAAAAAAAAAAAAAGAACACAACAAATGCTTCAATACAATAACCTGAAGAGACATTTAAAAAAAAAAAAGAAGAAAAAACCCCAGCCTGCCTGACTAACAAAGATACATCACTAAGACTGATGTACACACACAGAGAAACAGGAAAAAAGAGAGGCAATAAAAAATCAATCCAACAGACCCTTCCCAAAAACAGATAAAACGGATAACAGTTATTCCTTCCCATAAGAACTCACCTTGTGAGACCATGACACAAGGTTTGGCTCAAGCAATGGGTACAGCTCCTCAAGAAGATCAGAGGTCAGAAGGTCATCGTTATCGAGGTCGGACATCAAGGTCAGGTACAGATCGGCAGCATGAACCACATAATAGTTGTTGGCCATGGTGCGCTTATTTGGACAGCTTCTGAAACATTGCAACTCCACACATTACACCACATCTCCACACATTACACCACAACTCCACACATTACACCACAACTTCACACATTACATCACAACTCCACACATTACATCACAACTCCACACATTACATCACAACTCCACACATTACATCATAACTCCATACATTACATCATAACTGCACACATTACATCACAACTCCACATATAAAAAAAAAACACAAAAAAACCTCAGTTACGATGCTGGATTCATCAACTACAACCATTCCCTGTTCTGAGCAAACCACACAACAGATTCTGATAGAAAAACCAAGGACTTCAGAAAGGTCCTGCACCAAATCATAAAACTACAAGCATGACTTGGCAAGGCAAACACTGCTTCTGTTTCATTTTTTAATCAGACAGTACAGAAAGTCTGCTACCCAGTTATGGGACAGTTCACCAAATAGGATCAAAGCTTTTGCTAATGAGGCATTTCCATCCATTAATTTTCTAGGGGCTGCATTTCTTTTGGCTGTAGATACACAGTGCAGTGTCAGCCAGAGTGCTTTCATGTTCTGTCTGGCCTCCCCCCTCCCCTGCTGCTTCTTCTGCCCCACCCCCACCCTCTCCACCCCATTCCCTCCCCCTCTTCCCATCCCTACCTCTTCCCCCTCCTTCCAAACTCCCAATAGCTCCCTATATCCCTGCCACCCCGTGCCCACTTTCCAAACCTTCTCTTTCACCAAGATGAGGTCAGTATGCACTTATAATTGTACAGAAAATGCCAACGTTAAAGTTTACTATGGACACAATCACATACATGTACATACACAAAACTGACACACAATCACATACATGTACATACACAAACTGACACACAATCACATACATGTACATACACAAACTGACACACAAACACAGACAACTGACACCAGGTGACTGCACAAACTATATCTGTCAGACGTGCACATTAAAAAAAAGAAACTGGATGTTGCCTCCCTGTGGTCGCATACTCTCCCTAGGAGTTTGCACCAAATTTCACCTACATGAAGAGAGTTTGATGCGACAGTAATGGTCTTCAGTGTGTCACATCTCAAATACTCACTTCAACACATCTAGCACATCTTCTGCAGGAAGCAGGTCGTGCACTGTGACATCTGACCTCAGCACCAGCAGAGACACCATCGCTTGATGCATCACGTACAGTACAGCATCTGTAAGACATAGCACATGCCGGTCAGTAGCAAATTTTACAGTACAAGATTTGCAAGACATGTACATCAGAACACAGCACACAATGTGGCACTTGTAAGGTGCATCATACATCACTCAGGTACAAAACACACAGTATGCAGTCTGTAAGATACATCATATGTCACTCAGGTACAAAACACACAGTATGCAGTCTGTAAGATACATCATATGTCACTCAGGTACAAAACATACAGTATGCAGTCTGTAAGATACATCATATTCACTCAGGTACAAAACACACAGTATGCAGTCTGTAAGACACATCATACATCACTCAGGTATAAACCATACAGTATGCAGTCTGTAAGACACATCATACATCACTTAGGTATAAACCATACAGTATGCAGTCTGTAAGTACATCATATTCATCAGGTACAAAACACACGTATGCAGTCTGTAAGATACATCATATTCACTCAGGTATAAACCATACAGTATGCAGTCTGTAAGACACATCATACATCACTCAGGTATAAACCATACAGTATGCAGTCTGTAAGACACATCATACATCACTCAGGTATAAAACCATACAGTATGCAGTCTGTAAGACACATCATACATCAGCCAGGTACAAAAATACAGTATGCAGTCTGTAAGACACATCATACATCAGCCAGGTACAAAACATACAGTATGCAGTCTGTAAGACACATCATACATCACTCAGGTAAAAACCATACAGTATGCAGTCTGTAAGACACATCATACATCAGCCAGGTACAAAACATACAGTATGCAGTCTGTAAGACACATCATACATCAGCCAGTACAAAACATACAGAATGTAGTCTGTAAGACACATCATACATCACTCAGTTACAAAACATACAGTATGCAGTCTGTAAGACACATCATACATCACTCAGTTACAAAACATACAGTGGAATGTCTGTAAGACACATCATACATCACTCAGGTACAAAACATACAGTGTAGGGTCTGTAAGACACATCATACATCATCCAAGTACAGCTAAAATTTGAGACAATAAGTGATTCAAAGCCCATCTTGTGGTGAATTTGAGAAGATAAGTGATTGCTCGTTCTTTGTTTTCACTGTCCTGAATGTTGTTTATCTTGCCTGGAGAAGACCTAAGAGGTTGAAACGCATTGTCTTGTGATTTGTTTGTCCTTATTGTCTGCCGGATTTACTATAAATTCTTTGGAAAATTTCTTTCAATTTCTGCCTGCAGTCACTTAACTTTGAAACTAAATTTATATTACATACTCTTGTCGGAAACCATTAGTATCTGCAGTTTAAACACCAGCTAAATCTTACTATGCTTACACCAGCCAAATTCTCACATTTTCACAAATGCATTAATTTCTTCGCATGAAACACTGAATCAGTTACAAAGCCCTCTACCCTACAAAACTTGTGGTTCAGTCCCTACCTTGTTGGTCTTGGGGCGTGTCTGGCAACTTCAGCTTCAGGTTCTGCCATGCTGCTGTGATGGCTCTGGCACGGCTGTTCACGTCTACCACACTGCCAGCATGGAACACAAAGAGTTCACAGTCACCACATCACTTCTGTAGACTTGGCCATACACGTCCACATCCATAATGATATATGTGTTAAGATCTGATAGTGATATATATCCAGACAACAATATCTCATACGGAACTGTTAAGGTCTAAACATTTTCCCAAATTCAAACTTTGAGGGGGAAAAATGATCAGGAGACTTCTTGATGGGGAATAATATCTGTGGGTGTGTGTGTGTGTGTGTGTATAGTAGTAGTAGTAGTAGTAGTAGTAGTACTCTAATTTTACGTCTTTTCACAAACTATGTGATATTAGACAAGAAAGGAGAGATAGACTGGCAAATAGAGGGAGATAGATAGAGTTTGTTCATTTTGCATACAAGTGTGTCTGTGTGTGTGTGTGTGTGTATGTGTGCACGTGCGTGCATGCGTGCCTGCGTGTGTGCGTGTGTGTAGGGAGGGGGTGGGGCTGGGAGTGAGCGGAGGGTGGTGTACATAACATCAGAAAAAAATCAGTCAGACAAACGAATAAACAAACAAACCTACACACACTAACAATATCAGATTAAAGCAAATACCTGACTGGACTACAAATCAAGCAGAAAGTAACTTTCAAAGCAAAATCAATATCAGAAAAAATATCTGTCACAGGCATGCCTGATAAATGTGGCAGAAATGCCTTGAGAGGCACACATTCGAACAAACCATGATCTCTCATGGTGCCTGTGTGTGTGTGTGTGTGTGTGTGTGTGTGTGTGTGTGTGTGTGTGTGTGTGTGTTGTGTGTGTGTGTGTCTGTGTGTGTGTGTGTGTGTGTGTGTGTGTGTGTGTGTGTGTGTGTGTGGTGTGAGCATGGGTGTGTGCATGCATGCATGTTTACTTGTGTGTGTGAGTGTACATGTATGAGTGCATCCGAATGCGATTGCACATGTATGTGTGCGTCTGTGTGTGTGTGTGTGTGTGTGTGTGTGTGTGTGTGTGTGTGTGTGTGTGTGTGTGTGTGTGTGTGTGTGTGTGTTTGTGTGTGTGTGTGTTTGTGCTCGCACTCGTGTGCATGTGTGTGCATGTGTGTGTTGTAGTAGCAAGTAGTATTAGTAATAATAGTGGTAGTGCTTTCATTTTATGTCTTTTTATAGAATCATGTGATATTAGACGATGCAAGGGCATGTATATGTGTATGTTTGTGCATGTGTGTGTGTGTGTCTGTGCACTTATGCATAGGGGTGGGTGGTATATACATGTATGCATGTGAGCGTGTCTCTATCCCTATGTGTGTGTGTGTGTGTGTGTGTGTGTGTGTGTGTGTGTGTGTGTGTGTGTGTGTGTGTGTGTGTGCCCGTGTGTTATAAAACAATGTATCTGTGTATGCATGTATCTGTTAGTGTGTATGCGTTGACAAACGTGCACACATACAAAAATTACTCATAATTCCAGGCCCTCATCCACAAAGCTACCATACCTGATGTGAGGCAGACACACCAGGGCGGACAACAGCTCACTCAGCCCTTGCATGTCCGTCCTCACTGCCTGCTTCTCTGCCCTTTGGTCAGCCACACGCAGAACATACTGCACCAAGCCGCTCTTGGATCTGTGGGAACAAAACACAAAAGGTTAAAAGCCAGTCAGGGACCGCACAGTCCAGTTTCATCCACTGAATGGATGCATCTCTGACAGTGTTGCTCAAATTTCCTGACCAACCCTGCAGGTGTCTGTATCTCTCGGGGCTGGATGATGCTGGGATACATTAGGAAAGTAAGCAAAGAGTACAGCCCTGTCATGCAGTCTGAGACCTGAATGGAAATCCGTAGCATCATCATCATCCTTCTCCTCATCGATCAGCAAAAAAAGTCTCAAATTCTGTGACCCTTCACCTCTTGTTCTCATGGTGACCTCAGTTTTGATGTTCTCTCTACACCTATGGCCTTGGTTTGATTCTGTCAGGGTCACCAGTATCAGCAAATTCATGGGGGCTGTCATTTGACGGACATGGACCAGCAGAAGAGCTCACTTACGCCAGCTCCGTGACTAAGCAATGACTGTCGTCAGAAGGGGGCTTAGTAGGTGGTATCCTGCATATGCTGGATCAGAACAGGCGCCACTGAACACCACCGAAGTGATTCGGCAACAGTGCAGCGTCTCCTCCGGTGGGTTGCCTCTTGATGACTTGACGTTGACTGATCCCTGTGGATTACTGGTGCCAGGACTGAGGTGGGCCAGGCCAGAATGTGGCTGGGAACGGGGAGGCGGAGGGGGGTGTTTTGGAATGAGCAGCATGGGTGCAGTGCCTGAGGTGGCACAAGATGGGACAACACACAAAAAAAAGGTAAAAGAAGTCAAAGGAGGCTGTCAGTCCAGCCGCGGCATTCACCCTTTGACTGCTATTGATGACCATGCCATCAATCTGGCCCTGTATGTATTAATCCTTGGTGATGGGGTGGGGCAGCAGACAGCTCAAATCATCAAATACCATAATTTATCATGACTTCCTTGACATGGGACAATACAATGTTATTCAAGAGAAGCAATCATTCCTTTAACCCTTTGCTGGGCACAGCGGCCGAAAGCGTCCGTTCATGCCAATGGGCAAAACGTCCGAAAGCGTCTGCTAATGTTCGGTCATCTTCGTAACTTCCATACATGGAAGTTTCCGTAAATCTCGCGCCAAATCTCGTTCAATTAAAGCCACGAGACTTCCGCCACTTCCTGTCCCACTTTCTTTCACTTGTGGCTTTGCATTGAGACGTAAACTAGGCAAATTTCGACACGTGGTGCGAGAGAAAAAGTTCGGCGATTTTCAAGATGGATCTGTTCACCGATTCCGAGAGTGAGGAGGAGTTTTTTGGGTTTCGTGCGGAAGATATTGAACTTCATGAAGTTCAAGCAGGCTCAGACATCGATGTGAGTGATGTTAGCAGTGTGCACACATCGGATTTGAGTGACTGGAGTGATGGGGACGACGATTTCGACGACGATCGTGATCAGTTTGGCTGGAGTCAGCAAACACGACCGTTCGATGTTGAGGCGTTTACTGCCCAAAGTGGAGTAAATATCGATGGTTTTCAGGCTGAGAATGGTACTCAGATTGATTTTTTTTATCAGTTGTTTGTCCCAGAAATGTTTACTACAATTGCTGAGCAAACCAACCAGTATGCACGTGTCAAGATCGCGACAAAACCGCAAGGCGATCCTTTGTGGACTGAGGTCACACCAGCAGAAATCAGAGCGTATTTTGGCCTTCAGATTCTGATGGGAATTCACTCATTACCACAAGAAGAAATGTACTGGTCAACTGATGACAGGCTAGGGGTGCCAGGAATAAATAAAGTTATGGCCTTGAAAAGATATAAAAAAATATCTGAATATTTGCACCTGGTTGACAATGCTGATCAGCCCAACCCAGATGATGTGAACAGAGATCGACTTTTCAAGATCAGGCCTGTTCTTACCATGGCAAACAGAACATTCCAGGAGAAATTTCTGCCAGGCAGGGATGTAACAATAGATGAAGCCATGGTACCTTTCAAAGGCAGGAGTTTTTTGCGCCAGTATATGCCTGTCAAGCCAGTGAAGTGGGGAATGAAAGTGTGGTGTGCTGCTGATTCTGCAAGTGGTTTCATCCTCCAGTTTGATGTGTACTGTGGTAGGCGTCCTGGAGTTGTTGAGGTGGGACTGGGACATTCTGTGGTGATGCAGCTGGCAGCCCACTACTTACAGAAACACCACCACCTATATTTTGATAATTTTTTTTCATCAGTGGCTTTACTGGAGCGACTTTTGGAAGAAAACACATATGCTTGTGCGACTGTGCGTACAAATCGTGTAGGGCTGCCTGAAGGGATGAAGAGACATAGGAAACTGCAAAAGGGGCAACATTTAGCATTCCAGAAGAACAACAACATGCTGGCAACTGTGTGGCATGACAAAAGAGATGTCAATCTGCTCTCCACGAACACTCCTCATGGTCAGAGTGCAGTTCAGAGGTGGGACAACCATGCTCGTGCGAGGATAGATGTACCCTGTCCAACTGTTGTCAGATTGTACAATGAACACATGGGGGGTGTGGACAAGGCTGACCAGATGAGAGGGTACTACTCTACTCTGAGGAAATCCCTCAAGTACTGGAAGTACCTGCTCAGCTTTGTCTTTGATGCTGCTGTCAACAACGCTTTCATCTTGTACAGCAAAAGTGTGCCAGTAAAGCCGAAGACACGCTACAGTCTCCTGGACTATAGGCTTGACCTTGCTGGTCAGCTGATTGGAGGGTTCTCTTCAAGAAAGAAGAAAGCTGCCAAGAGGAAGAGCCAGCTGGTGAATCCAGAAAATGTACAGTCACACAAGCTGATCAAGTTCGATGGCAGAAAGAGGGCTTGTGTGACGTGCAGAGTGAACCAGAAACGCACTCCAGCAGGACGCGCCATAGAATCGAGTTATGGCTGTGATGTGTGCCAAGTTAATTTCTGCAAGGACACTTGCTTCCCACAGCACCTGGGTGCTGTGGTTGAGGCACCTCAGTAGCTGAGTGACTTGCAGTGAACTGTACATAGTGTGAATAGTGAACTGTTTGTGTGATCTGGTTGTGGATTGCTGACGAGTCATTCAAAAACAAAGAAGAAATCAACACCAGGTAGGAAGTATATCATTCTTTATTTAATTCTGCATGTTTTACATCTTATTTGAATGAAATCCATGCTTTCTTTCCAAAGATATTGCGTTTTGAACACACACCCCCACAGACACGCCCATTTCACCCATTTTGTCTGCCCTGCAGGAAGTAAACAAACTGCCATGTTGTGCCCAGCAAAGGGTTACACGTTATGCATGATGCGGTGACTGTCCTTCAAATCCATGCACGCTGTATGTGTTCCAGCAGACAAAGGGTTAAATTAAAAAAAAGGTAAAAAACAAAAAGTTACAAAACTAACAACATCTATCAATCAGGTACGAATGTCAGAATGAGGTGTTTTGCATCTTTCAAAACTGAAAAATAGAAAAATAAACACAAAGTTTTCTTTCACACTGACAAAAACAATTTTGTTTTCTACCTTTTCTCCTCCAACCCCCTCTCCTGTTAAACCCATTTTCCTCCACTTCCAATGTTTGTATCAACATGCTTCGAGTCGTTTTGATCTGCATACCATGTATCTCTGGCGTTCATAAGTCTGGAGGTAATTTTCTATGTCAAACACATATGTGGGCGAAAACAAAGAAAAGGCACTTTCAATGCCATATCTGAACTGATTTCAGACATGACCTGAAAACTCACGCATCACAGTGTAAGCTGGTATCAGCCAATGAGGATCTCTCAGAACTAACCACCCAACCACCGACAAGAACAAAAGACAAAGCAATGTATAATCTCTCAAAACAAACCACCCAACCACCAACAAGAACAAAAGACAAAGCAATGTAGAGACAAAAAGACATTGAGTTCCTTGCCTTCCAGAACACTCAAAGAAATATTTGTTTTTATTTTAACTCTGAATTAGAGTGGAGGTGGAGAAAGGTCCTTAAAAAAAACACAGAATCTGCATGGCTAAGCAAATGGAAAGACTCTGCATGGGTAAGCAATGGGAAGATTGCGTGACTAAGCAATGGAAAGACTGCATAACTAAGCAATGGGTGGAACTCTGCATGACTAAGCAATGGAAAGATTGCATGACTAAGCAAGACTCTGCATGATGAAGCTACTGAAAGACTGCATGACTAAGCAATGGAAAGACTCTGCATGATGAAGCTACTGAAAGACTGCATGACTAAGCAATGGAAAGACTCTGCATGATGAAGCTACTGAAAGACTGCATGACTAAGCAATGGAAAGACTCTGCATGATGAAGCAACTGAAAGACTGCATGACTAAGCAATGGAAAGGCTTTGCATGACTAAGCAATGGAAAGACTGCATGTTAAGCAACGATGCAAAGGCTGTGCATGATTAAGCAATGGAAAGATTCTGCATGACGAAGCAATGGAAAGAGCTTGGTACTACAAGGGAAGGTGAACAACTTGCAAAGCTCAAGAAAGTGATCACTAACAACTCTATTTATAAACGTCTACCCTGCCTTCAAACTTTTCATGTTTATTTTCTCATCTGAACCCACAGCACAGTAAACTCTAGGTCATAATCAAGCCGGGCTGAGAATGCCCACAATGAATACTGCTGATGGAACTTGAACTCATGACCTTCCGACCCACAGCTCACAACGCCCAACCAGGGCAGCTGGCACACACATGGTATCTTCCGTTAACTCAGCTGCCTTATTCACGTTCAGTCCACCTACCCCCTCTGCACTCTCCCAAAATCCAAGGCATAGGTCTGCAGCGCCTTCAGCTGAGAGCCGTCCTCTGGAGAGGGGGATTTTTGCAGAACGATGTCAGCCATCAGAGCCAGCATGTCACGCTGCATGCTGGGAGAGGCTGCGTCAAACTGATGCACCATGAAGCAGAGGAGGCCTGGCAACACATCCTGCAACACACACACACACACACACACACACACACACACACACACACACACACACACAATCCGCAGATGCTGGTGTACATTCTGTTTATTCCGTTCACATCACATTCAAATCATATTAGACATAAAAAAAAAAATTAAAAAAAAAAAAAAAATCATATTAGACGTTACTGGTATGTATGAAGTGGAGTCCAAGTTGATTTTTCTTGAAACTGGGAGTAACGATACCAGAAACTCAGAATGAGAAAAAGTTTCACAAAACACTATCTATTTATGACACATTTTTAGCAAAACTATAGAAAGTCCTATTTCTGCTTTGTTGGTTGCGGAGGTGTTTTTTTCTATTCAGTCACCTGTGCCAAAAAGGGGGATCAATATAGTCTGGGAAGTGAAGAAAATACATAAAAAGTCTCACCAAGTTTTGATATATTCAGTGTTAACAGCAGCATCATTAAAACTAAGGCAAATTCACACACACACACACACACACACACACACACACACACACACACACACACACACACATACACACTCACACACATTCACAAATACTCTTTACATATTCTAACTAAATGACTGGAAAATTTGCCCACACACCACACATGCATACACTACAGGACAGACAAATTCACAAGCAATACACACACGCACGCACACACACACACACACACACACACACTCTTTACGTTAACTGACCTTTTCAAAAAGTGGCGAGTCAAACAGTGACAGTGAAAACTCTTTTACTCCCTCGAGAGTGAAATCAGTGGCAAATACCTGTAAACATCAAATCAATCACCGTCAGAATACAGATCACGCATTCAGAATATGAATTATGCACAACCAACCAAGGAACAGTATCTATAGAACACACATTTAAAAAAAAATTCATTTTCAAAGGAATAGGAACTAAATCACCTTGACAAGAGCAAAAAGGTTACTTGAAAAAGGGACAATATCACATGAGAAACTAAGTCAGCAATGACTCGATTCCAACTTACTAAACAAATCTTAAATAAATGTTAGCGAACCGCCCAGAGAACGTGGACAAACGAGTCACAAGACGAAACACAACGCGTTTCGACCTCTTAGGTCTTCATCAGGTGAGACATAAACGAATAAAACAACGAAAATTCACTTAGCTTTGATCGCTTCAGATCACTTCGCAGGGTTCAGCGCAAGGAAGAAGGCAATGCCCATGAAGGAAGGCCTTCTTCCTTGTGCTGAACCCTGCGAAGTGATCTGAAGCGATCAAAGCTAAGTGAATTTTCGTTGTTTTATTCGTTTATGTCTCACCTGATGAAGACCTAAGAGGTCGAAACGCGTTGTGTTTCGTCTTGTGACTCATTTGTCCACGTTCTCTGGGCGGTTCGCTAACATTTATTTAAGATTTGTTTAGATTTCCGCCTGCAGTCCTCTCGCTTTGCAACTAGATCCAACTTACTAAATCAAAAACAGAAAATTTACAAACAAATTTCTTGAACACTTCTAACACAATAATACTCCTACTCATTATGCAAAGACTCAATTGCAATTTACAAAACCAGAAACAGAAAAGTTACAAAACCAAATTTCTTGAACAGTTCTGACATAATAACATTCCGACTGGCTTGGTGAAAAGGGAAGTAACTGACCAGCGACACCAGCCTGGCAGTGGTCTCCACTGATAGCCGCTCACTGCTGTACAGAAGCAGACTGGAAATCACCGTCAGCAGGTCACCGGCTATGACCTCTCTCCCAGCTGCCGCTCCCACCTCTTTCAGCATCGTCACCACCACCTACACAGAAAAGGAGAGAAACAAAACCCTATTTCCGGTTAGTGACAGCGATTGAATGCAGGCAGGTGGCCTGGTGCATTAACCACTTGCTTAGGAAGTGGGGAAACTCCTGAAACCCTGAATCCAGTCTGGCCAAGGTCTGGGTATTCCTCCACCCACCCGTCCCCACCCCCCTCAGCAGCACTCTTTGGATAAGACAATCAACCAAAGTTCCCCTCCCCTCCCCACCACCCCATCCGGCATTTAGATTCATAACTTTTTTACAAATCTTTCTAGTATTACCCTCTTAGTGTGCAGAGGTGAAATTACAACACATCAAGCGTCACTTCCCTTCTGGAGTAAACTTTATAACAGTTTTTTTTTTTAGTTATCAGCTTTTCATTTTATTATACATCTTTATGATCAAACTTTTCCCTTTTCCCCCAAAAAGACAGTGACCCTCATCACCGACCTTGGCGACAGCAGGCGGCTCGGACACGATGCTGCCTTTGTGATGTGTCAGCCAGATGTTCAGCAGCCTCAGCAGCCGACACAGGTGTTCCAGGTGTGCTGCGGTGCTCACCTTCTCTTCACCTGTCTGGTCCTTCAGGCAGGATTTGTGCACCTCCGTTATCACATCCTGGTAAAAGACATATGGTACAGCTATATGTACATACAGTTATAGACAACACTCCGGTTGGAAATATGTGAGGCATCATGCTCACAAATAAACCATACAGCCTGAAGAAAAAAAATAAAGCCCCACTAAAGAAACCATCAAACCCAGAGAGGGACAGAGTGGCTAGAAAACATGAAGGTGAATGGCTAAGTAAAGAGGCCGGGGGGTAGAAGAATGGCTGGAGTATGAGGAGGTGAACAGGCAAGCACAGAGAAAAAGAATGTCTACAAACAGCCAGAACGTATGGCAGTGAACAGGCAAGTAAACAGACAGTGTACAGGAATGGCTGGGAAACATGCAGCCGAAGAGATAAGTAAAGAGACAGTGTGTATAAGAGGGACTGGAAAACATGAAGTTGGAGACATAAGTGAAGAGAGCAATGGAGTGACTAGGAAACATGGTGGCAAATGGATAAACAAAAAGAGATAAAATAGAGGTGAATGGATAAATAAAGAGACAAAGCGTATGTAAGAGTAACTGGAAAACAAAAAGATGAATGAGTATGTAATGCAGACAAAGAGTGCATAAAAATGGCAGGACAACTTGCAGATTAAATGATAAATAAAGGGACAAAGAGTATATAGCAATGCCTGGAAAATATAAAGGTGAGCTGTTAAGTAAAGAGACAAAGAGTGTATAAGACTGGCTGGACAATCAGAGGTGAATGGCAAAGTGAAGAGACGAAGACTGTAAACAAGTGGCCGGAAAACATGCAAGGCAATAAGAAAGTACAACAGACAATGAGAAAAGAAAACATGACAGATAGACAAGACAAGAAAAAAATGAAGCAAAAAAAAAAAAAAAAATGGAGAGAAAACGACTGAAAAGTGGATATGTCTAGCATGAAATCTCTCCAAAGCATGGATACATAGTGAAAGAAGTCCAAGCTGCCAGAGGGCTAACTCCACACCTCAGTCTCCAGCTGGAGTCCAAATTACATCAATACTCCAAGCAGTCAAACAGAGTGGTTCCCCAGTATGAGTGTGTGTACAGTGAAAATATTAACATGATGCGGGGGAAAACTGAACATGGGGAAGATCAGAACAAGTGGACGTTACCAGAAGTGTCTGCCACACGTGCGCTGCTTGCTGCTGGTTGGTGTGCTCTGCACTTGCCCTCATCACATGACTGATTGTCTCCTCAACCAAAGCATACGGCAGTTCTCTCCCTTCTGCTTGGGCTGATGCAGACCCAGTTTCAACAGAATACAGCGGAACACCTGAAAAAAAAACATTTGCTTTAGGTATTTGGCTGTCCAAAATTCATAAACACTGCAAAATATGCACTTTACTTTTCTGTCTATCCTAAATTTCATAATTTTTTTTTCATAGCATGTACTTTTACTTTCTAATTATCAAACATTTTAGAAAAATATCCCCTGTACATCCTCCAAGCATTCATGAATTAACAATGTGGTGCATAGTATATGGACAAGCCCCCACCATGTGAAGCCTCCTGAAAACACTTAAACTGATAATACAATCAAAACCTCTGAATAAGACCATCAGAATCCCAGTTAAAAACCCTCTCCCACCACAAACCCAACGTTTCGTCTCTGTGTCTACGCTGCATTTACCTCTCAAGACAGACCCTCTCCCTCGAAAGATCTGATCTTCTAAGGATTTCTAATGCCTCTTGTAAGAAGTTTCTAGGTTCCACTATATTTATCCAAATCATTTCTTCTTTTTATCTGATCTTCACGGCTGAGTTTATCAAGATTATAAGCAATTTTCCATGGTTTTTTGTTGTTGTTTTTTTGGTCTCTAATCAATGAAAATTTTAACCTAGCCCTGCAAAAGAGTGGAGGGAGGATACACTGTGATCAAGAAATGTTTAAGGTAGGCAAGATGGTCCTATGAACCCCCCAGATGTAGCAAGTTCCTGGATTGATGGGCTGAACAACGCTGTTTCAAGCACTAGTTGGACCTGTCCGTACACTGAGAGCAGAAAACTGACAGATAAGAACAGTGTTCTCATAATGTGAAGTGTCTTACCTGTTCACTGATGGTGTGAAAATGTTCCCTCACACCTTTCACCACCTCAAACAGCAACTGTCCCACACCCTCTGTTTTCTGACAAAACACGCAAAAATAAAGTAAATATAGAAGGATCTGTCTTCATTTCACATGACTCAATGACTGTGCAAACAATAGAGCTAGAACTCTGTATGACTGTGCAAACAATAGAGCTAGAACTCTGTATGACTGTGCAAGCAATAGAGCTAGAACTCTGTATGACTGTGCAAGCAGTAGAGCTAGAACTCTGTATGACTGTGCAAACAATAAAGCTAGAACTCTGTTACTTTTATGCAATAAATATCTGCTCTTCATCATCTTAAACATCAATGCCACATTAGTTCTACAAACAACCCATCTCCACACACAGACATTCACACACATACAAACAACCGCATGCATATGAACACACAGACTCCCCACCAGCAATATACAAGTAAATCAAAATATTCATCAAGGGCTTAAACAACAGACATGTACATCATGTATACATCTGCTATGCAATCATAACCATCTCCGCTGATGAATCAAAGGCAAACAGAAACTTATTCATGGAACTTTTAATTTTCAGTGGGTAACGAACCTCTGGATTCTGCTCCAAATCAGAAAAGAGGAAGTGGATGAGAGCGTCTTGGTCTTTGACCTGCAACAGCAACCAATCAAATCATCCTCAACACTATAGCATCAGGCATGGTGCCAACAGACAAACGAAACTCACTAGTTTCACTGTAATTAGGGCCCAAACCACCAGACAGGGCCCCCTATGAACTGAAAACAGAACAAAGAGCAGAAAGCATTGCAACATACAAATTGACAGTATTGCAATCACCTTTGCACAATTCAGTTAGCAGTTGAAAATGTGCAACAACAAATCATGTAATCTACTTTGACTGTAGGCAGTTTCAACACTACTAAATGACGTTCACATGTGTAGCTTATTACAACAATTTTGCTGGAGCATAGCATGCATAATGTTGAACTCAGTGTATTCTGTGTAAAGACAGCACAGTAATTTCATGTTTACATGTGAATTCAGAATCTAGTTCATATTATTTATTAAAATCATTTATTTAACAAATGGCGGAAGAGGTTGTCCACTGAAAACACTGATGTGTGTCTGTGCATGGGGGAGGATGGAGGGGAGGGGCAGTGGAAAGGAGGAGAAATGATCAATCATACTTATTCTGACCCTCCCTTGTTTTGAAAAACTATTTTCTGCCCTGACCTGCATGACCAAACACACACATGTACACACATCTACAGCATGCCAATACACAAACACACAAGAATGATCATAGCAGAATTAAGCTATGTCTGACCTTTCTCATGAGAAATGCGAAACTCTCGGCAGCAAACCGTTGAATATACTCCTTGCTGTGAGTCAGGAGAGAAGAAAAATACCTGCACGCCAAGAACATACAACATTCACTTCACAGTTACACAAATATGATGATGTTTATGTCACTTACACACCAATATAAAACACATTCAGCATAATGTGTACAATGCAATGACATCAAACGTACCCCAAATGAATTTTGACAATACACTGTATTCATATCACATCCGTAACACATTTCACTTACAAGCAGTATACTGAAGCAGAAACTCAGCTATATGAATCAGAGTTCTCAAATAAACAGATTTAGTTACAACATTAAGATGCCAGTGACTACGATGCAAAGTGCAGCCATGTTTAACAAACTGTTATTAGTTCAAAGCCTGGACTGGAATTGGCCATCTTCCGACATTCTCAACACAACTGTCAATCATATCAGAAAGAGGGAGAACAGGACACCAACAACTCAAGACATTCCACTGGTTCTCAGTACAGCACAAAATGAAAAAAATTTGAGGGCATTTTAATCAACTGATTATGGACTTTTTTTTAATCAACCAACTCCCCCCCCTCCTCCCCCCCCCCCCCCCCCCAACCCTCATGCCTTTCTACACAGAACACAACTGTTAATTGAAATCTTTCTTGTAAGTAGTTTTACTGAAAGCCAAAGGTTTTTGGTTTTTTTTTCTCAAAAACTGATGATATAGTCCAGTAGACTTCCTACCCATAAACAGCGTAGATGTTCTTGGTGAGGTATCTCCAGAGGAACTTGTACAGGTAGGCCATGGTGGTGAAGATCTTCTCGATGGAGTCTGGGTCCTTGGAGCAGGCGCTCAGAACATGGACCAGAATGTCAAACACATCCTTGAAATGCTTGTAGAAGTCCGGGCCCAGGTCACGACCCATCTGAACCAGCAAGCTGAAATGGAGGGTGCGTGAATTGAATAAAGGTGGTTCACAGGTGAGGATCATGATGGCAGGAAACTCTCCTGCGCATCTTGGATACAAACATGCATGATTAAAAAAGCTGACCGTTAAAATAAGACACATGAGCATGCACCAATCTCTCAGTCTCTCTCTCTCTCTCTCATGCTATCAATGAAAAGTACACAAAAACACTGCCCCTCTCTCTCTCTCTCTCTCTCACACACACACACACACACACATACACCACACACACGCACGTGCGCATGCACGCACACATGCACGCACGCACGCACGCACGCATGCACACACACACACACACACGACTTACTCCAGCAGTGGTTCCAGAGCCAGTGTGTTGGGCACCATCAGATGTTTCTTCAGGATGACAATGATGGCTTCCTGCA
The DNA here is from genome assembly GCA_033310375.1 of Conus canariensis. NCBI lineage: Eukaryota > Metazoa > Mollusca > Gastropoda > Neogastropoda > Conidae > Conus > Conus canariensis. The sequence goes on from CM065724.1 coordinate 79,883,367, forward strand.
TGATGGACAACACACAATACTGTCACACAATTCACTGTCACATTGATACACACTAATGTTCTGTGGCTTCCTGCATGATACACAACACACAATACTGTCACACAATTCACTGTCACATTGATACACACTAACGTTCTGTGGCTTCCTGCATGATACACAACACACAATACTGTCACACAATTCACTGTCACATTGATACACACTAACGTTCTGTGGCTTCCTGCATGATACACAACACACAATACTGTCACACAATTCACTGTCACATTGATACACACTAACGTTCTGTGGCTTCCTGCATGATACACAACACACAATACTGTCACACAATACTGTCACACAATTCACTGTCACATTGATACACATTAACATTCTGTAGGCTTCCTGCATGATACACAACACACAATACTGTCACACAATTCACTGTCACATTGATACACGCTAACACCTGATTGGCTTCCTGCATGATACACAACACACAATACTGTCATACAAGTTACTGTCACACTGATACACGCTAACACCCTGATGGCACACTAGCGATAGACACAAACATCCTGAAAGCTTTCTGCATGACGGACAACTCACAACACTGTCACACATATCACAAGTCACACTGATACACACTAACACCTACTGGCTTCCTGCACGATGGATAACACACACAAGTTACCGTCACACTGATACACACTCACACCTCATACTATGGCAAAACAAAACCAAAATGGCCACACTGCTCCTGACAACAAATTCAAAGTGGACTACAAATTTCAGAACAAAGTGTTTAGCAAAGAAAGCAGCACAAAATGGAATACATGTCACGTTCAATTGAAAGATGCACCAAACAACAGTAATGCTTTTTTTTTTTTTAAATCAGCTTGCCAGACATTACAAATTTTAAAGATTTTTTAAACTATGTGTTGATGCCATCAAACAAAGCAGCTTGAAAAAGAAACTGTACAAGAGGAGACATCGAACAGGCCAGGACATTGAGGACATGATCAGCCAATCACCTTTCTACCAGGGTTGCCAACTTTCCAACATGCAAAAAGCAGAAAATCTTATGAAAGACGACATATGATGGCACAAACAGCGGAGTGGGAGGATCTAATTAAAACCTTCACTGTTCATTATCACCTTTGTCAGTTTTTGTGTACCTCTGTGTGTGTGTGTGTGTGTGTGTGCGCGCGCGTGCGTGCATGCGTGCATGTGTGTGTGTGTGTGTGTGTGTGTGCGTGCAACCATACAGTGACACATTCTGCTGCATTGGCTTTGGCTGACATTTCCTACACTCGTAAAGAAAGCCATTTGCACAGACATTGTCAGTGTCATTTCAACAACAAACTGCACCAAAGCAACTCACAGCATGATGCACAAGCTGGACGTAGGTGTCGCAAGGACACTCCTGCATGTCGTCCTTGAAATCATCTGAACAAGAAAACACATACCCAGTGAATGCATGGCCAAATTGTGAAATGTACACATACAGCTGATAATGGTGACAATAATCATTACATCTCCTGTCTGCAAAATGTACACACACAGCTGATAATGGTGACAATAATCATTACATCTCCTGTCTGCAAAATGTACACACACAGTTGATAATGGTGACAATAATCATTACATCTCCTGTCTGCAAAATGTACACCCACAGTTGATAATGGTGACAATAATCATTATATCTCCTGTCTGCGACTGCTTGCAGTTTCAAAACTGTCAAGTAATATGACAACTTCATTATCAAGACAGAAAACAAACATACCTGTCAACTTTTTAAAAAAAATCAAACTATACACACAAAATTCAATCATCCAATGTGAGTGTTTGAAAACTTTCAAAATTATGAGACAGAATCTGAGTCTCTCAGTGAAAAGAAGGTATGAGATTATGGACCAGTTTCTGTACAGCACAAGAGGACACATGTATAGTTTCCCTGAGTTTCAAGATGCTCAGAAAATGTTTAACAAGAGAAAAATAAGATCAAGATTGCTGAGCTTGCTGCATGGTAAAAAAAAAAAAAAAATGGCAAAAAAACACACATGTGACCATAATATGCACAGAAGCTTTTTTTTCACTTTGCTGCCAAAGTGATGTGCAATGCCTGTAACGCATTTTCATGTGTACAGAGACAATAAGTAGCCAAAGGACACATCAATGTGCATTTAACTGAGTAACAATAATGGTAAAAGGACCACACCAGTGAATAGACACATGCAGTAACAAACATGGTAAAAGAACAGACCCGTGTGCATGCACACACAGATGACAAAGAATGAAAGATAGTAAAAGAGACACACACAATGTGCATAGAAACACACACAATGTGTATAGGACAATAATGCTAACAAACATGGTAAAAGAACAGACCCGTGTGCATGCACACACAGATGACAAAGAATGAAAGATAGTAAAAGGACACACCAATGTGCATAGACACATGCAGTAACAAACATGGTAAAAGAACAGACCCGTGTGCATGCACACACAGATGACAAAGAATGAAAGATAGTAAAAGGACACACCATAGACACATGCAGTAACAAACATGGTAAAAGAACAGACCCGTGTGCATGCACACACAGATGACAAAGAATGAAAGATAGTAAAAGGACACACCAATGGCATAGACACATGCAGTAACAAACATGGTAAAAGAACAGACCCGTGTGCATGCACACACAGATGACAAAGAATGAAAGATAGTAAAAGGACACACCACATAGACACATGCAGTAACAAACATGGTAAAAGAACAGACCCGTGTGCATGCACACACAGATGACAAAGAATGAAAGATAGTAAAAGGACACACCAATGTGCATAGACACATGCAGTAACAAACATGGTAAAAGAACAGACCCGTGTGCATGCACACACAGATGACAAAGAATGAAAGATAGTAAAAGGACACACCAATGTGCATAGACACATGCAGTAACAAACATGGTAAAAGAACAGACCCGTGTGCATGCACACACAGATGACAAAGATGAAAGATAGTAAAAGGACACACCAATGTGATAGACACAGCAGTAACAACATGGTAAAAGAACAGACCCGTGTGCATGCACACACAGATGACAAAGAATGAAAGATAGTAAAAGGACACACCAATGTGCATAGACACATGCAGTAACAAACATGGTAAAAGAACGACCCGTGTGCATGCACACACAGATGACAAAGAATGAAAGATAGTAAAAGGACACACACATAGACACATGCAGTAACAAACATGGTAAAAGAACAGACCCGTGTGCATGCACACACAGATGACAAAGAATGAAAGATAGTAAAAGGACACACACATAGACACATGCAGTAACAAACATGGTAAAAGAACAGACCCGTGTGCATGCACACACAGATGACAAAGAATGAAAGATAGTAAAAGGAACACAACATAGACATGCAGTAACAAATGCAGTAACAAACATGGTAAAAGAACAGACCCGTGTGCATGCACACACAGATGACAAAGAATGAAAGATAGTAAAAGGACACACCATAGACACATGCAGTAACAAACATGGTAAAAGAACAGACCCGTGTGCATGCACACACAGATGACAAAGAATGAAAGATAGTAAAAGGACACACCAATGTGCATAGACACATGCAGTAACAACATGGTAAAAGAACAGACCCGTGTGCATGCACACACAGATGACAAAGAATGAAAGATAGTAAAAGGACACACCATAGACACATGCAGTAACAAACATGGTAAAAGAACAGACCGTGTGCATGCACACACAGATGACAAAGAATGAAAGATAGTAAAAGGACACACCAATGTGCATAGACACATGCAGTAACAAACATGGTAAAAGAACAGACCCGTGTGCATGCACACACAGATGACAAAGAATGAAAGATAGTAAAAGGACACACCAATGTGCATGACACATGCAGTAACAAACATGGTAAAAGAACAGACCCGTGTGCATGCACACACAGATGACAAAGAATGAAAGATAGTAAAAGGACACACCAAGTGAAGACACATGCAGTAACAAACATGGTAAAAGAACAGACCGTGTGCATGCACACACAGATGACAAAGAATGAAAGATAGTAAAAGGACACACCAATGTGCATAGACACATGCAGTAACAAACATGGTAAAAGAACAGACCCGTGTGCATGCACACACAGATGACAAAGAATGAAAGATAGTAAAAGGACACACCAATGTGCATAGACACATGCAGTAACAAACATGGTAAAAGAACAGACCCGTGTGCATGCACACACAGATGACAAAGAATGAAAGATAGTAAAAGGACACACCAATGTGCATAGACACATGCAGTAACAAACATGGTAAAAGAACAGACCGTGTGCATGCACACACAGATGACAAAGAATGAAAGATAGTAAAAGGACACACCATAGACACATGCAGTAACAAACATGGTAAAAGAACAGACCCGTGTGCATGCACACACAGATGACAAAGAATGAAAGATAGTAAAAGGACACACCATAGACACATGCAGTAACAAACATGGTAAAAGAACAGACCCGTGTGCATGCACACACAGATGACAAAGAATGAAAGATAGTAAAAGGACACACCATAGACACATGCAGTAACAACATGGTAAAAGAACAGACCCGTGTGCATGCACACACAGATGACAAAGAATGAAAGATAGTAAAAGGACACACCATGACATGCAGTAACAAACAGGTAAAAGAACAGACCTGTGCATGCACAACAGATAAAGAATGAAAGATAGTAAAGACACACCATAGACACATGCAGTAACAAACATGGTAAAAGAACAGACCCGTGTGCATGCACACACAGATGACAAAGAATGAAAGATAGTAAAGGACACACCATTGACACATGCAGTAACAAACATGGTAAAAGAACAGACCCGTGTGCATGCACACACAGATGACAAAGAATGAAAGATAGTAAAAGGACACACCAATTGCATAGACACATGCAGTAACAAACATGGTAAAAGAACAGACCCGTGTGCATGCACACACAGATGACAAAGAATGAAAGATAGTAAAAGGACACACCATAGACACATGCAGTAACAAACATGGTAAAAGAACAGACCCGTGTGCATGCACACACAGATGACAAAGAATGAAAGATAGTAAAAGGACACACCATAGACACATGCAGTAACAAAACATGGTAAAAGAACAGACCCGTGTGCATGCACACACAGATGACAAAGAATGAAAGATAGTAAAAGGACACACCAATGTGCATAGACACATGCAGTAACAAACATGGTAAAAGAACAGACCCGTGTGCATGCACACACAGATGACAAAGAATGAAAGATAGTAAAAGGACACAACAATATGCATACACACACACAGAGTAACACAGATGGTAAAACTAATAGGACACAACAATATGCATACACACACAGAGTAACACAGATGGTAAAACTAATAGGACACAACAATATGCATACACACACACAGAGTAACACAGATGGTAAAACTAATAGGACACAACAATATGCACACACACACAGAGTAACACAGATGGTAAAACTAATAGGACACAACAATATGCACACACACACACAGAGTAACACAGATGGTAAAACTAATAGGACACAACAATATGCATACACACACAGAGTAACACAGATGGTAAAACTAATAGGACACAACAATATGCACACACACACACAGAGTAACACAGATGGTAAAACTAATAGGACACAACAATATGCACACACACACAGAGTAACACAGATGGTAAAACTAATAGGACACAACAATATGCATACACACACAGAGTAACACAGATGGTAAAACTAATAGGACACAACAATATGCACACACACACACAGAGTAACACAGATGGTAAAACTAATAGGACACAACAATATGCACACACACACACAGAGTAACACAGATGGTAAAACTAATAGGACACAACAATATGCATACACACACAGAGTAACACAGATGGTAAAACTAATAGGACACAACAATATGCACACACACACAGAGTAACACAGATGGTAAAACTAATAGGACACAACAATATGCACACACACACAGAGTAACACAGATGGTAAAACTAATAGGACACAACAATATGCATACACACACAGAGTAACACAGATGGTAAAACTAATAGGACACAACAATATGCATACACACACAGAGTAACACAGATGGTAAAACTAATAGGACACAACAATATGCACACACACACACAGAGTAACACAGATGGTAAAACTAATAGGACACAACAATATGCACACACACACACAGAGTAACACAGATGGTAAAACTAATAGGACACAACAATATGCACACACACACAGAGTAACACAGATGGTAAAACTAATAGGACACAACAATATGCACACACACACAGAGTAACACAGATGGTAAAACTAATAGGACACAACAATATGCATACACACACAGAGTAACACAGATGGTAAAACTAATAGGACACAACAATATGCACACACACACAGAGTAACACAGATGGTAAAACTAATAGGACACAACAATATGCATACACACACAGAGTAACACAGATGGTTAAAACTAATAGGACACAACAATATGCATACACACACAGAGTAACACAGATGGTAAAACTAATAGGACACAACAATATGCATACACACACAGAGTAACACAGATGGTAAAACTAATAGGACACAACAATATGCATACACACACAGAGTAACACAGATGGTAAAACTAATAGGACACAACAATATGCATACACACACAGAGTAACACAGATGGTAAAACTAATAGGACACAACAATATGCATACACACACACAGAGTAACACAGATGGTAAAAGGACGCACCAAAGTTCTGGGTGCAGTTCAGGTCCACCCATTTGGTCAACGCACTCCCAAAGTATGTGGCATCTTCCTGCAACAGACAATGCTGACTTTAACTAGCATGGACATAACTGTCAAATGATTAATCATTAAAAACAGTATCCAACTAAAGGTGACATTTTTCTTTCCACTATCCTTTTTACTTTTCTTGTTTCATCTCCATGTCCCTTCAGTGGTGTTATCTCATATCCCTTGTCTCCATGTCTACAGCCACACCCCAGCTTGTCCTGTCACAGCCCCAACAATGGTAATCCACTGGGAGAAGTCGATGTTGAGTCGTCATGTGGCAGCCCACCAGAGGAGACACTGCACTGCTGCCGAGTCACTTCAGAGGTGTTCAGTGATGCCTGTTGGGATCCTACCTATGCAGGTCACCAACTTCTTATCCCCCAACTGAGCCACAATAACTGATAAATCATGGAGCCAACTGAGCCACGATAACTGATAAATCACAGAGCCAACTGAGCCACGATAACTGATAAATCACAGAGCCAGCTGAGCCACAATAACTGATAAATCACGGAGCCTACTGAGCCACGATAACTGATAAATCACAGAGCCAACTGAGCCACAATAACTGATAAATCACAGAGCCAGCTGAGCCACAATAACTGATAAATCACAGAGCCAGCTGAGCCACAATAACTGATAAATCACAGAGCCAACTGAGCCATAACTGATAAATCACGGAGCCAACTGAGCCACAATAACTGATAAATCACAGAGCCAGCTAAGCCACAATAACTGATAAATCACGGAGTCAACTGAGCCACAATAACTGATAAATCACGGAGTCAACTGAGCCACAATAACTGATAAATCACGGAGCCAGCCCGAGTGAGTGTCCAGCTCTGGAAGGTGCCACAATGTCCCTCCAGGTACAGTCAGTCCCCATGAAGGTACCAATACAGCTACATTGACACATAGTGACCAAGGGCTTAGGCATGGAGTTGAAACTGCAAAAAGAGGTGACTGTAAGAACTGGGCATGAAGTGACACAAAATTTGAGACTTTCTTTTTATTCTAATCTGTAAGGATGAAGATGATGGTGATGATGCTACAGAGTTTCCATTCTGATCTGTAAGGATGAAGACGATGGTGACGATGCTACAGAGTTTCCATTCTGATCTGTAAGGATGAAGACGATGGTGACGATGCTACCG
>CM065724.1:79896398-79903898 GCA_033310375.1 Conus canariensis
GATCAAAGATTTTTGTTCCAGGTCTAACAATGTACAGACGCTTCAAAAGTGGGGATGGGATTCAGACAAAGGTAAATTTTGTTCAGAATGCATGTTTTTGTCTGGCAATAGCCACAGACTTCAGTGTGTGTAACAAAACATTGATTCAGTCCTTCATGTTTTTTTCTGACACATCTTTCACGCCCTTTTAATCGAATTACTCCAGTGCTGCTGATTCCAGCCCTCCCCCCTCCCCCCTTCCCGATTCTGACACAGCACCAGCTCTGGCAGTGCACGGTGTCATGTCATCATGAGGCAACCAGCCAAAGGTGACTCTGCACTGCTGATGTGTCACTGTGGTGGTGCTCATTCATATCTGTTCTGATCGCCATGAGAGCAGGGCATGAAGACTGCAGGATTTGAGATTTTCAGTTTAATGAGAATGACGGAGGTGTTGATGCCATTAAGTCAAATGGATGTATACTCTATGCTTCCTTTCATGAAATACCCGCATGAAAACCATGCCTGGGAGATACTAACATTTTCAGTGTTGTCAGAACTTGGAGCCGCACTCTTAAGCCATACATGCATTAAATTAATAAATTTCAGCTGTGTGGTTCCAGTCTTCCCATTTGACCCCACAACATACTTTGAATAACAATCAGCCACGACCATAATATCTTGCTAACAGATGCTTTTAATGGGATCCAAACCTTCAACCTTCCAGCCTGCAGCCTCATAGCATTTACTGCTGGACCATTGAAGCTGCATGAATTTATTGATGTTTGTCTTGTTGTGAAGTATGTATGTGTGCATTTGCATGGATATCTATTAACAATTTGTTTCTTTTTTTTTTTTTTTAAAGAAATATGCTTTTCTGTTGTTGTTGTTGTTTTTCTTAAGTAGACTTCTTACAATACACATCAAGAGAATGTTTTTTTAAGGAATATGGTTTTCTGTTATTGTCTTCTTTTTTTTCTTCAGGAGACTTCTAACAATGAGCAGAAAGAGAAACAGGCACAGTCCGAATCAGATCGAGACATTGAAGAGCAAGTGGGCAAAGTGTGGAAAAGTATCCTCAGTATCTGCAGTCAAGGTGCAGACAATGGCCAGGAAGGTCAGGAAGCTGAACAGTCAGCACCAAAGTTAGGAGCATGGCAGACAGTGCGTGTCTTCGTGTCCTCCACCTTCATCGACTTTTTCAGTGAGCGTGAAGTGCTTGTGAAAAAGGTCAGTCACTGAGGAGTCTTGTGAAAAAAATGGAAGAGTGGTGTGTGTGTGTGTGTGTGTGTGTGTGTGTGTGTGGAGAGAGAGAGAGAGAGAGAGAGAAGTTTGTTGTGTGTAAACGTGTGTGTGTGTGTGTGAATGTGTGTGTGTGTGTGAGAGAGAAGTTTGTTGTGTGTAAACGTGTGTGTGTGTGTGTGTGTGTGAGAGAGAGAGAGAGAGAGAACTGTGCAGAAATTTCCAGACCTGTCCATCTGTACACTTTTAGTGGGGGGTTTTACACCAGTTTACAAAAAATACACCTCAAAGTTCATGCACTACACTGTCCCAAAGTACACCTGAATAAATTGCTGTGCAGTGTATTGATATTCAGTGTGAATGCCAGTTTTTCACTCTTTCTCTTTTAACACCAGTAGGGCAGGCTTGCCTCCTCAGCATTACAAGATGAAATGATCATAATGGCATGTTTTACTAAAAGTTTCAGCATTGCCATTTTATTCTAACTATGTTGAAATGAAAATTTCCTGATAGGTAGCCAGATTATAAACATAATATTACATACAGTTTTTGAAAAATTACAACAGGAAACTGTGGATGCTTAGGTCTGTATTGTACGTCATTGTGTGTAAGTGATGAGAGGCACATAAACCTGTTAAAACACAGTCCATGGATATCGCAAAATGCATACAATTTCATTTTAACAGAGTCAGTAAAAAAAAAAAAAAGGCACAGCTTCAATGTCATATGCTTATCCTCAAATACATGTATGTACCAAAATCACATCTGCATGAAATGAATGAAACTTGTTAACTGTTGCAACTGCTACAAAGCCTCTCTCTTACCAAGCATTCAAGAATGGAATACAGTGTAACAGGGCTTGCTCTGAAAACAGTGAAGTGCATGGTGAGATTATCAAAAGCATTTTCCTTGTGCATATGGGGATATAATAAAAAGTCTGAAGTCTCAAGTCATACAATTGATTAAAACTATACCTGTAAGTGTTGAGAGAAGTTGTGTTTAGCCCTTCCCCTTCCTCCAACCTCCACTGCCGCACCATCCAGCTTCCCTTTCATTTTACCCATGTGTGTGTGTGTGTCCATGTGTTGGTTAGCTTGCTTTTACACTCAACCAAGTATGTATAGTTACTTTTGGTCTGAGGTATAATTACACTCACTCACTCACTCACTCAGGCCCATAACTACAGAAGTAGTCATTGGGGAAACCTGAGGACCGCAGACGCAACCTCCCTTCTCCGTCTGTCTCTGTCAGCAGCCACCGGCAGCAGCTCACGTGTATGGAGTCCGGTCCATTCTATACACAATTACAGGGTATTTGTGTGTAGTTATGACTGAGTATTAATGGCTGTTTGTCTGCTATTCCTCCAAATATTCCTTGTGACTAAAGTAATAAAGATGTATCTTATTTCATCGTACCCATTGCTTTCAGGAGGTAAAAAAATAATCGAGCTTATCCCTGTCATCAAAGTATATATGCCCTGGACTGTAGATGTTAAGAAAGTTGCTGTGCCTGCGCCAGTAGGTGTTTGGAGAGTACAGCTACACTTCCCTGCAGGTGTTTAGAAAGCAACAGTGTCCAATCTTACAGGTGTTTAGAGATTATCTGTCCCCATGGCTGTTTCCCCCTAGGTATCAGGTGAGTGTCTGTGCTTGTACCTGTAGTATTTTAGTATCTGTGCCCATCTCTATGAGAAGTTAGAGAGTATCTTTGCCCACACCTGTAGGCGTTTAGAGAGTGTATATGCACCCTTGTTGGGGATGAGTTGTGTCCACTCTTATAGATAATTACTCAAACCTGTTATTGTTGGTGTTAAAGAATATGCATGGGATCCATACCCACAGGTGTTCCCAGAACTGCAAGAGTGGTGCCATGACCGACAGCTGAAACTGGTAGAGTGTGACCTGCGATGGGGGGTGCCGAAAGATGCTACCTCCACCCAAGCCCTCCTGACCTGTCTGGAAGAGATTGACCGTTGCTATGAAGCCAATGGCAAGCCCTTCTTCCTCAACATGCTTGGGGAAAGGTCAGTGTTCCCTAGAGCATTTAAAAGCAGGCGTCCTTGGGACCCTCAACTGTAAAACCTGAGGGTCTGTTGGTGAAATCTGAGGGCCCCTACTATTCAGATACAAAGTTGAAGAACTTCTTAATCATACAGTTATGCTACACCAACACACTCATCCATTCTGCTATATAACAGACACACGTAACACAGATGGGCATCAGCCTAAACATTCACTGAGCTGATTTCAAATTAAAAGCATCAGAAGCAAACAAAAATTGGAAAAATCCTATTTGAGAGCCCCCCCTTTCATCCCTACCACCCAACCCCCCTCCCCACATCTGCTCCACATTTCTTTCTTCCATAACAGAAATCTTCAATTTGATGAATGAAGAATGTTCTCCATGGAAAGAACAAAAGATAGGTGGGAATGGGTCTCTAAAATGTAACTTTCTACCCAAATCTTGCTTCTCTTCACCAAATTTTCTTTCTGATGTTTACAACACTTCCTTTGGTTTTGTATAACACTAAGAGTCACTACTTTTTAACTGTAACAGTTCGCCGTCACTGGCATTCTACTTGTTTAAGGTGGCCAACTTCAAAACCTTGATTTATCAACCTGATTAGAGAGCATGTGTCACTGTTTGTGTCACCTATATCCACAGGCACATGAGGACCTATTCTTTATAAAAAGATGGAATGGGATTTAACATGTCTGCAACTTTCTTTCTAGATGAATGGCCTTGGTGGTAGCATGAGAACTATCCACTACTTTTGTCGATCCCTATTATGAATGAAACAATATTGACATATATATAGCAGCAGTGCCATCACTCTTTCCTGTATTCACCTGTGAACAGGATATGGGGCCAAGGTGGTTTATTACCCATCAGTGCACATTGTGGTTAGTACACTGCGATGCCTTAGCACCTTGTTTCATCAGCTGCTGTTTTCATTTCTTAGCTCCTCTTGTCATTCCCATCCCCCCATCATCCCTTTACCCCTTTCACCCATCCACTCTCCTCCCCCCTCCACACTCGGCAATTAATTGTAGATAAGACTGCAGACAAGAAAAAAGGTTGGTAGTTCGGACAGATGCTTTCATTTGGTCTTTGTCTGGAATTCCTTTCCCAGTCGTTTTCTTTCTATGTTGTAATGAGAAAAGAAGAGTAGCAAACACTAGGGTAAGTCAGGTGACCTCAGCCACACTTGTGTCCACCTGATGTCTTCTGTGGATGTACCTGCATCAGCCATTGTTTTCAGTGCTTGAATCTGGATGTGAACGACATATGTTCCTCAGGTACGGCTGGATCCCAGGCAAAGAAGAAGTTCCAGCAGAGGCAAGGAGCAAATACTGCTGGGTTGATGACACCTCCATGACCTTCATGGAACTTCTGCATGGAGCTCTTCGGTACCTACTAGGATGTTGGGCGTGTGTGTGTGTGTGTGTGTTGAACAGTTTGCATATGTGTGGTTTTGTTCGTACATGGATGCAGAGGTGTGTGTGCTTTCTAGCCATATGTACTGTAAGCTTTTGTGCACATGTGTGTTGTCATCGTGTGGATGTATATGGGCTTGATTGTATATGGCTTTGATTGTATGAGTGCATATTGATTTCTGTGTCTGGGAGTGTGGAGGTGAGCGGTCAGAAAGATTATCATACACATAGGGAGTGTGTGGGGCTCCATTTCAGAATATCCAACCCCAACGCTGCTTTTTTCCTGCGTGACCCAGGGTTCATAGGCCAGCTCCATGAGCCCCACAAAAGCCGTTTTCAGGGGGAGTCTGCCCTCGCCAAAGAGCATATGAAGGTACATAGGTGCATGTACTGCTTAAGAAGTCACATGGTAACATGCACTTATACGTATGCACACACTTTTATACATGTGCATGCCTGACCACTTTCACACACACGCACACACTCGCACAGACACACATGCGCACGCACGCATGCACACACACACACACACACACACACACACACACACACACACACACACACACACACACACACACACATCACTCACTCATGAGCACACATACACACATACACACACTCACTCATGAGCGCACACACACACACTCTCTCTCTCTCTCTCTCTCCCCCTCTCTCTCTCACTTGCACACACACACTCAAACACACACACACACACACACACACACACACACACACACACACACTCACACACACACATATTCACGCACACACATACATACATACTCTCTCTCTCTCTCTCTCTCTCTCCCTCTCTCTCTCTCTCTCTCTCTCTCTCTCTCTCTCTCCTCTCTCTCTCTCTCTCTCTCTCTCTCTCTCTCACACAGGTGCACCCACATTCACTCATTCCTGACACATTATCAAAGACTGCTGTTACCACCAACTTTAACTCTGTATGTGTGTGTTTATATTCATTGTGTTACTTACATGATCTTCATGTATATGTAAGGTACTGAAGTCAAAAAGCATCTTTTCCCACCAGGTGCTGTTTTATTTTTTTCAGTGTGTCACTAACAATGATGTGTGTGCTTTGCTGGTACTGAAGAAGCATTAGCCCACCCCCACCAGGTGCCTGTTTGCATTATTCTCTATTTGTTACTAATTCTGAAACAAAATGTGGCAGGTGGTGAAATCACACCTGAAGGAGCTCAAATCCTCACCAGGTGTTCATTTATACTGTGTTACTAACAGTAATGCATATTTGCCAGTCCGATGCTGAAATCACATTGAAAGAAGCTCTATACCCACCAGGCATTTATGTTATTGTCAGTATGTTGTTTAACAGTGAGACATATTTATGTTTCAGGTGTTAAAGTCGCATCTGAAGGAACGCTATCCTGATCAAGTGTTTGCGTACACGGCGCAGTTTGGCGGGCTCAATAACACCACGGGCAGAGAAATGGTAATTTGGGGATTGTAGTTTGGGTTCAGTTGAAAAGATGAAATACATGTTTGGGGCAAAGAAATGGTAATTTGGAGATCGTAGTTTGGGTGGAGTTGATGAGATGAAATACATGTTTGGGTCAAAGAAATGGTAATTTGGAGATCGTAGTTTGGGTGGAGTTGATGAGATGAAATACATGTTTGGGGCAAAGAAATGGTAATTTGGAGATCGTAGTTTGGGTGGAGTTGATGAGATGAAATACATGTTTGGGTCAAAGAAATGGTAATTTGGAGATCGTTGTTTGGGTGGAGTTGATGAGATGAAATACATGTTTGGGGCAAAGAAATGGTAATTTGGAGATTGTAGTTTGGGTGGAGTTGACGAGATGAAATACATGTTTGGGTCAAAGAAATGGTAATTTGGAGATTGTAGTTTGGGTTAAGTTGAAAAGATGAAATACATGTTTGGGTCAAAGAAATGGTAATTTGGAGATTGTAGTTTGGATTGAGTTGATGAGATGAAATACAGATTTATTCATGTTTGTCTGTTGAATCAGACTTCTTCAAACACAATCATCATTATTTTGGAGAATACGGGATGGGCAGGACAATATCTCGAGGGTGAAATCAATGGCTTTCTTTTGTTCTTGTGTTTGTTTGCTTTTGCTGTCTCATCTTCCATGCCCCCATCAGTGGTGTTGCTTCCCCACGGCTGATTCCATCTGTCCCAGACACAGCCACACCCGGCTTCATCCATGTGCAGCCCCAGTGTTGGCAATCCACAGAGTGCGGTCAGTATCTGGTTGTTGTGAGGCAACCCGCCAGAAGAGACATTGCAGTGCTGCTGAGGCACTTTGATGGTCTTCAGTGGTGCCTGTTCTTCAGGGTTAGCACATGCAGGACAGCACCTGCTAAGCCCCTAACTGCTTATTCAGGCAACAGCATGAGAGAGTGTCCTGCTGGGGACGTGACCACCGCATCCTGCCAACGACAGTCACATTTAACTTGCTAGTACCATTCACTTTGACTCGGCCTTGCCACAGTGACCCACATCCTGCCGACGACACAGGTGTGGATGTGGAGGGAACACTGAAACCAGGGTCACATTGAGGGCAGAGCCTCAGAATTTGATATTGTTTTTTTTTTCATTTTTCAAATGACGGATGAGGAGAAGGGTGGTCAAGAGAATGTTTCAGAGTTTGATTCTAGTCAAAGGCTACATGACATGGATGCTCTTCCTTCTACAGCATATGTAGGCATCTGCAAGGTCTCATTCATGCCGAAACTTGAGCAACACCCTCAGAGGTGACATCAATGTCAGTTAACTGTTTGTTCTTTGTTGTGGCTTTATTCAGTTTCCATGGAATGTAACGATACGCCCTTTGTGTGTATATATTTGTGC
>CM065724.1:79908898-79986398 GCA_033310375.1 Conus canariensis
ACAACAACTGACGGTCTTGTGTTAGGTGTCACAGGAAAGAACAAACGCTCAACTAATCGAACATAGTAGTTTCAAATCATTTACTTTCAATGTGTACACACGACTGTGCGTTGAAAAACATGTCTGACAAGTGGAAAAAATGCTTTGTTTGCATTCTATTCCATTCTTTTACAACACCAAATCGGAAGATGAAGGGATGGCTGCATCTTCAAACAATTCACTTTCCTATTCTCTTTCATAGTTTTCTATCTCTCTGTCACTCCCCTCATCATCAGATCCACTTTGTAATATGATTTCAAGCGCTTCGTTGAGCGAGAAATCACTACCACCCCTTCGCCTGACCGACATTTTTTCTGGCACAGGAAATACGTGCCGCACGCGGTGTGCCGGTGCCGCCAGTTTCTTTGTTTCAAAGCTCCTGGGGTCAGCCAAGTTCACAATAGGCCACTGAAAGTATGGTCTACAACTCGCTCCAACATCCCCAAGACTAGTTACAGAGCTTATTTCCCTTGGATCATTTCATTTAAAGTGTAGGAACTTTTTATGTTCCCGTCGTTTGATTGTGGACGACACGGCAGACTGTACTGCTGTCTGTCCGTCGTCCGGACTTGGATGACTCGGCTCAAGGGAGAGAAATCCTGTCGTCCACTACTGGATGACTCGGCTGGTAAAGGTTAAAGACCTGGTCTGAACCATAATTCATTATCTATAGTTTGTTTGTTTATTTATTTCCTTTCTGTTGCCATGCTTTTTTTCAAACTGTTTGATAGTGGCATCCTACTGACTGTATCTCACCTTAAGTAGCAAAGTGGTGCCCCGAAAATGCTGTCACTGTCACTCTCTCTTCTTCACTGTCTGTCCTCACCCTCCATCCCACCTCCCTGTCTGTCTGTCAGTCAGTCGGTTGGTCTCTCTCTCTCTCTCTCTCTCTGTCTTTCTGTCTGTCTGTCTGTCTGTCTGTCTCTCAGTCTCTCGCTCTCTCTGTCTCTGTCTTTCTGTCTGTCTCTGTCTGTCTGTCTCTCACTCCTCTGTCTGTCTGTCTGTCTCTGTGTGTCTCTCTCTCCCTCTCTCTCTCTCTCTCTTTCTCTCTCTCTCCATTACTCTTGTTGCATCATGTGCACTCAAAATGTCTCAGTGTGTGCCCCCATAAAAGACAACCTGGTCCCTGCTGCAGGCAAGGCAGACGACTGGGACGTGCATGAAGGGGACAGTCGGCTGTGTGTGGTGACGGCACAGGGAGGCTGGGGAAAAACAGCACTGTTGGCAGGCCTGGTGAACCAGGCCAAGAAGGTGAAGGTCATTTCTGGCTGTTTTATGGCCTGTGGTTAACCAGTGACCGTGTTAATCTGTAACTGCCAGTAAAATACCATTTGCAAATGTAGAATGCTGACATTTTTTTAGCTGCCAGTCCCAAGGACAGGTTTATTTTGCTAGGATTGGCAGCTAAATAAAAACTGAAGTTGCGGGCCAGCCTGTGGTCGTGGAAAGGGGGGGCCGTTAGAATGAGCCTCATGGTGGCACAGAAAATGGGACAGCTACAAAAAAAAGAACAAAGAAAGGCAAAAGAAAGGTCGCATCAGGATAGGATGAGAAAATCGACACATACCTCTTCAAGCAGCACGTGTGTAGTGGTCAAATCAAATTATAAACCCTTTCCTTTGTTTGTTGTGGCAGTTTTTAATCATCTTGTTACATTACATTATGACTGTGATTATCATACTCTTTTAATTCCAACACTGGATTAAAAAAACACACAAAAAACACTCTTCATTCACTGAAAATGATAGCTCTGAAAGCAATCACCATTGACTCTTTTGTGATCTTAAATTTTAACTTGCTACCAAGAGAAAGAAAAAAAATATATGATGTGAACCAATGTTTCCCTCTTTAACAAACAGGCACAACCAAAACGTGACGGTGTGGAAGATGTACAATGTTCAAGTCCTGTAAAATCTCTCTACATTGTCACTGGTTGTCAGTTGTCTGGAACCGGTTCTACCACTGCTTGTTGAGTGACATGCAGGGTCGTCAGTATTGGCACTGGTGTGCAGAATTCCCGACATGATCACTATTTATCCCTTCCAGGAAGCTTAGGAAAAAAAAGGGTCTTCAAAGCATAGATTTTTTAATGGAGAAAAGAGCAACTTTTGCCCTTGCGGTGTGGTCGGATTGGAAGAATTACCTTTCACTGGTGCATGCTCCTAATATATATGTAAATGTGTGTGTGTGTATCTATCGATCTGTCTATCTATCTAGATATAGATGTAGATACATACAGACAGACATACATGCATGCATACATACATACATACATACACTAGCGCTTACGCGCTTCGACCCCGTCTCGCCCCGGTGAGTTTGTCTGTCATGTAGTGTTCCGATGTCCAGTTTTGCATCTGTGGAGGCAAATTGCGTCACGACGCAATGCGTCACGTGATCGCCAACATGACATTGCTGTTCGTAGGACACCAAAGATACTTGATACCAAATTTGGTGGCGATCGCCCTAAAACTGTGGCCGTGTATAAGCGAACAGACAGACAGACAAACTGAGCTTTATATAATAGATGACACAGAGAGAGATTTTTATATGTCTGTATGGATACTTCAGTCATATCAGTGTAATTATATATGTCTGCCCTCTCGAGGGAAAGGCCCTGATTTCTGTGAAAAATATTGTTTGAACAGTAGTGTGGCTACAATCACTTGGACGGTGAATAAGAGAACAGCATTAAGTGATAATTATGAAGGTGACAGGAAAGTCAGTCATTAATGATTAGAAAAGTATGGTGCACATGAAGACGATGATGGAAATGATGTCAAGAACTTTGTAGTGCTTTGCACTGATAAAGATGGTCAGAACAGCAGGTCATCTTTGCATGTCAACAAGAGAGACTGGAGGAATTCTGCCATGTAGCAGGCCGCATTATGATGATACTGATGATGAAGATGATTATTATTATCATGATAAGTACAAGATCATGTCTTCCTATAGTAAAGGAAGGACGGGAGGTGTTCAACCATTTTGTGGGCAGCGTGGGCGATAGCAGTAGTCACGATGATGGTGATGATGATGAGTGTGAGTATGATCATCAAAACTGTTTTGTGTGAAAATGAGAGGATAATGACATTGATGATAATGATGATTAGAACAGTATAGTGTCTGTTTGTGGTAATGTGAATGACTGAAGGTGTTCTACCATGTAACTGAGTGCACAGCCACTAGTGTCCATCATAACAAGCATGATCCTGATGATGATCATGATAAACCTGGTGTCTTTGTTTGGTAATAGGAATGGTGGAGGTGTCCGACCATTTCTTACATTCAGGACACCCATTGGCAACAGTCAAGACAATGATGATGACAAGAACAACATGGTAGCTGTTTTTCATTGACAGGAGGGGCTGGAGGTGTTCTACCATTTTGTGGGCAGTACAGCCACCAGCGGCAGCCATGACACTCTTTTACACAGACTGCTGCTGGCTTTGACGCCAGACGGTGCTGGTGTGTATGTGTGATCCTAATTATCTGGATGTTGGTGTGTGTGTGTGTGTGTGTGTGAGAGAGGTGTGGATGAGTGTCCCCATGCCTATGTTTCCTTGTTTGTTCTGTGTGCTCTGTGCTGTCGTATCTGCTAGGCGATTCGGTGTCGCAAGCAGCATTCCTTTGGAGTTATGGGCATTTATTTGTTTTCTTGTGGGAGCAAGAGTTACCCTACTTGTTTGTTGTTTATTGTTTACTGTTGTCTGCCTCATGTCATATTTACTTTCGTTAAAATGAATGTGTTATGATTTGTGGAGGGGTTGGTACGGAAAAGACCTCTGTCTTCAAGCAGAGACAGTCCAGAAAGAGCTCATTGTGACTGACTGGGTGATAATGGAACTGTGTCTTATTCTCAAAGCTCATTGTGACTGCTGGGTGATAATGGAACTGTGTCTTATTCTCAAAGCTCATTGTGACTGGGTGATAATGGAACTGTGTCTGATTCTAAAAGCTCATTGTGACTGGGTGATAATGGAACTGTGTCTTATTCTCAAAGTTCATTGTGACTGGGTGATAATGGAACTGTGTCTTATCCTGAAAGCTCATTGTGTGACTGGGTGATAATGGAACTGTGTCTTATTCTCAAAGCTCATTGTGACTGGCTGGGCAATAGTGAACTGTGTCTGATTCTAAAAGCTCATTGTGACTGGGTGATAATAGAACTGTGTCTTATTCTGGGGTACTGGATAAGGGACAGCACTGATGCAGCCCTGAAAGTTTGTCTGGGCTGTAAACACCACCAGGACATGAGAAGGAATGGTCCCAGAATTAATTGGTCCACAGTGCTGATCTCGAGACTACCCCCCAGTTCATTTCTCTAGCTCTTTGTTTTGTCCTGACCTGTTTGTGTTTTTGTCCTCCAATCAGATCCTGGCTTGGGTCCTGAGGCAGACACGGGCATGAAGAAGAAACATTTACGACAACTGCTGGCGACCTGGAGGGAGACGAAGAAACAGATGTTGATCGTTATCGATGGTGTCAACGAGGTCAGTTGCAACAAAGAGGGGAAAAAAACAACAATGAGAACCTCCCAGTTTTTTTTTATATGTATGATTTATTATCACATTAAAGTATGTCTATTATTACCTTAAAACAGGGACAGTGAATGGAATTTGACATGGATGCCATATTTGCCGCAACAATGCGAAAATGTGCTTTATGAATACCATTGGGGTGATCATTTTATAATGAAATATCCAGAGTTTTTCAGATACTCATAAAAGAATATATATTCACTCAGAAATATTCATATCTAAAGTGGTGTTCTCATTATGTAACTTTTCTTGTCCAGTGAAATAAATCAGGTCTTGAAATCTTGCTTTGAATGTTTTCACATGGATCAGATATATGATGAACTACGTTATGAAAAGCAGACATGGTACCCAGATTTGCCATGACCATGAAACTGAAGAGAGAATGGTTGGTTTCAACGCGGGGTGACTGCAGATGGAAACTGAAACAAGAGCAATGACAGAATTACCGGGCCATCAAACGAAAGAAGAAACGAATTACAAAGTAAACACAATGAGTTTCAGCCTATTTCATCTTCTTCAGGCAAGACAACATTTAAGACAATGAAAACGATTGACGAACAGACAGCCACTTATTTCGGTAACATGGTGCAAGAAGGCTACAGAATGTCGCCTGGATGGTGAATGGACATCCTCCAAGACTTACATGGATGATGGTCTCGTTTGCCTTAATGGAGATAGGGTGGCCATGTTTGGTCCAGATAATATCCTTGATAAGCTCAACTCTGAGATATTTTTGCAATATTTTGCTCTGTGCATTCATTGAAGATTTTCAGCTTGGGAAGTTGTCAGAAGGAGATCATGCTGTTCCTTGCCGTGACAGGTTTCAGGACATGACATGTGATGGAGTTAAAGGACATCTACCATTCCTCCCGCCTGTCAGCTAGTTCTAAAGCTTCCAGAGCAACGTCAGTGTCTGTCTCACAGTAGATCACACTATGGTTTCATGGGCAGACAGCATAATCCTGTAGTTGACATTGTTGGTGCAGGCCAGGCAGAGGGCATAATCCTGTAGTTGACGTTGTTGATGCGGGCCAGGCACACAGCATAATCCTGTAGTTGACATTGTTGGTGCGGGCCAGGCACAGGGCATAATCCTGTAGTTGACATTGTTGATGCGGGCCAGGCAGACAGCATAATCCTGTAGTTGACATTGTCAGGCACAGGGCATAACCCTGTAGTTGACATTGTTGATGCAGGCCAGGCAGAGTGCATAATCCTGTAGTTGACATTGTTGATGCGGGCCAGGCAGACAGCATAATCCTGTAGTTGACATTGTTGATGCAGGCCAAGCAGAGGGCATAATCCTGTAGTTGACATTGTTGATGCAGGCCAGGCAGACAGCATAATCCTGTAGTTGACATTGTTGATGCGGGCCAGGCACACAGCATAATCCTGTAGTTGACATTGTTGATGCGGGCCAGGCACACAGCATAATCCTGTAGTTGACGTTGTTGGTGCGGGCCAGGCAGGGGCATAATCCTGTAGTTGACGTTGTTGATGTGGGCCAGGCAGAGGGCATAATCCTGTAGTTTACATTGTTGATGCAGGCCAGGCAGACAGCATAATCCTGTAGTTGACATTGTTGATACGGGCCAGGCAGAGGGCATAATCCTGTAGTTGACAATGTTGGTGCAGGCCAAGTAGAGGGCATAATCCTGTAGTTGACATTGTTGGTGCGGGCCAGGCAGACAGCATAATCCTGTAGTTTACATTGTTGGTGCGGGCCAAGCAGAGGGCATAATCCTGTAGTTGACATTGTTGGTGCAGGCCAGGCAGAGGGCATAATCCTGCAGTTGACATTGTTGGTGCGGGCCAGGCACGGGGCATAATCCTGTAGTTGACATTGTTTGTGCGGGCCAGGCAGACAGCATAATCCTATAGTTGACATTGCCAGGCAGAGGACTGGTCCTATGACAGGTCCATGAAGTATACTGGGAGTCACATAGACCACTGACAAAGTCTAGCCCGTCCCCCGGCCCCCCCTCCCCCACCCCACCCCCCACCCCCTCCGTCCACAATCTGCTGGGTGATGCCGGCAGTGACATTCTTTATCTAGTCATAGGTTTGCTTGTGGGTGAGGCTAGTTCTGATCTCCTATTGCATTGGAGAGAAAAGTCAAAAGAACTAAATGTATGATATGAAAAACACTATTTTACCATTTATGTTTAGAGAGCCTGCCAGAGCAGGAAACCAGAGTGGTGAACATCTGAACATCACCAGGTCCTGGACAGCAGATCTCAAAATGACATCACAAGTGTAGTAGAAAACAGGGGTAGTAGAAATCCCCCAACAGACAGGACACCAGGTTTTACGGAATGACCTCACACCAAGGCCTTGACAAAAATGTCAGTAGAAAGAAACTCGTGGAGAGCGTGGCAGCAGAGAGTCCTCAGAAGAGAAGCCCCCTTCAAGCAAGTGTTTCGGCCCTTATCTCCTGACACTCTAGGGGGGTTGGGCCACACCCGGTTCATGACTCCGGATGTCTCTCTGCTGCCCCTTTTTTTCCCATCTTGGGACGAGCCATGGCTGGGATTCGAACCCATGACCTTCTGGACATGCTCATTTTCCACTTAATGACTCGCGCTTTAACCACTGAGCCACAGGGACACCTGATATTTGTAGGGAAATTTAAGCCTTATGAAGTTCACTTTTGTTCCTCCTTGACCAGATCCAGCTTGAACACCTCTCTGCCGCTTCTGCCATTGCTTTCAGGGCTCTGGTTTTTGCCTTCCCTGCAACTGAGAGCTGTTTCATGAGGCTGTATGCAGACGTTCCTACAATTTCAGCATGAAATCTACAAGTTAGATTGTATTTTCTTTATTTCTTTTCCCTTTTTTTTTTCATTTTCGTTAATTCCACCTCTGCCTTTCTCTGTCAGCTTGACAACAGCGGCAGCGTGTATCACCTGTCATGGCTACCGCCTGCTCTGCCCCCTGGTGTGCGTTGTGTGGTTAGCGCCAATGTGTCACATCTGCCAACCACGTCACGCCTGTATGAACACCCAGCCTACCATCTGCCTGTTGGGGCACTGGATTCCTCCGATCTGTGTGACCTAGCCACCAGGTTCTTTGAACGCTATGGAAAGGTAAGGGGGAAGGGAGATAACTTGTGTTCTTGTGTACACTGAATCGGGGGAGAAAGTGAAGTGAGTAAAGACAGAATTTTTTTGTGTTCTGGTGAGAACATGAGGAAAATGTTAGTGAAATGTGCACACAATGATTAAAATGTGTATCATGAATGAATTTGAACTTTCATTTGTGTGTGTGTGTGCATGTGAGCACACACAGAAACGCACACACACACACACATGCACACACACACTCACAGGCACGTGCACACACACAGAAACGCACACACACACACACACACACACACACACACACACACACACACACACACACACACACACACACACACAATCACTCGCATACACTTATTGTTATGAAAACAGTGTAAAGTTTCCAGTCCTAGAACAGACAGTCATGCTTGCTTCTTCTTTTCATAGAAGGCGTTTTACTGAACCCATTGCAAGGAGAGAGTCGGGCCTGTTTCTTCTTTTCATAGTTGAAGTTTTATTCGAAACATTAGAGAGACGGAACTGTCTGGTCGCAATCGGACATGATGTATATGTCAAGGGCAGTCGCTTTGCTTTCCCTGTTTAATCAAGTTGTCTGTGACAATCCTGATATCAGGCCTGTGTTCCACATCAAATAAGAACAAAGTATTTGTTTTGATAGGTAGGTATAGGAAAAAATATTATAATAGACAGTCGAGCTTGTTCCTTCTTTTCACTGATGACATTTTTCTCAAAATGGAAGGATGGAGAGAGTCAGGCCTGTTCCTTCTTGTCATAATTGACTCAGAATGTTAGACAGGAAAATCTTGAATTCGTCGCTTCTTTTCATATTTGATGTGTCGCTGAGAATGTCAGAATTGAAAGTTTAAATTTTTCCTGTGTATGATCTTTTACTATGAACATCACAGTGGAAAAAGTCGAGTTTGCTACATCTTTTCATTGTTTATATTTCACTTAGAGCATGAAAATGAAGAGACTCAAGCTTGTTCCTTTTCATAGTTGAGATTTTGCTCAAAAGATTTAAATGGAAAAAGTTTGGTCTATGATTTCTTTTCTTTGTTGACATTTGGCTCAGAATGTTAGAATGGAAAGAGTTTAGTTTGTTCTTTTCATAGTTGACACTGTTCTCAGAATGTTAGAATGGAAAGAGTTTAGTTTGTTCTTTTTCATAGTTGACACTGTTCTCAGAATGTTAGACTAGGGAGTCAAGTCTGGTACTTCTTTGTGTTGTTGTCATGTAGCTCAGAGTGTTAGAATGGAAAGAGATAAGTTTGTCCTTTCTTTTCATGGATGATGTTTTGCTAAAAATTGTTAGAATGGAGAGAATCCAGTTTGTTGCTCCTTTTCATTGGTGACGTTTTGCTCAAAACATGAGAATGGGGACAGTCAAGTCTGTTACTTTTTCTCATAGCTGACATAAGTAAATTAAATTTAATAAAAACACAAAACACCGTCTTTTTTCAGCGTGAGCTTTCGAGCCACTGCTCTTCTTCAGGCTGCATGACAACAAGTGACGCAATAGAAAAAATGACGTCCATTGGTGACATTATCTGTGACGTCATCTCTGTCTCTCTGTCTCTCTCTCTCTTCTCTCTCTCTCTCTCTCTCTCTCTCTCTCTCTCTCTCTCTCCCTCGTGCACAACTCCATCATCCTCCGCTTCTCTGTTCAGTCAGGCCCACACATTGAGCCCTTGTGGATAGTTCGTCTTGAGCTGTTCCATAAGACGACTGAATTTGTTGTTACCATTCATAGTCAATGTTTTGTTCAGAGCAATAGAATGGAGGAAATGATACTTTTTCCTTCTTTTCATAGTTAACGTTTGCTCAGAAATTTTACACAAAAAAAGTCTTAAGTTTGTTCTTTCGTATATGGTTGATGTTTTGCCCTAAATGTCAAACTGGAGGAAGTAATTTCTTTTCCTACTTGATTTCATTATTCAGAAACTGGAGTCAAAGCAGCTACAGCAGATGGTGGACCTCACCAAGGTAGACAACCCTTTGTGGATGATGCTTATGTGTGAGGAATTGCGGGTCTTTGGGGATTTCCGCATGATGGACGACAAGTTACAGGCCCTGCCTAATACCATGGATGCTTTTCTGGCCACCGTGATTGGTCGTCTGCTGACAGAGGATGAGACTGGATATGTTAAAAAGGTGAGCATGGTTTGGAAGAGAGAGAGACAACAAGAAAACAGAGAATGTGTGTGTGTGTGTGTGTGTGTGTGTGTGTGTTCTGTGAGTTTATGCATGTTAGTAACATGTGAGAGTGTGCATGTGTGTTGGTGTACATGTGAGTGCGGTGACAACTCCCTATTACAATTTTGAAAAATCAGCTAATTCTATGGAGGGTTCTTGTAAGGGAGAATGATATTACATATATTCATAACCAACCATCCAAAGGTATCACTCAATAAATCGAACTGTCAAGACACAGGTTTATTAGATATTGGACATTTGTAGCATAGATCTTTCAATAAATAATTTAAGTATAACTCAAAGATTTTTTTTTCTGTCTTGGTTTGGCCTTACTAAAACACTCCCCAACCCTTTCAATAATGTCCATGCACCTTGTTTTAGTGGGTTGGGTTTTGTTTTTTTGTTGTTTTTTTTTTTGGGGGGGGGGGGGGTTGATTTGTTTTCCACTTTCTCCATTCTGGCATGCTGGTGAGATTGATTCTTAATCATTGATTGTGTTTTGAATTGGTGTGTGCCTTGGCTTAACCCGTTCACTGCTTGAAAATGTTACAAACAAAGGCTTTCCCAGTGCCCGGGAAATCTAATGATTTGGGGGTAATAATTAACAAAAAATTCTAGCTCAGAAACTACAAAAGATATAACAATGAAATATGTATGATTTTTGAAGGAAATTGAATGAAGATTTTGAATCTGGACTTCTTTTGTTTTAATTTTGATAATAAAAAAATATTTAGGCATTTAGATGTGGATAGATTTTTTTGCACAATCAAAAACATATGTATTTACCACTACAGCTTCACATCCAAAAAAGAACACAAAGCAAAAAAAGTTGAAAATAAAGTTTGTATTGTCACACTACACATGTAAATAAAAGTAAAACAGTTTAGAAGTCTATCAAGACGCTCACACTCTATGCAGACAGGTCAGTCCATGACCACGCCCCCCTCCCCCCACCACGCCCCCTTGCTGGACTTCAACCCTCTCTTTCACTCCTCCTTTTCTCCTCTGCCCCGTGTCACGCCGCGAGCAGGCCACGCTGCCCTCTCGCGCTGACTATCACATCACTGGCCACTGGCACGCAGTGCAGAGTACACACTAGGCGAGCTCGTTCGACGCTGGCAAACCAGTCAGCTGAACACACACTGAGGTCACACAGTCCGACACAATAACTGACGAATACGGTCGGCAATTCCATCACAATCATCATCTCACCTTCATGCTCGAGTAAGTCGTTGAATAAAAGATTATTGTCTTTGTCAAAAATGATTAGCAGAGCCTGCTCAGCTGTGTAAATACGTTGATTTGGTCGCTACGCTTGTCGAAGGTTGCGCCGCCATCTTTGCAAGCGAGACGAAGTGCTGGCTGGTCATCCAGTCAGTGATGAGAATAAATGGGCTTTCCCCTCACGTGTGGTCATTTGCATATCATTTTAATACTCCAGACATATAAGGCTTACTACGCACACTCTATTTAAGTCCGCTAATAGAAATAGTAACGAATGAAAATTGAAGAAAAATGCATGAGGTCAGTGGACGGCCCATAGGCACTGGGAAAGCGTTTTTACTTCGGCGTCAGCTGACGGCTTATAGGCACTCTTCGGGTTAAGGCTTTTTCAGATCAATTGACATAAGCTAGAACACCAAGGCTACATCAAAATGTTGTTATGCTCTGCATAGTTATGTGGGGATTGTCTTCAGTCATGACAAGCTCATAGCATAACATTATCAGTCTCCAAAATCCCACAAAGTCGGAGTGTGGCTGCCCACGTGGCAGGGAAATCAAGAACGTTACACACGTAATGTTGTCATCCCTAGCTGATGCATTTCTATCATAGTGTTCAAGTACTTTGGCTATTCGGATGATCCCTGGAGTCTTTTAGCCAGGAGACGACAACAACAACAACAATTCCCAGCTCAAACAATTTGGCAACTTTAAAAGCTCTTTCACCTGTTGCACTTCTTTTGGTTACTCTGATTGACTCTTAAGCTCAGTGCCTTTAACTTTTGTTGTCATGATAACATGTTGCACAAAATTTCACCGATGGAAGGCACTGTTGTGATATAGGGGAATGTTGTTGTTGTCTCGTTCGTCATTTCTTTAGATGGATTCCCCCGTCTCCTCGACAAAGGTGGCAGTACGTCGCAGGTCCTCCAGTCCTCCGTAGAGCTTCCGGGCCACTGGTATTGGCTCGGGCCAGGTTTTCTCTCAAAGCACTTGGTGGAGCAGGCAGGACTGCAGCAGATGTTCTATTGTCTGGCTGCCTGTTCTGCAGGGGCACTGCTCTGTGTCGCCGATGCGGAGTTTAGAGAATAGGTGTGTTTTAGGCGGTTGTAGCCTGTCCTGAGCCTGAAGATGACTACCTGCTCTCGTCGAGTCAGCAGGTAGTACGGGTCTGCTCTGTTGTGGCGTGGATGCTGCTGCTTCCACTTGTTCTGCAGCTTGGCCTTGATTCGGGATTCGGTGTAGCTGGTAGATCTGTCCATCTGCTCCTTTGTAGTGCCCTCCTTTGCCAGGGAGTCAGCAGTCTCATTGCCGAGCACGTTGCAGTGGGAGGGAATCCACTGTGTGACTTGTGCAGAGGGAGGCGAGAGATGAGGACAGATCGTTGAGCTCTGGATCTCTGTTGGACTGAAGGGCCTGCAAGATGGACAGGGCGTCGGTCAGGAAGACAACGTTGTGGCTGGCGTAGGGGCTGACCTCGATGTGGGCTGCTGCTGTTTTCAGGGCTTCTGCTTCAGCTCTGTAATTTGTGGAGTACAGGCCGGTAGCGAGGCAGATCTTTTCTTCTCTGCCTCCTGGATATTGGACATAGACTCCTGCCCCTCCATTTCGAATGGCATCTGCTGCAGAGCCATCGGTGTAGACATGAGTCCAGGACTCTTTGGGGAACTAGGTATGGAGGTGTTCAAGGGTGAGGGACCTTCTTTCAGGGCCGCTTTGGGAATCTTTTGGGCCAACACCAGGGATGCTGCACTGGATGAGGGGAGGGGTTCCTTCGCTCCAGGGAGGGACGGCAAGACACCGGGGTATCACTTTGGGGTCATGGTCAAGGATATCTTGATGTTGCCGTTCTAGGATCCTGCTCTGGTGTACGAAGCTCCCTCTCTTCAGCCGTCCTTTTGTTGGCTGGGACAGTCTGTCTTTCATGGGGTGGCCTTGCAGCCTCTTGAACTTGGCACCCTGGGTTAGGAGTTTGGCGTCTCTGCGGTCCTCAAGGGGCTGGAGCTCTGTGATGGTTTCAAGCTCCTGGATTGGCGTAGACTTCATGGCTCCTGTGATGATACGGGCAGCTTGATTCTGAAACTTGCTGATCCGTTCAAAATTGGATTTGGCTGTAGTGCCCCATGCAGTCATGCCATACTTCAGCACTGGCCTGACTCTACCAGTGTACAGTCTTCTGAGGGTCATGTTGTCTGCACCCCATGTTGTTCCTGCCAGCTTCTTCATGAGGGCAGGCGTACTTTTGCTCTTAAATCTGTTTTCTCTGCTTGCTTCTTCCACGTCAGGCGTTTGTCGAAGGTCACTCCCAGGTACGTGGGGTTACTTTCAGCAAGCAGAGTTTGTCCATTGATGCTCAGGTTGGCCTGTTCTTTGGTGAGAGGCTGAAAACAGTGTAAGTGGTCTTCTTGGCATTAATTGTTTACCAGCCACTGTTTTGTCCAGCTTTTGAGAACATTCAGCGTCTGCTGTAGCCTGTAGTTGGCAGTTGTGAGGTGCTCTTCCGAGCACCATAGGACAAGATCGTCTGCATAGATGGCTCCTTGGACTTTGCCTTCCTATTGTTCAGTTACTGCGAGATCCATTGGTACATACAGCCAGCCACACCACTCTTCTGGAGTTTTCTCCGGAGGCCATCCTTCCAGACTTTGTCGTACACCTTTTCCATGTCTATCCACACCGCCAGAGTATGCTGTTTGTCCTGGAAGCCGTCCTTGATCTTCTGGGCTATGTAGGTCACTTTGTCCTAAGTGGAAGCCTGTCTGCTCTGGAGTGATGATATTGTTCTTCTCCAGGTGCCAAACTAGCCGCGAGTTGATCATACGCTCTAGGAGCTTGCCCACACAGCTGATGAGGCTGATGGGGCGATAGCTATCAGCCCTGACTCTGTCTTTGCCCTTCTTATGGATGGGCACCATATCAGCTTCTCGCCAGCTTTGTGGAACATGCCCCGTCTTGCAGCTGTTGTTGAAGAGAGCAAGGAGTTTGGTCTTTGCTTTGGTGCCGAGGTGTTTAAGCATCTCGTTGGTGACTTTGTCAGGACCTGGAGATTTTTTGACCTGTAAAGATTTTGCAGCTTCTTCTAATTCTTTCAGTTTGAAAGGTCTGTCCATATAATCAGGTTGGTCTTGGTCATCCTGATGATTCTTCATTTCGTCATGGACTTGTTGTTTTCTGTCCTCTGTCACAGAGATGTTGCTGGTCTGCTCATAGCTGTCTATGAAGCAGTTCGCTGCCTCTCTCCCTGTCGCAATCTCCTGTTCTTTTTGAAGCGTGACAGGCACTGACCTTGTCTCTTCATCATTCATGGCTTTGGTCAGTTTCCAAAGTTTGTTGCCATCTCTGTCAAGGTTCAGCTTTTCTGTTTTCTCCATCCAGCTTGTTCTTGCAGCTTGGATGTAGGCCTTTCTGTATTTAGCAGTGCAGGCTTTGAGAGTGATGTTGTTTTCTTGTGTTGGGTTGTTTTCCACCTCCTCTCTAGTCCTTGTCACTTCATCTTCAAGCTCCTGCCGTTCTTCTGTCCAATATGGCCTGTAGTTCTTTCGAGCGCCATGTGGAATTGCCTCTGAGGCTGCTTTCAGGATGGCTTGGTTGAAGTTTTTGGTGGCTCTGTTGATGTTGTAATCGTCCACTTTGATGGTCTTAACAATACTCGTCAGAGAGGCCCGCGAACATCTCCCAATCCGCCTTCTTGTAATTCCATCTGGGAAAGAACTTGGCATTGCTTGATGTGTACTGCAAATTGATGGCCAGTAGTACTGGTCTGTGGTCGCTGCCTGCCAACTGGCTCTGTACCTTCCTGCTGGTTTTTTGGGCAAGGTCTTCAGTGGCAAAGGTAAGATCTGGGGTGGTCGTGGTGAGCCATCGGCAAGAGAAGAAGGTTGGTGGGTCTTCTGGATCATTCAGCAGAAGCAGGTTGCTCTCTATCTACCAGTCCTCCACTTCATCTCCTCTTCAGTCATTCTCACTGTAACCCCAACAGGTTGAGCGGCTGTTAAAGTCACCTACTACTATGCAGTTCTCTGATGGTATGTCCATTTTCTGTAGAGAGAGCTCTTTGTCTTGTGGGCAGTACACATTGAAGATGGTGATGACAGTCTTGTCCACTGTAATCTTGATTCCATGGATGTTAGCTTCCTGATTTGTGTCCACTGTAAACTCTGAGGCTGGAATACTGTTCTTGACGAGTATCTGCACTCCTCCTTTCAGTCTTCCTTCTCTGTCCATCTTGAAGGTTTGGTAACCTCTGACTCTGAACTTGTGGTTGGGTTTCAGGTGTGTCTCTTGGATACAGGCCACATCAATGTTTTCTGTGTACATTCTCTCAGTAAGTGGGATCTTTTTGTGGTAGACTCCCTCTGCATTCCACTGGAGAATGTTGAGTGGTCTAGGGGTTTCTCCGGGGTCGGATGTTTTTCGGCCAGTAGCATTTTCCCTCCGCCTCCGATGCCTGGCTCCTCTCACCGGGACGGGTGACCACCAGTCGCATGGGGTGGGCCCTTTTGAGGCACAGGGCCCGGCACACTACTAGCCCGGCAGGACTCCTCTAGTAGAGCACCATATCGAAAATCTATGAGGTTGTCCATCCATGACGTAGATGTGTTGTACTGCCATTACGCGCCAAGGGCCCAGTACATCCATCTTCGGCATTAGTTTTCTTGTTCGAGTTTCCCTCTCGTAGGCGACTTGCCAACCAAGGCTAATGAGCATCCCCTACCCTGGTTTGTTTCTCCGAGGTTTTCCTTCCCCGGGGCTAGAGGTTTTTATGCGCCTCTTACTCGCATGATGAACCCGTCACAGGACACATGGGGAATTTGATATGGTGTAACAGTGCCACCTGTTACCCTGCCCCGTTCTGGTAGGAACATCGCCAGTTGATCCGGGACTGCTTACTCGACCAGGGAAGCCTGACTTATATCGCAGCTAACCCTCATATCTGGGGGCCGACCCCCTATCCGCCACACAGGGACCCACCGGGTTGGGGATAGTCGCCCCGCCCGGATATAGGGGAATTAACTTTGAGCCATGTTCAGTCCAGAGCAGTCTTAAGCCACTAAGGCGATTGTTGCGTCACTATTTTTGCTGCACTTTTGGTCATTCTTTGGCTTGCATTTTGTGCAAAAGTAACATCAACTTAGTCTGGTCAGTCGTAAACTGGATAAGAGAGGTAGTCGCAATGTATGGTTAATTTATACAGTGAGAAAGGTTGGTCATTTTGATTCAGGACACATCAAGAAGGAAATTGTAATAGTGAAGGTTGGAACAGGGGAGATCCGCTGTATACACATGCGTGATTTTAGGCACATAGTTTGTATACTTTTATGTCATTAGTACATTTGCTGTCAAGATTGTATGTGAAGTGATGAGTGTGTGTGTGTGTGTGTGTGTGTATGTGTGTGTGTGTGTGTATGTGTGTGTGTGTGTAAGAGGGATGGAATGGGGGAGGTGATCAGGGAAAAGGAATGTTGATGTGTTTGTGTGTCTTTTCTTATGCATAGAGTGGGACTTGGAGTGACTGTAGACAGGTGTTTGAACTTTGATATTTCCTTTTGTTTTGTTTTTTATGAGTCCTCAGCTCACACAGGTTTGGGCATATGTTAATATTCATCATTATGCCTGTATGAGTGTGTGTATATTTTTTTTTTTTTTTTGTGGCATCAGTTATCGGATCAATGGAGCACCTAAGGTGGTGACTTTTTTTTTTTTTTTTTTTCCCTAGGGCCGAAATCCACCTCTTCATTTTTTGGTGCTTCACATTGTCCTCTTCATCTGCCAAAAAAAACCAAAAAGCGAAAAAAAAAAAAGTCAAACCAATTTCCACTACTAGGGTTGTTTTTTTTTTTTTTTTTTTTCTCCCCTCCAACCAGTCTCTTACACACCATGCAATGTCTGTATGTTCTCTCAAATGGACATATTTTTGCTGATTTAATGTATTGGCGTTTGATACAAAGTGTCTGGGTTTGTTAATGTTCTAATGTGTGGTGTATTGGCACTTTCACTCTGGTAATGTGCTGCTTATGTAAATAGAATATACATTGAGAAAAAAAACAAACAAACAAAAAAAAACAACAAACAAACAAACAAAAAAACTGCATTATTTTCTTTTCTTTCAGTTTTGCCACAGAGAGAGAGAGACAGACAGACAGACAGACAGACAGACAGACAGGCAGACAGACAGACAGAGGGAAAAAAGACGAAGAAATGCTAATAGACGCTTCATTAATGTACATCAAACGTTCAGAAGTCTGGCGGATGCGGAATGTGGTTGGGATTATAAGAAAAGAGAGTGTGTGTATATATATGTGCATGATATTTTTCATACATACCCATGCACACAAATGCACATTACCCACATGCATCTATGTGCATATTTTGAATAATTCTTCTGCCAAGCTTGTTTCTGTGTCCACCTTATCCTTTGCCTGATTACACTATTTGCATGAAATGCTACTCTTGAAAACTTCTTCAGGCGCTGTTCCTTATGGCCTCTTCGACCACCGGCCTCCCCACTGACGGCATTCTGCAAGTTCTGGGCGATGTGGAGAGCAAGACAGAGTGCCCTCCCTTGTACTGGGCCCAAGCACGGCGCGTCCTTAAGCCGTACAGCCGAACAGTGCAGTCTGCCCAGGATGGGACAGAATATTTCACCTTTGTCCATGAAGCGATGTGGAAGGTAGGATTCACTGTGAAATTAAGTAATCTATGTGGAAGGTATGGTTCACTGTGAAATTAAGTAACAAACCAGCTGGTCGTGAGTGCAGTACCTTGATTTCATGTGTGTGTGCTCTGGCTTTCAGTGTGTAGTTGTGTTTGTGGAGCCATGCTTATATGTCAACATAAAAAGAAAACGAACAGAAAAAGTTAAAGAGAAAAAAAGATGAGAAGATAGTCAGTTATTCTTGATTCATGATTTTGCTTGTTAATTAAACAGTCTGAGAGAGAAAGAAAGTATGCCAAAAAGTCTGAGAATGCTAAGGCAAACAAACTTACAAATCGGATATGAATTGGTAAGAAAGTGAGAAAGTAGATATCAGTTACACATAAAAAGAAAATAACAAGGTTATTGACTGATAGACTGCCTGATCTATTGATTGATCAGTCGATTATTTTTACCAGTAAAGCTGTGTTTTCTTCATTTGCACACTGAAATCTCATTTGCCTAATGCTTTCCTTGAGAATATTCTTCTAAGGCTTTCATCTAGAAAGAAAGAGATACGCCCCAAGGTGCTAGTGGAACTCACAGAAGTATAGTCCTCAAGAGCCAAACCAGTCGGCCAAGAGCCATCCTCTTTGCTGTTCTTTGCTAAGCTTTGTTCTAATGGTACGGGTGTTCCTTTGATCTGCTGTGTATTTGTGTGTGTGTGTGTGTGTGTGTGTGTGTGGTGTGAACCTAATGTGGGATAAATGTCGCTGTGCAGGCTGTTCAGCAGTGTGTGTGTGTGTGGTGTGAACCTAATGTGGGATGAATGTGGCTGTGCAGGCTGTTCAGCAGTATGTGTGTGTGGTGTGAACCTAATGTGGGCTGAATGTGGCTGTTCAGCAGTGTGTGTGTGATGTGAGCCTAATGTGGGCTGAATGTGGCTGTTCAGCAGTGTATGTGTGTGTAGTGTGAACCAAATGTGGGCTGAATGTGGCTGTTCAGCAGTGTGAGTGTGTGTTGTGAACCTAATGTGGGCTGAATGTGGCTGTTTAGCAGTGTGTGTGTGGTGTGAACCTAATGTGGGCTGAATGTGGCTGTTCAGCAGTGTGTGTGTGGTGTGAACCTGATGTGGGCTGAACGTGGCTGTGCAGGCTGTTCAGCAGTGTATATGTGTGGTGTGAACCTAATGTGGGCTGAATGTGGCTGTTCAGCAGTGTGTGTGTGGTGTGAACCTGATGTGGGCTGAATGTGGCTGTGCAGGCTGTTCAGCAGTGTATATGTGTGTGGTGTGAACTTAATGTGGGATGGATGTGGCTGTTCAGCAGTGTGTGTGTGGTGTGAACCTAATGTGGGCTGAATGTGGCTGTTCAGCAGTGTGTGTGTGTGTGGTGTGAACCTAATGTGGGCTGAGTGTGGCTGTGCAGGCTGTTCAGCAG
Source organism: Conus canariensis (assembly GCA_033310375.1). Lineage (NCBI taxonomy): Eukaryota > Metazoa > Mollusca > Gastropoda > Neogastropoda > Conidae > Conus > Conus canariensis. The sequence goes on from CM065724.1 coordinate 79,928,042, forward strand.
TGTGTGTGGTGTGAACCTAATGTGGGCTGAGTGTGGCTGTGCAGGCTGTTCAGCAGTGTGTGTGTATGGTGTGAACCTAATGTGGGCTGAGTGTGGCTGTGCAGGCTGTTCAGCAGTGTGTGTGGTGTGAACCTAATGTGGGCTGAGTGTGGCTGTGCAGGCTGTTCAGCAGTGTGTGTGGTGTGAACCTAATGTGGGCTGATTGTGGCTGTGCAGGCTGTTCAGCAGTGTGTGTGGTGTGAACCTAATGTGGGCTGAATGTGGCTGTGCAGGCTGTTCAGCAGTGTGTGTGGTGTGAACCTAATGTGGGCTGAATGTGGCTGTGCAGGCTGTTCAGCAGTGTGTGTGGTGTGAACCTATTGTGGGCTGAGTGTGGCTGTGCAGGCTGTTCAGCAGTGTGTGTGGTGTGAACCTAATGTGGGCTGAATGTGGCTGTGCAGGCTGTTCAGCAGTGTGTGTGTGTGGTGTGAACCTAATGTGGGCTGAATGTGGCTGTTCAGCAGTGTGTTTGTGTGATGTGAACCTAATGTGGGCTGAATGTGGCTGTGCAGGCTGTTCAGCAGTGTGTGTGTGTGATGTGAACCTAATGTGGGCTGAATGTGGCTGTGCAGGCTGTTCAGCAGTGTATGAAGACAGCAGAGGAAGACAACAAGGTCTGGCACAAACAGCTGGCAGACTTCTACCAGCATTCCTGCGACAGCCTCATTCTGCGCATCAATTACCTCCCCCAACAACTGCAGTTAGCCAACTTGAATTCCAGGTAGGAGGAGGTTCACAGAGTATTTGTGTGTGTATATGTGTGTGTGTGTATGTGTGTGTGTGTGTGTATGTGTGTGTGTTTCCTTTAAAGATGGTCACCTTATCTAACTGAGAAAGGTGTGTATATTTAAAGGAATGTGAAGGTCTAATTCAGTTCAAACTGTTCAGAAACCCTTTGTTTCCATCTTAAGATTAGTTGCATTCCTGTTTCATTTAGAGTGGTTGTTGTTGCAGTAGGAAGAGGAAAGTATATTTACAGATATGTTGACTTGCTACAGAATTGTTCATCTGTCCTGCTAAACTCTAGGACTACTATTTTTTTTTTTTTTTTTTTGTAATTCCAGAAGTGCATCTTTATTCAAGCAAGATATTGCATACAATAATACGTAAGAAGTAAAGGGAGAAGAAAATATAGAACTGAGAATAAGCACAACATATCCGTCATAATTGTAACAGCAATTTAGATTTTTAAGACAACAGGTAAAAAAAAGTACCTGACAGGAGAGACGGAGAGAGAGAGCATACGAGGGCCACCCCATAAGTTCTCGGATGGGAAAAGATGGAAGTACACTGGCATTTCTTACCTAGCCCATCTTTTCAAAGTATCCTCCATCAGCGTGTATGCACTTTTCCATCCTTCTAAACCACGAATCCATCACCCCAGCCCACTCCGACTTAGGTATACCAGAAATCAAGCCCTCGGCAAACGCTCGGGCATCTTCAGGGCTCTCAAACGGCTTTTCTTTCAGCTGTTTTTTCAAACGAGGGAACAAAAAGAAGTCACAAGGGGCTAGGTCAGGAGAATACGGAGGATGAGTGACGAGCTGCACGCTGTTCTCTTGCAAGAAGTCTAAAGTTGCAGCTGCCGTGTGGGCGCTGGCGTTGTCGTGGTGGAGGAGTAGGTGGCGGATACCGGTCCATGGTCACCGTGCACTCCAAGCCTCGAACACTTTTGGCAGGAAGGTGTTGATGTACCATTCAGCGTTCACTGTCTTTCTTTCCAGAAGCGGTACAGTAGTCACATGGCCGGATCTTGCGAAGAAAACTGCAATCATTTGCTTTGTGCAGCTTCTTGATCTCTTAAATTTCACAGGTGGGGTTTCCCCTGGAAACAGCCAAACTGACGACTGCTGCTTTGTTTCAGGGTCATACTGGTAAACATAGGTTTTGTCACCTGTGACGATATTGGAGACCCTATCTGATCTTCCTCCGTCAAATTTTTGCAGCATAAACTGGCACCATTCAATCCTAGCCCTCATCTGCTCCCCAGTCAGCTGGTGGGGCACCCAACGAGCGCAACGCTTCCGTACAGAGAGATTGTGCCGAAGAATGCGGTCTAAGCTTCCTGATGAAAGGTTTAGAGTATCCTTGAGTTCATCCTCCATGATTCGAGGATTTTCTGTAATCATGGCCTTCACTGTGCTCACGTTCCCATCGGTAGTAACTGAAACTGGACGTCCACAACGGTCACGATCTTCCAACGACATTGTACCAAACTGAAATTCTTTGAACCACCTATGGACTGTGGATAATGATGGAGCCTTGTTGCCAAAACAGTTTGTCAAACTTATAAAACTTTCCTTGAAAGACTTCCTTTGAAGATAGTCATAATAAATCATGGCACGAAAATCTGTCCAAGACAGGCTCTCTGCAACACTTTGAAAACCGTCCCCCTTGCCATCCATTTTGCTGTCTAGAACAGATTTGGCTCTGACGATTTTTATCATTTTTTGTGTCATAGCTATTATGACATCGCTTGTGATGATGATATAAAAATTGAAATTATGACGTCAGTGGTTTCTGCGCATCCGAGAACTTATGGGGTTGCCCTCGTATGAGGGGACCTGGTGTATTATGAAAGTTGACATAGTTTGGGTGTTTTTTTTTTAGGTTCTGTACGATTTCCACTGGAGCTGTGTTACTGTTCAAAAGGGTTATAATCATTTCAACAATAATATAGTGTACAAGGTCAGCACACATTCAGAATTCAGTCTGGGTCTGCAGACATTGGCTTATATGGGATCCATCTAGAAATTAATACAATCTTCATATAAACTCTAAGACAACTTTGTCTGTATGTCATGTGATACCTCTGATGTACAGAAAAAAAGCAGATTAAAATTGCAATTGCAGTAGGATATAAACTGCACCTTGAGCTGTGGCTGTCTGCTCACACAGCAGTGCAGCATTGCAGTAGGATATAAACTGCACCTTGAGCTGCGGCTGTCTGTTGACACAGCAGGGCAGCATTGCAGTAGGATATAAACTGCACCTTGAGCTGTGGCTGTCTGCTCACACAGCAGGGCAGGCCTCTGATATAAACTGCACCTTGAGCTGCGGCTGTCTGCTGACACAGCAGTGCAGCATTGCAGTAGGATAAATTGCACCTTGAGCTGCGGCTGTTGTCACACGGCATTGCAGTAGATAAACTGCACCTTGAGCTGCGGCTGTCTGCTCACACAGCATTGCAGTAGGATATAAACTGCACCTTGAGCTGGGCTGTCTGCTGCACAGCATGCAGCATTGCAGTAGGATATAAACTGCACCTTGAGCTGGGCTCGTCTGTCACACAAGCATGCAGCATTGCAGTAGGATATAAACTGGACCTTGAGCTGCGGCTGTCTGTTCACACAGCAGTGCAGCATTGCAGTAGGATATAAACTGCACCTTGAGCTGCGGCTGTCTGTCACACAATGCAATTGCAGTAGGATATAAACTGCACCTTAGCTGCGGCTGTCTGCTCACACAGCATTGCAGTAGGATATAAACTGCACCTTAGCTGCGCTGTCTGTCACACAGCATTGCAGTAGGATATAAACTGCACCTTGAGCTGCAGCTGTCTGTTCACACAGCAGTGCAGCATTGCAGTAGGATATAAACTGCACCTTGAGCTGCGGCTGTCTGTTCACACAGCAGTGCAGCATTGCAGTAGGATATAAACTGCACCTTGAGCTGTGGCTGTCTGCTCACACAGCATTGCAGTAGGATATAAACTGCACCTTGAGCTGCAGCTGTCTGCTCACAACGGCATTGCAGTAGAATATAAACTGCACCTTGAGCTGCGGCTGTCTGTTCACAGCAGTGCAGCATTGCAGTAGGATATAAACTGCACCTTGAGCTGTGGCTGTCTGCTCACACAGCATTGCAGTAGGATATAAACTGCACCTTGAGCTGCAGCTGTCTGCTCACACGGCATTGCAGTAGAATATAAACTGCAACCTTGAGCTGCGCTGTATGCTCACACAGCATTGCAGTAGGATATAAACTGCAATTTGAGCTGCAGCTGTCTGTCATATGCAGTGCACATGCAGTAGGATATAACTGCACCATTGAGCTGCGGCTGTCTGCTGATAAAACTGCACCTTGAGCTGTGGCTGTCTGCTCACACAGCAATGCAGGCCTCAAGCCTTCCGGGCAGCTGTTGCTTTTAGGGCTTTACGTTAGCTGACTCAGAATCATATCATTCCAAGCAGTTTCCAGATAGAAATCCACCAATGCAACACTTTGAACGGACACTGCAAAATATTTTGAAGTATAACTAGGTCACTGACAGAAATGAGTCAAGCCAGAGAAGCAAGGTTAGGCAGGACAGTCCTTCATTCACATCAACAAGAGCAAAGGACATGTAGTTTGTTGGACAAGACAACCAACAGCAGTAACTTGGGTTGAAAAGTTCTTTTACTTCGGCGTATCTTTTTGGTGCGTGAAGTTTGTTTCGACTGCTTGTGTGTTTGATCATGGCTATCAGTGAGTACAACTAGATCAAGGAGTTGTCAACAAAGAACTGTGACTATTATCACAAAGTCTCCAAACCAAAGTGGCATTTTTTTCATCGGCATATGTTAAAGGAGACAGTTGCCATTTGTGTACAGACAGCCAACATTTGTTAATGTAGAAATGTGTGATTTGTTTGAAGATGGTCATATGTGTCAAAGACAAGAATGTCATTTTTGTTTTGTTTTAAAGATTGTCAGACTTGACAGCATGTACAGCCTCACCTTCAAGTAGCCACCTGTAGAATTAAAGCTCTCTCTCTCTCGGAAGACTTGATTGCAGGAGGTTCTTTATTAGACAGAGATTCCTGTGTAATTTGCATTACAAGCCCAGCTGCTTCTTGTCTGTTGTTTCTTGTTGTGAGGTAATTTAAAGTTCTGTTGACATTCTGGATTTTCATGGTATTTTATTTTCTATCAGCTCTTACTCAGGGTAAGCTACTGTAATATTGATAGCTCTTACATGTGACAGGAGGTGAAAAGGCTCTGTCAGTTTTAAACTGCCAATCATTCTTCTTGACTGTGCACAAAAGAATTAGAACAAGGCTTCAGTAATGATAAGATGAGCACTTTAAAGAGTGACTGCAAAATCATTTGGTTTCTAGTTTTGGTTAGTAGCTCATTAGTGTGACAGGCAGGAAAAGAGTGACTGTAAAATCAAGCATCACTAGTAAAAGCAGGGATTTCAGAATAGGTGATGTGAAAAGAGTCGGTGTTTCTGTCTACACAGTAAAAACTATGCCAGCCAATGCCTGTTTGTATGCAAAGAAGTGAACTGTGTTTCACAGTTTGTCTTCATTCAGACTGTCATGGACATCATGCATACTATACAGGGTTACAGATAGCTTTAACTCTAAGATTGAACTGGACGGAATTTCCAAGCTCAATATGTACTGAAAACTGTTTTTAAGTCACACTAAAAACAAAGGGTTGTGTAGCACTTGTAATGTTTTTTCTATACTGTAGAGTAGTGGTCTGCTTTTATCTCTTAAAGCAGAATTTACTCATCTCGGTGCTTGGATTGTTAGGATTCTTTTTCCCAATATCCCCAGATAACTTAAAATCTGTTACAGTTAGTTTTTAATCCATGCTGGAAAGTGAAACTACTTGTGATACCCACATTTTTTTTTAGGGGATAACTTCACATTTGCAAACTACAAATTAGTCATTTGACAGACTTTAAACCTGAAAGACTCAGTTTTTAGTCAGTTTTGACAGACTTTTAAGCCTTGAAAAGGATGCCTCAGTTTTTTTAGTCAGTTTTGACAGACTTTTAAGCCTTGAAAAGGATGCCTCAGTTTTTGTAGTCAGTTTTGACAGACTTTTAAGCCTTGAAAAGGATGCCTCAGTTTTTTTCAAACTTTTGGAAACCTTTGATGACTGCACACAACCTGAGACACATCACAGATTGCCGTTTGTTGTGATCCCCATACTGTCAGTGTCCATCACAGATTGCCGTTTGTTGTGATCCCCATACTGTCAGTGTACATCACAGATTGCCGTTTGTTGTGATCCCCATACTGTCAGTGTACATCACAGATTGCCATTTGTTGTGATCCCCATACTGTCAGTGTCCATCACAGATTGCCGTTTGTTGTGATCCCCATACTGTCAGTGTCCATCACAGATTGCCGTTTGTTGTGATCCCCATACTGTCAGTGTCCATCACAGATTGCCGTTTGTTGTGATCCCCATACTGTCAGTGTCCATCACAGATTGCCGTTTGTTGTGATCCCCATACTGTCAGTGTCCATCACAGATTGCCGTTTGTTGTGATCCCCATACTGTCAGTGTCCATCACAGATTGCCGTTTGTTGTGATCCCCATACTGTCAGTGTCCATCACAGATTGCCGTTTGTTGTGATCCCCATACTGTCAGTGTCCATCACAGATTGCCGTTTGTTGTGATCCCCATACTGTCAGTGTCCATCACAGATTGCCGTTTGTTGTGATCCCCATACTGTCAGTGTCCATCACAGATTGCCGTTTGTTGTGATCCCCATACTGTCAGTGTCCATCACAGATTGCCGTTTGTTGTGATCCCCATACTGTCAGTGTCCATCACAGATTGCCGTTTGTTGTGATCCCCATACTGTCAGTGTCCATCACAGATTGCCGTTTGTTGTGATCCCCATACTGTCAGTGTCCATCACAGATTGCCGTTTGTTGTGATCCCCATACTGTCAGTGTCCATCACAGATTGCCGTTTGTTGTGATCCCCATACTGTCAGTGTCCATCACAGATTGCCGTTTGTTGTGATCCCCATACTGTCAGTGTCCATCACAGATTGCCGTTTGTTGTGATCCCCATACTGTCAGTGTCCATCACAGATTGCCGTTTGTTGTGATCCCCATACTGTCAGTGTCCATCACAGATTGCCGTTTGTTGTGATCCCCATACTGTCAGTGTCCATCACAGATTGCCGTTTGTTGTGATCCCCATACTGTCAGTGTCCATCACAGATTGCCGTTTGTTGTGATCCCCATACTGTCAGTGTCCATCACAGATTGCCGTTTGTTGTGATCCCCATACTGTCAGTGTCCATCACAGATTGCCGTTTGTTGTGATCCCCATACTGTCAGTGTCCATCACAGATTGCCGTTTGTTGTGATCCCCATACTGTCAGTGTCCATCACAGATTGCCGTTTGTTGTGATCCCCATACTGTCAGTGTCCATCACAGATTGCCGTTTGTTGTGATCCCCATACTGTCAGTGTCCATCACAGATTGCCGTTTGTTGTGATCCCCATACTGTCAGTGTCCATCACAGATTGCCGTTTGTTGTGATCCCCATACTGTCAGTGTCCATCACAGATTGCCGTTTGTTGTGATCCCCATACTGTCAGTGTCCATCACAGATTGCCGTTTGTTGTGATCCCCATACTGTCAGTGTCCATCACAGATTGCCGTTTGTTGTGATCCCCATACTGTCATGTCCATCATGCTGCACAGATTGCCGTTTGTTGTGATCCCCATACTGTCAGTGTCCATCACAGATTGCCGTTTGTTGTGATCCCCATACTGTCAGTGTACATCACAGATTGCCGTTTGTTGTGATCCCCATACTGTCAGTGTACATCACAGATTGCCGTTTGTTGTGATCCCCATACTGTCAGTGTACATCACAGATTGCCGTTTGTTGTTATCCCCATACTGTCAGTGTCCATCAGTGCTGTGGGTCTGTGACACTTTCTGGCTGCAGTCACAATCAGTGCTGTACAATGTTTGGTCAGCTCCAGCCATATGGAGCCATAAAGTATCACAGAGCATTTGTTTGTTTCTTTCTTTCTTTCTTTTGTTTACAGGTTGATTGACTTCATCAAACGTGATCCACATGCTGCACGTATGCCTGGCTTTCAGAGAAGTCGACTTCTCAGTGTGAGTAGACAATGTATGGTTAATGGCACCAGGGGGGATGTTGTTTTTGTTGTTGTTTTTTCGTGATAGATGCTGCGTAATGGATTCTTTCCTTTGTTGACAGTTTTTTTTTTGTTTTTTTTTTTTACACCTCTTTAATGCAAACATAAAATCCTGTTGTTGTTTATTAACAGAAAGGGTAAAACATAAACTGTGTTCTTAGCATGCTTTTAAATGCTTTTATTTTTTAACTAATATTAAAACACTGTTAGAAAACATGAAATTTTGACTGCCTAACTCAAGAATGTGTGACATTCCTTGCTGTCAGCCCTTTGTGTCAAAATTACCATCTCTGTTAAAAACAGTAGTTCCCAATAGCTAGCACATTATCTGTTAAAAACAGTAGTTCCCAATAGCTAGCACATTATCTGTTAAAAACAGTAGTTCCCAATAGCTTGCACATTAAACTGAATATGAAACATGATTACCATCTCTGCTATGACAATAGTTTCCAATAGCGTGCACATTAAACTGAATATGAAACATAATTACAAATACAAGTGGCATGGCTGACAGGCACAGATGCCATGCCATTACTTACACAAAGCATGCCACCAAAAGAGTTCAAAATCTGTTTGATATTGATCGTTATTTTATTCCCACGTGGCATGTTATGAAATCTACACTTGAACAAGGATTATGTCAAAAAAAATATGACTAGACATGCAGCGTGTTTTTCTATAGTTTTTATACAATTTGTTTGTTTGCTTTTTTGTGCGACGATTTCTTCATTCACTCTTGCCCTTTTGCACTTTCTCACTTTCCAATCATTGTGTTTTTCGTGGCAAGTCTGCTTTTTTTCCAGTGATGAAAAACGTACTGTGAAACACAGCTATTCTCTCACTGTTATTATTCTTTTGTCATTCCAGGAGTATCGCTGCCGCAATCCTTGTGACACCATGCCGGGCACTAAGAACATTGTCATCTGTACGCCGTGCTCTCACCGAACTGGAGGTTTCAACCCTGGCATTCTCTTTCTCAACAGAGACGTGTGCTACCTATGTGGGGCGATGGTCTTCCCGTCACCCAACCCTCGCACCCCTGCACGCATATGTGCCTCTCACGCCATGCGCAACCGCATGGGTCCGGATGTGTACAAATGCTGTGTCTGTGGGCATGTAGTTATGGCGAGCAAGAACGATCTGAACAAGACTGGTCGCCCAGTGACGGCTGTGCTGTGTCAGCAGTGTGGGTTTGGCATCAATGGGAAAATCTGCTGCATGTTCAAAGACTACTTGTCCTGATGCCTTACACACTGGATTTCTTCTGACAGGATTATTTTCCTTGTTGTGGTGGGTTGTTTGGAGTGTAGTTTTTTTTTCATTAATACATGTATAGCATAGGTAGATAATGTATAATGCAGACCTGTTAACCCATACAATTTTGCCGTATTTTGTACACATGTTCGGCGAAAATATGATGAATACGACGAACCGGAAAAAATATGTTGAAAAAATCTCAAGAAGTTCTTGAGCAGTAGTGGCACTTGTGGTGTATAACCATTTTGTTTGAACACTGCAACCAAAGAGTAACAACTCACATATCATGCGTGAGAACTTGCATCTGAATGTGTACACACATTTTTAGGAAAATGCACTCATTTCAGTTGAGAAATACACCAATAGCCATTTTAGGGTAAACAGGTTCTGATTATGAAAACTTTCTGGACAACCCAGCATGTACCTTTTACCCAGTGCCTGTTTCGATCTTGCATCGTTCCATGAAGACTCCATGAGTTTACTTGCTTACAAGTCTTTCTGCGTACTACGCCATCAAAAATTTCCATCCTTCCTCAGAATATACCCAGATGGATCTAAGTCTGACAAAAGATGCTGCTGCCTTCTGTTCTGTTGCTCATAATTGTCCATTTTCAAAACATTCCTTCCCATAGTTCTGTCTATGCTGTCCAACTGATACTCTGGTTTTGACACCAGAAATAAAGTACCATTCCAAGTGTAAGGACTCCTTATCCTTTGGGTCTGTTTTTCTGTGAAGGCAGCTACTGGCTGTAATAGCAGTCACTCAGAGCTGAAATTATTTGAACTCTTTTTTTCTCTGAAAATTGATGGTTACAACATTGTTCTTGCCTGGGTTCGTGGCATTGTGGGCAATGAACCAGCTGAATGGGACAATTAAACTGATGTCTAAATCCATGATTCCTTACGTAGATCTGAAACCCACAGTATGTGGTTATCTAGAAAAAAAAACAAAAAAAACAAAAGCAAAACCCCTGGCAGTGAACTGACATAACACTTTTCTGAATCCGTCCCAACCACCCTGTGGCAAGGAATGATGTTATGCATGTTTCACAGGTTCATACAATTTACATTCATTCATATCATTCAAAGGGTGAAAAGGGCTGTGGTGCATACTGTGTGGTGAGCCACTTAACAACATTAACCATCTTCTTATTGAATAGTAGAATTTGTACAACATGAGATGTAAGTGCTATGCAAGAGACATTGTAGAGAATATATTCAGAGGTGTTTCTCCAGATGCATTTTTTGCACTTTCGAAGTTTTTACAAGAAATTGTTATAATTTGTGTAAAATGATCATGTGTAATTGAGAATGTATATTTGGGCATCTTGGACAGCCAATTAACTTTTTAGTCAGAATTTTCCCCTGATTTTCACTGTCCTGTTTTCCCATGTTTAGGATTTGCAGTCCTGACATGGCCCGTATGGTCAGCTGGGCTGAAAACCCCATGAACTGATTGGAATGGAAGAGGACGAGGAGGGTGGATGACGATGGTAGTGGAATGAGAAGATGATACTGATTTTGCTGCCGACTGTTCAACATCAAACAAAATTTAGGACAGGGAAGATGGGACTACAAAATAATGGAATGAGTTAAGGGCAAAGCACTTGTTTTAACGATGGTCAGTATGTGATTACAGATGTAATTTCCACAGACATGCAGTGTTTGACTTAATGATGCTCGACCAGATCAGCAAAAAAATAAGATGAAAGGTATAGATGTTCACAGGTACAGTGACAATGACAGACTATGATAATGTATGACATACAGATGTCCACAGGTACAGTGACAATGACAGACTGATAATGTATGACGTACAGATGTTCACAGGTGCAGTGACAATGACAGACTATGATCATGTATGACGTACAGATGTCCACAGATACAGTGACAATGACAGACTGATAATGTATGACGTACAGATGTCCACAGGTGCAGTGACAATGACAGACTATGATCATGTATGACGTACAGATGTCCACAGGTACAGTGACAATGACAGACTATGATCATGTATGACGTACAGATGTCCACAGGTACAGTGACAATGACAGACTATGATCATGTATGATGTACAGATGTCCACAGGTACAGTGACAATGACAGACTGATAATGTATGACGTACAGATGTCCACAGGTACAGTGACAATGACAGACTATGATCATGTATGACGTACAGATGTCCACAGGTACAGTGACAATGACAGACTATGATCATGTATGATGTACAGATGTCCACAGGTGCAGTGACATGGACAGACTGATAATGTATGACGTACAGATGTCCACAGGTACAGTGACAATGACAGACTGATAATGTATGACGTACAGATGTCCACAGGTACAGTGACAATGACAGACTATGATCATGTATGATGTACAGATGTCCACAGGTGCAGTGACAATGACAGACTGATAATGTATGACGTACAGATGTCCACAGGTACAGTGACAGTGACAGACTGATAATGTATGACGTACAGATGTCCACAGGTGCAGTGACAATGACAGACTATGATCATGTATGATGTACAGATGTCCACAGGTACAGTGACAATGACAGACTGATAATGTATGACGTACAGATGTCCACAGGTGCAGTGACAATGACAGACTGATAATGTATGACATACAGATGTCCACAGATACAGTGACAATGACAGACTATGATCATGTATGATGTACAGATGTCCACAGGTACAGTGACAATGACAGACTGATAATGTATGACGTACAGATGTCCACAGGTGCAGTGACAATGACAGACTGATAATGTATGATGTACAGATGTCCACAGGTACAGTGACAATGACAGACTATGATCATGTATGATGTACAGATGTCCACAGGTGCAGTGACAATGACAGACTGATAATGTATGACGTACAGATGTCCACAGGTACAGTGACAATGACAGACTGATAATGTATGACGTACAGATGTCCACAGGTGCAGTGACAGTGACAGACTGATAATGTATGACGTACAGATGTCCACAGGTGCAATGACAATGATAATGTATGACGTACAGATGTCCACAGGTACAGTGACAATGACAGACTATGATAATGTATGACGTACAGATGTCCACAGGTACAGTGACAATGACAGACTATGATCATGTATGATGTACAGATGTCCACAGGTGCAGTGACAATGACAGACTGATAATGTATGACGTACAGATGTCCACAGGTACAGTGACAATGACAGACTGATAATGTATGACGTACAGATGTCCACAGGTACAGTGACAATGACAGACTGATAATGTATGATGTACAGATGTCCACAGGTAGAGTGACAATGACAGACTATGCTAATGTATGACGTACAGATGTCCACAGGTACAGTGACAATGACAGACTATGATAATGTATGACGTACAGATGTCCACAGGTACAGTGACAATGACAGACTATGATAATGTATGACGTACAGATGTCCACAGGTACAGTGACAATGACAGACTGATAATGTATGACATACAGATGTCCACAGGTACAGTGACAATGACAGACTGATAATGTATGACGTACAGATGTCCACAGGTGCAGTGACAATGACAGACTGATAATGTATGACGTACAGATGTCCACAGGTACAGCGACAATGACAGACTATGCTAATGTATGACGTACAGATGTCCACAGGTACAGTGACAATGACAGACTATGATCATGTATGATGTACAGATGTCCACAGGTACAGTGACAATGACAGACTGATAATGTATGACGTACAGATGTCCACAGGTACAGTGACAATGACAATGATAATGTATGACGTACAGATGTCCACAGGTACAGTGACAATGACAGACTGATAATGTATGACGTACAGATGTCCACAGGTACAGTGACAGACTATGATCATGTATGACGTACAGATGTCCACAGGTACAGTGACAATGACAATGATAATGTATGACGTACAGATGTCCACAGGTACAGTGACAATGATAATGATGATGTATGACGTACAGATGTCCACAGGTACAGTGACAATGACAGACTATGATCATGTATGACGAAAGCCAAAAATGGATCATCGGGCTCTGAAGTAGAAGACCAGTAAAGATGAGGGGAAAGAAGACGCGTTGACACTGCTGATCTCCCCTGCTTACCGTCTGTAGCACAAATCACTGCCTGGAAATACAACTGCCGTAAGTCTGAAAATCAAATTTTACAAGAGAGGAAAAAAACAGATTATTAATCCCCACAAGACATACTGCGAGCTGCTGCGTTACTGTACAAGTATTTTGATAACAGCATGTTTATTTTTAGGACAATGTGATTGGGACTTGGCTACGTCATGCCCCTTGGCCCGCTCTTACAGTATACCACAAATCTCAAAAATGCAAAAAATTCGAGTTACAGCAATTGTATTTCCGGACAGCGAAATATTCGGTGGTAGAACTGACAGAAGCCAGCTCTTGTCCACCGACTGCTTATTGCCAATTTAGACCAGTACAAAGGCTGGGACGTGGTGGAGGTAGGGCTGTATAACTTCTGCCCCCCTGCCAATACTCCAGGTGTTTAAAACAAAGAGTGGCTGCTGAAACAGAATGAGCAGAGGCGATGAATACCGTGCCAATTGATTCTCTCCCTTTCCTCCCTCTGCGACCCCTGTGCATGATGAAGGAGAAACAAGCAATGCAGGGAATGAGGATGGTGAGGTTCCACTCCCATACCCAATTAACAGGACGACAAACATCCATAAGATCTTTTTGCACCTTGGCTTAAGGCTGTGTCAGACCAATTGACATAGGCTAGAACACCAAGGCTACATTAAAAGGTTGTTATGCTCTGCATAGTTATGCGGGGATTGTCTTCATTCGTGACAAGCTCCTGGCATAACATTTCCATTCTCCAAAATCCATCGAAGTTGGAGTGTGGGAACCCATGAGGCTGGGTAATCAAAAACAGCTACTCACATAATGTTCTCATCCATAGCTGATGCATTTGTACCATAGTGTCACGGATGATCCCTGGAGTCTTTTATTTTAGCCAGCGTACGACAACAAAAATAAGATCTTTTAGCCATGATCTCTATGAAATTTGTTGCAATTCAGAGGTTATCAAAATAATGCAAAGAAAAATTTATAGGAACAATGCAACTGATAACTTGCTTTTGTTCTTCATTGAAGTTAGCATACATGATCTGCCTACTACAAGAGCTTTAACTGTCTGGAAATCCTTGGTCAAAGGTCAAGGTCAGAACATCGTATAATTTAGAGCATTTTTATTTTAACATCAGTCATCCTCTTGTGTCTATTTTTCATTAAGTTAGTGTAAGGATTACACATAGCAAGAGCTACAATCAAATTGTAAGTCAAGGTCAAAGGTTAAAGTCTTATAAAGTATCGTAGAAAAGCTTGAAAACATCTTGGTTCTTGAAGGTGAACAAGTGCAGTGCAATGTGTCTGTGAGCTGTGCAGGAAATCAAGGTCAGAGATGAAAGGTTAAGGTCACAAGATGCTGTCATTCAAATACCGCCCTATTGCGTGCAGATGCCTCACTTTACAGTGCCTTCTTTCTCTTCAGTTTGGCAGATTGATGGCCACACATGAGCCTTGCTGACTTCACTCCTCGTTTTGGGCGTAGCACATATCGTTTCAGTGTGGATGGAAATGCTTGGTTAAAATTGAATGGATGTGGTGATCAATAAAAAAAGAAGACTTCTCCCATCCCCCCCCCCCCCCCCAAAAAAAAAAAAGAAAAAAGAAAGAAATTTGTCCTGGGATGGGTGCTTCAAACCTGCATTGGAAGTGACTTGGTGACTGATTCAGTGACTTCCTGGGAGAACCTCAGTTCTGCAAAACTCCCATGAGCAATCACAACTCTCGTCAAGACACCAGCTGAGGATGGGTAATATCAGCATTTGCTTTCTCTTTGCACGCATGCTCCATTCTGTGTTGTATTAGGCAAATCTACTTTCAACCTGGTCAGTCTGTAACTGTGTATATAAACAGGTAGGTCTGTTTTCAACTGTTCAGTCTGTAACCGTGTTTGAATATTTTTGATTGCGGGACGAACAGGAGAAGCAGCTAATAGCAGCTAAGTGGTTTCTTGTTCTTTGTCACTGTCCTAACCTGAAGAAGACCCAAGAGGTCGAAATGCATTGTGTCTAGTCCTGTGTTCTGTTCATCTGTGTCCTTGGCGGTAACTAACCCCCTCTCTTCTCAGATTTTGTGTTTAAATAGGCAAGTCTATTTTCAACCTGTTCAGTATGTAACTGTGTTTAAATAGGCAAGTCTGTTTTCAACGTGTTCAGTCTGTAACTGTTTAAATAGGCAAGTCTGTTTTCAGTCTGATTCCAAAGCTTACATTTGGACTTTGGCAAGATTTCAAGCTTCAGCTGATGCAGATTTGCACCCAGAGTCCCAGCTGGGCGTCGCCCTTGCACTCCAATGTTGTGGATGTGCTGTGCACACGGACCATGTTGTTTTGTTTCACCTTTTTCTGTTTCTGCCTTTTTGTAGCATTTTGGTATCTTCTGGTGCTGTTGAAGACGGATGCAAAAGGAGAAGCAGGCTAGAAGCTGCAAGGAAGGGGAACAAAGGAGGGGAGAGGGCGAGGGGGGAGTAAGAGGGTTGTATACTCTTTTTGGGAGAATTTTGGAATTAGTGCGAGGCAGCACATTGTTTTCTTTGTTTGGTCATTGCATGCTGTACACAAATATTGCATTATAATTGTATGATTTTACCGATACTATGATTCGGATTTCTAGTTTTTTTCCACAGTTATGTATTGTGATATCTCATTATATTTTCTCCTGTTTTGCTGTCACATTCACAAAGGCCCGTGATATTGTTTGTTATTAGCAGACAACATCTGTCTGTTACGAAAATCTGCTGTATTACATAGTCATACATTCCGTCTTTGTCGGAAGACATACCACTCATAATGATGGTCATGCAGGTAGAAGTGCGTGGACAGACACTTATGGAGTTGGGATCTCTGCACCTCCCTTTCCTCAGCCACATGCAACAAGACAGAGGTCTTCTTACCAGCCCAATCCCTCAAGGTTTCACCTGCATTCCTTTAAAGGTCTGTGATGGCCTTAAGTTACAAGCTGCACTGGTCAAGGCAGACATATATCGACAACCAGAGTTTCAGTGTGGCGAGATGGAAGTTAAAAGAAATATGAAATTCATCGTGGTAAGTGTATACAGTGCATGTTTTGGAGATGGTGGAACTGGGACCACTAGTTTTGACTTGCAGGATTAAAAATGACTTCCGGTGACTTCAGACTAAGATAAAACAATGTCTGAAACAGACTGTACGCTGAATTTTTCTGTTTATCTTTTTTTTTTTTCCTACTAGTGTCTGTCACAGTTAACAGATCATTTCATGTTTCATAACAAGTGTCTGTCACAGTTAACAGATCATTTCATGTTTCATAACAAGTGTCTGTCACAGTTAACAGATCATTTCATGTTTCATAACAAGTGTCTGTCACAGTTAACAGATCATTTCATGTTTCATAGGTGAAGCTGACTGGGCAAACATTTACTGCTGGATTGACATTCTGATCGCAATCTGCATCTATCTGTGATATGATGTGAAAGACAATATGCTGATCATATGCAACATATGGTGGTTGAATGCAGCATTAAAATACACTCCAGATAGAAGCAGACTTGATGATCATGTTCTGACTGAAATGGATGACGATCAAAACAATTTGATACCCAAGGTTGAAATAATCTCGTTGTGATTGAAATGGATTATGTTTAGAGCAACTCTATACCCAAGGTTGAAATAATCTTGTTGTGATTGAAATGGATGTTTAGAGCAGCTCTACTTGTGAGTTGATTTTAACGTGGTGACAGCCCTGATGTGGCCCCTTGTGGTCGGCTGAGCTATAAGCAACATTATCTTATCTTATCTAGAGCAATTCTATACCTAAGGTTGAAAACGTGGAGCAATTTAATACTCAAGGTTGAGATAATCTCCTTCAACATTATTGTTTACAATGAAACGGATTATGTTCCTCTTTGTGCCATATAAAAACTCTGCCGTTGACAAGCATCCGGTACATGATGTATAACCTTTGAGTCAAAGACACACTCAAAGGCAGAGTCAAAGACACACTCAAAGGCAATAAGAGACTCAAAGGCAGAGTCAAAGACACACTCAAAGGCAATGAGTCAAAGACACATTCAAAGGCAATGAGTCAAATACACACTCAAAGGCAGCAAGTCAAATACACACTCAAGGGCAATGTGTGGGGAGACAGAGTGGCAAAGGGAGATCCACTTGTTAATTATTCGGTTCATCCACGGACTGTTGCTCCTTGATGAGAAGTTACATGGATGTGGATATGTGTGCGTGTTGTGAAAATGGCATGACACATTTGAATCCTTGTTAATAGATGTGTATAGTAAAGAGATGCAGGTGTGATCATGACTGAGTAATGCCAGGCAGGTGTGATCATGACTGAGTAATGCCAGGCAGGTGTGATCATGACTGAGTAATGCCAGGCAGGTGTGATCATGACTGAGTAATGCCAGGCAGGTGTGATCATGACTGAGTAATGCCAGGCAGGTGTGATCATGACTGAGTAATGCCAGGCAGGTGTGATCATGACTGAGTAATGCCAGGCAGGTGTGATCATGACTGAGTAATGCCAGGCAGGTGTGATCATGACTGAGTAATGCCAGGCAGGTGTGATCATGACTGAGTAATGCCAGGCAGGTGTGATCATGACTGAGTAATGCCAGGCAGGTTGATCATGACTGAGTAATGCCAGGCAGGTGTGATCATGACTGAGTAATGCCAGGCAGGTGTGATCATGACTGAGTAATGCCAGGCAGGTGTGGTCATGACTGAGTAATGCCAGGCAGGTGTGATCATGACTGAGTAATGCCAGGCAGGTGTAGTCATGACTGAGTAATGCCAGGCAGGTGTGATCATGACTGAGTAATGCCAGGCAGGTGTGGTCATGACTGAGTAATGCCAGGCAGGTGTGGTCATGACTGAGTAATGCCAGGCGGGGTGTGTCATGACTGAGTAATGCCAGGCAGGTGTGATCATGACTGAGTAATGCCAGGCAGGTGTGGTCATGACTGAGTAATGCCAGGCAGGTGTGGTCATGACTGAGTAATGCCAGGCAGGTGTGGTCATGACTGAGTAATGCCAGGCAGGTGTGGTCATGACTGAGTAATGCCAGGCAGGTGTGGTCATTGACTGAGTAATGCCAGGCAGGTGTGGTCATGACTGAGTAATGCCAGGCAGGTGTGGTCATGACTGAGTAATGCCAGGCAGGTGTGATCATGACTGAGTAATGCCAGGCAGGTGTGGTGTCATGATGGAGTAATGCCAGGCAGGTGTGATCATGACTGAGTAATGCCAGGCAGGTGTGGTCATGACTGAGTAATGCCAGGCAGGTGTGGTCATGACTGAGTAATGCCAGGCAGGTGTGGTCATGACTGAGTAATGCCAGGCAGGTGTGATCATGACTGAGTAATGCCAGGCAGGTGTGGTCATGACTGAGTAATGCCAGGCAGGTGTGATCATGACTGAGTAATGCCAGGCAGGTGTGGTCATGACTGAGTAATGCCAGGCAGGTGTGATCATGACTGAGTAATGCCAGGCAGGTGTGGTCATGACCTGGAGTTAATAGCCAGGCAGGTGTGATCATGACTGAGTAATGCCAGGCAGGTGTGGTCATGACTGAGTAATGCCAGGCAGGTGTGACCATGACTGAGTAATGCCAGGCAGGTGTGGTCATGACTGAGTAATGCCAGGCAGGTGTGATCATGACTGAGTAATGCCAGGCAGGTGTGGTCATGACTGAGTAATGCCAGGCAGGTGTGACCATGACTGAGTAATGCCAGGCAGGTGTGGTCATGACTGAGTAATGCCAGGCAGGTGTGATCATGACTGAGTAATGCCAGGCAGGTGTGGTCATGACTGAGTAATGCCAGGCAGGTGTGACCATGACTGAGTAATGCCAGGCAGGTGTGGTCATGACTGAGTAATGCCAGGCAGGTGTGGTCATGACTGAGTAATGCCAGGCAGGTGTGACCATGACTGAGTAATGCCAGGCAGGTGTGGTCATGACTGAGTAATGCCAGGCAGGTGTGACCATGACTGAGTAATGCCAGGCAGGTGTGGTCATGACTGAGTAATGCCAGGCAGGTGTGATCATGACTGAGTAATGCCAGGCAGGTGTTGGACCATGACTGAGTAATGCCAGGCAGGTGTGATCATGACTGAGTAATGCCAGGCAGGTGTGACCATGACTGAGTAATGCCAGGCAGGTGTGACCATGACTGAGTAATGCCAGGCAGGTGTGATCATGACTGAGTAATGCCAGGCAGGTGTGACCATGACTGAGTAATGCCAGGCAGGTGTGACCATGACTGAGTAACGCCAGGCAGGTGTGACCATGACTGAGTAATGCCAGGCAGGTGTGATCATGACTGAGTAACGCCAGGCAGGTGTGACCATGACTGAGTAATGCCAGGCAGGTGTGACCATGACTGAGTAACGCCAGGCAGGTGTGATCATGACTGAGTAACGCCAGGCAGGTGTGACCATGACTGAGTAATGCCAGGCAGGTGTGACCATGACTGAGTAATGCCAGGCAGGTGTGACCATGACTGAGTAACGCCAGGCAGGTGTGACCATGACTGAGTAATGCCAGGCAGGTGTGACCATGACTGAGTAACGCCAGGCAGGTGTGGTCATGACTGAGTAATGCCAGGCAGGTGTGGTCATGACTGAGTAATGCCAGGCAGGTGTGGTCATGACTGAGTAATACCAGGCAGGTGTGGTCATGACTGAGTAATGCCAGGCAGGTGTGACCATGACTGAGTAATGCCAGGCAGGTGTGACCATGACTGAGTAATGCCAGGCAGGTGTGATCATGACTGAGTAATGCCAGGCAGGTGTGGTCATGACTGAGTAATGCCAGGCAGGTGTGATCATGACTGAGTAATGCCAGGCAGGTGTGGTCATGACTGAGTAATGCCAGGCAGGTGTGATCATGACTGAGTAATGCCAGGCAGGTGTGGTCATGACTGAGTAATGCCAGGCAGTTTTCCTGTTCAGCTAGCAGAGCGTTTTGTGTTTTGATTTCATGATTTCACAATGTTACTCTTTTTATCCATCTTTGACATCACTGCAGATTTGAAGATAACAATAAACTCATTATAGTCAATCAGCTTGTCTGTGTGTGGCATTGATAGATTGACTGTGCTCAAATTGAATCTGAAAAAAAAAATTCTTTGTGAGAACTAGACAGTTATTAGGACTTTCGCAACTATTTTATCTTCAGATATCGATACCTCTATAGCGAAATATCAAAGTTACAGCAATCTACTCTATAACATTAGAATTATGTTACACTAGTGACAGAACTGCAGCAATAATAGACATGCAGATAGGGTGACAGTTCTCTGACAAAGCGAACAGGCTTGCCTTTACAAAAAAGTGACATATTATGGCTGTTCTGAGTAAACACTTGATAAGAGCCTGCACTGAAGTCTGCAGCTCAGGAGTCAGCATTGAATTAATGAGGCTCCACAGGCTGAAAATGGTTAAAAATATTTTAAGATTTTGTGTGTGTTAGTTTTATCTGTGTACTTTCATTCTCTGTTGATGAATTGTGGAAAAGAATTTATAATCCATGGGGTTTTTTTTTCCTGTAGTATCCAGATGTACAACAACAACAAAGAAAAAGAAAGTCGCTGGAAAAGAACTTAAAACAAGTTCAGCCTGTTTGGATCTCATTATGTTGTTGAAAAATTTTGGAAGTATTCATAACATTGGTCAACTTGCTCTTTGACATTTCTCTGAGTTGGCTTACTTCCTGTGTGCTATTTCACATGGTTATTGTCGATTTTGCTGCATCCATGAATACAGGACTTAGGTAGCTCTGTTAAGGTCACATGGTTATTATTGATTTTGCTGCATCCATGAATACAGGATGTGGGTAGCTCTGGTAAGGTCAGATTTCTGAAGAAACATGTAAGGGGCAGATGGAACGGACCCACAATGGTCCACAGTGCAAACCAAAACAATGGCTTAAGCATGCTGCTGAGTTAAACATTTCAAACTGTACTGTACAACAGCAGAGAATACATCCTATAATTCTTCTTCGTCTTGGTGTGTGTGTGTGCGTTTTTTGCTGCCTCGTCTTCAGTGCTCCTCTAGTTGTGCTCTCAATCCACAACCACACCCAGCTTTGTCCCGTCACCCCCTCCCCCCAACTCCACAATCAACTTTGTCCTGTCGTGTGATGCAGTTGAAATGTCTGTTAGCAAGCATTCACCTCTGCTAGCTTTTCAGATTTTCTTTTTCTGTCCCATCTTCTGCACCACCTCAGTGGTATTGCACCTACACTGTTCATTCTGACCTCCTGTCCACAGCCCAGCTGGGCCCATCGCAGCCTCGGCACCGGCAGTCCACAGGGAGCGGTCAATGTCAAGTTGTCCAGAGGCAACCCACCGGAGGAGACACTGCACTGCTGGCAAGTCACTCCAGTGGTGTTCAGTGGTGCCTGTTTTGATCCAACATAAGAAGGACACCACCTACTAGCTTTCGAGATATGGTTTCATTTCATGTATACCAAGGGGGAAGAAGGGGGGTGAGTGAAATGAATCACTGGTATCCAAATACAACACTGAACACCACATGTAAAATGTCATCTCTTTAATTCATATATGGAAAATTCATGAAGCCAGCTGTGGAAAAAAATATCATGGGTGTTGCTTTAGGTCATGTAATGATAATGATCAGAACAGTGTATGGCACAAACATTTCACACAAGAACGGAATCTTGTGCTGCCTTCAATTCTACCTCTGAAATGATCATCACATACATTGCACACTGAAGCCAGTTGCTTCAGATTAACAAGTGGAATGTATTTGAACATGTGTTCACTTTGTGCGCGAGGACAAAAACGTCTTCAGTTCCTGTTGTTTGTTGGTCACCCAACAGCACAGGTCATGTCACACAGTGAAAGCTAAAACCAACCTGGTCCTGCTACACCAATCAGCAACTCAGTAGCTAGATTACTGACATCCTCAGCCCCTTTGCCAAGAAAACCATGCTAACCCACACATTCTGTGAACAGAACTAATGAATAAAACCACTGCACTCCATGATACGGACCTTCACGTGGCCAGTGGGTGAACAAAATGCTTGCACCATGGCCCCACTCCGACACCACCCCTCAGCACTGCCTCCTCTCTCCTCACAAGCCAACAGAAGGTACACATCTACAGAACATATCAAAAGACCACAGCAAAAATGGTTGAAAAAGCCCATGCTGAGTGTGCAAGCATTAAAAGGCCTGTGATCACACACCCACTGGCTGGTAGCCAATGTTTGGCCATGACTGACAAGGGTGGTGGGGGACTCAAATTACCAGCGGGATTCCTTTGCACTGAAGCTGGGTCTCACTGGTCATGTATAACTAACACAAAATGAATCAGCTAGGTGACTGATGAGTGCTGGAACACTCTTACCTTTGCACTGAAGTTGGGTCTCACTGGTCATGTATAACTAACACAAAATGAATCAGCTAGGTGACTGATGAGTGCTGGAACACTCTTACCTTTGCACTGAAGTTGGGTCTCACTGGTCATGTATAACTAACACAAAGTGAATCAGCTAGGTGACTGACGAGTGCTGGAACACTCTTACCTTTGCACTGAAGTTGGGTCTCACTGGTCATGTATAACTAACACAAAGTGAATCAGCTAGGTGACTGATGAGTGCTGGAACACTCTTACCTTTGCACTGAAGTTGGGTCTCACTGGTCATGTTAACTAACACAAAGTGAATCAGCTAGGTGACTGATGAGTGCTGGAACACTCTTACCTTTGCACTGAAGTTGGGTCTCACTGGTCATGTATAACTAACACAAAGTGAATCAGCTAGGTGACTGATGAGTGCTGGAACACTCTTACCTTTGCACTGAAGTTGGGTCTCACTGGTCATGTATAACTAACACAAAGTGAATCAGCTAGGTGACTGACGAGTGCTGGAACACTCTTACCTTTGCACTGAAGTTGGGTCTCACTGGTCATGTATAACTAACACAAAGTGAATCAGCTAGGTGACTGACGAGTGCTGGAACACTCTTACCTTTGCACTGAAGTTGGGTCTCACTGGTCATGTATAACTAACACAAAGTGAATCAGCTAGGTGACTGACGAGTGCTGGAACACTCCTACCTTTAGCTGACGGAGAAATTCCCGTGACCAAACTGGCACATGTGAAATACATTTAAGGCCATCTGAGTGCACGAAAACTGCTACGTACAAGATAGGTATCGGGCAGTCACGGGGTTAAGGTGGATAAAACTAGAAAACTGCTACGTACAAGATAGGTATCAGGCAGTCACGGGGTTAAGGTGGATAAAACTAGAAAACTGCTACGTACAAGATAGGTATCAGGCAGTCACGGGGTTAAGGTGGATAAAACTAGAAAACTGCTACGTACAAGATAGGTATCAGGCAGTCACGGGGTTAAGGTGGATAAAACTAGAAAACTGCTACGTACAAGATAGGTATCAGGCAGTCACGGGGTTAAGGTGGATAAAACTAGAAAACTGCTACGTACAAGATAGGTATCAGGCAGTCACGGGGTTAAGGTGGATAAAACTAGAAAACTGCTACGTACAAGATACGTATCAGGCAGTCACGGGGTTAAGGTGGATAAAACTAGAAAACTGCTACGTACAAGATACGTATCGGGCAGTCACGGGGTTAAGGTGGATAAAACTAGAAAACTGCTACGTACAAGATACGTATCGGGCAGTCAAGGGGTTAAGCAAATTAATTCCTTTTTGTTACCTTCTTGACCTCAAAAGAATTCAGTCAAAATAATTCAAGTGACTGTAAGTTAAGAGAAATTTGACATCTTCATGCCAAGATCCAAATCACATCAAAGTGATGTGTTTGTTCTTGACAAGGCACCATCCACACACAAAGAAACAAAGA
Source organism: Conus canariensis (assembly GCA_033310375.1). Classification (NCBI taxonomy): domain Eukaryota; kingdom Metazoa; phylum Mollusca; class Gastropoda; order Neogastropoda; family Conidae; genus Conus; species Conus canariensis. The sequence goes on from CM065724.1 coordinate 79,952,215, forward strand.
ATGACACTATACCACTTCCCAGCCTCAACTCTTTCCATACTCAGAAATCTTCATACACAGAAAGACAAGCATTGTGCTCAGCTGTTTAAACCTTTAAAATTCTTCACACAGAAAGGCAAGTATTGTGCTCAGCTGTTTAAACCTTTAAAATTCTTCACACAGAAAGACAAGTATTGTGCTCAGCTGTTCAAATCTTCGAAATTCTTCACTCGAAAGTCTTGTTTCCATCATAAACATTTTCAAATGCATGAAATAGTATTCTTAAGTACACAGCAGAAAAATCTTCACAGCATTCACAATATATGTACATCAACAGCCTTTCTATTTGTGGGACTTATGCATCTATTATCTCCATGGACAATCTACTCCATCTCAATGAACACAGCATTGTGTACCACATATCAGAGCAGCAGAATACAGATATCATTTTTCGTTCATTTGAGAAAAAGGAACATTATCTTTCAACTCGGCTCCAAATATTAATTACCAAATCATTACACAAGGCCACACACCTGGCGTTATCTGTTACTGAAAGGTTGAGAAAAGACATTTCTGATGATGACTTAGCATTATGCTGATATTACAAACATGACATATCTTATTTTAGCCCAGCCTTCTACAAAGGTCATATTAGGGATGAACACTACCCACAAAATGATATGTAACCTTGTTGTACACTAACTTCCTGGATACGAACAACGCTGTTTTTTTTCTGTATATAAATCTACAGTGGGACCGGCTTGGTCCAGTCAATGGGGACAGTGATGTTCCTCAGCGTAGCGCTGTCCACAGACCCTAGCCCCTTTAGATACACCACAAACGGCGGTCCTGGGAGGGCGTTCTCTTTGCAGTACACCGCACACGTCTTGAAAGGACACGGGGACAGCCTCCACTCGTACCGCAGCCCCAGAATGCTTTGCCCAGCCCCGCAGACTCCTGGGTAGAGTTGGAGGTGTGTGGCGTTGGCAGTGGTGATGGGCGTGGGTACCCACCATGCCTTGCCTTTCTCTGGCTCACAGGACTGGCCTCCGTCCAGAGAACAGCACAGCTGGGACATGAGTGTTCACACCACAATGAGCATGCCACACACCTCCCAACATTTCCTCAACTTCACAATGAAAAAAAAATTGTTTCCACGATATTTCTTACCAGACTGTGACACAACAGTTCACACCACAATGAGCATGCCACACCTCCCAACATTTCCTCAACTTCACAATGAAAAAAAAATTGTTTCCACGATATTTCTTACCAGACTGTGACACAACAGTTCACACCACAATGAGCATGCCACACACCTCCCAACGTTTCCTCAACTTCACAATGAAAAAAAAAATTGTTTCCATGATATTTCTTACCAGACTGTGACACAACAGTTCACACCACAATGAGCATGCCACACACCTCCCAACGTTTCCTCAACTTCAAAATGAAAAAAAAAATTGTTTCCACGATATTTCTTACCAGACTGTGACACAACAGTTCACACCACAATGAGCATGCCACACCTCCCAACATTTCCTCAACTTCACAATGAAAAAAAAATTGTTTCCACGATATTTCTTACCAGACTGTGACACAACAGTTCACACCACAATGAGCATGCCACACACCTCCCAACGTTTCCTCAACTTCACAATGATAAAAAAAATTGTTTCCACGATATTTCTTACCAGACTGTGACACAACAGTTCACACCACAATGAGCATGCCACACACCTCCCAACGTTTCAACTTCAAAATGAAAAAAAAAATTGTTTCCACGATATTTCTTACCAGACTGTGACACAACAGTTCACACCACAATGAGCATGCCACACACCTCCCAACATTTTCTCTATTTTCATAACAGGAAAAAATTGTTTCCACTGCATTTCTTTCCAGACTGCAACATAACAGTTTGCATCACAATGAACATGCCACACACCAGCCATCTCTTCCTGGAGTTCAAAATGAAAAGAATTGTTTCTTCCACATTTCTTACCTGACTGCCCGGGAATTATATTATCTGGTTTAATTCAGTGTCTGCTTATTCAGTACTGCGTTTTATTAATAAGAATTCATCAGTGATAAAACAATGATGGAATGAAAAAAACTTTATTTCTCGAAATTTAAATGTTTGTTTCCGTTCAATCCATTATCAAATACAATACACATACAGTCACATGCATGCAGGCAGTCACCTACATTTGATCTCACTCTTGAGCGCATAGGCGCACAACAGGAAACCTATACGCAGCATGAAGTGATGAATTCATGCAGAGAAGCTCCTCCATCCCCCTCCACACACACACACACACACACACACACACACACACACACACACACATACGCGCGCACACACACACACACACACATACGCACACACACACACACACACACACACATACACACACACACACACACACACGCGCGAGCGCGCACACACACACACACACACACACACACACACACACACACACACACACACACAAACACACCCATATAGGGATGCCACTTTTCAGGTTCAGACCTGAAATCCAGCCAATGGAAAATCTGAAAATTGCCCTTAAGGTCCAGCGAAATTTCGTGCTCTTCAATTCAGGCTTTCCAGCCCTAGGGCTGCTACTTTTCTGTGCTCATGCTGGAAATCCACTCTTTAGAAAAATCAACAATCACCTCTGAGTGCAGTCCCCTCCTGCTTATTGCTTCAACACTGTCTGTTCAAGGGCCCAGATTTTATCAGCTTATAAATGACAGAGAACCAACTGATCTGCAAGCAGCAGAAAGCGATCACAGTTCAGATCGGACAAAACCCGATTATGTCATTAATAGGAGCATCTTTCCTTTCTTGATTCCACTAATTCACTGAGTGAAACTACAGGTATTTCGGACCTTGAGCATGTAAAACAAGGAGAGGTGGCCCTGGCTTGAAGAGTGTGATGATCCAAACTCCATCCCATTCCTACCACCTAACCCCTGCTTGTACCTTCAGGTTTTAGGGTGAGGTAGCCCTGGATTGAGGAGTGTAATGATCCAAACCCCATCCCATTCCTACCACCAAACCCCTGCTTGTACCTTCAGGTTTTAAGGTGAGGTGACTGCGGAAATTGAAACCAAAGCAAAGACAGAATTAAAATTAGTATGCCGCCAAACGAAAAAATATACAAATCGCTAAACAAACAAAACACATTTTGACCTTTTTTGCCTTCTTCAGGCAAGAGAAATATGATTTAAGACAATGAAAAGTAAAGATGAACAGTCACTTATCCCTGTGAACTGGATGCAAAATGGATGCTACAGTCTACAGCCAAGACCCACTTTATACTTTCATTTTTAGCAGCACAACAATTATACCTTTGCTCTTGTGCTTTCTGGCCTAAAAACAGGATTAAAGAATCAGTTTTCAGGCCTGGAGAATTTGTTACAACTAATGTTCAACAGTTATCTGGTCTGGTCATTAGGTCGCATGGCATCCCTGTACATACAATACACACACACACACACACACACACACACAGAGACAGGCTGACGAATACCTCAAATCCCTCTCGCTGCCTCAGTTCCAGGGTCCAGGTGTGGCCATAATCCAGCATGAGGGCCCCTGCGGTCAGCATGACCCTGATAGGTAGCGGCCCCTGCCAGAAGGAGGAGACGTTGTAGGCCACACTGAGTCCACCCAGGAACAGCCGGTGAGCTATGTCCTGCTTGTCCCGGGTATGCACCCTGATCAACCAACCCATCAACACAGTCTTGTCTGACTGAGAAAGGCAGTGAGTGGTTTTGTTCACTGCGACGGCCATCAATCCTACGGGTGTTGTGACGGACACTTGCACACCTGTCCTTCATCATGTGCATCTATGTAGAGAGAGTTATAACCAGTCCAGTCCATAATAACGAACAAGTAGGTTAACCCTTGCTCCCAAGATGAAATAAAAACACACCCGTAACTCCAAACAAATGTACTTATGACACTGAATCACCTAGCAGACATGACAACACAAAACAAACAAGGAGACATTTCGGAGTCGTAAGCAGCATTCGTTTGGAGTTACCAGCATGTATTTATTTCATCTCGGGAGCAAGAGTGACCTTACTTGTTCATTATTCACAGTTTACTGTTCCCTGCCTCATTGAAGACATCCTCTCAGTGCAGTCCAGGCAATCCAAATAGGACTTTGGTGTGGGGGTGGAGGGTGGGAGACAGGTTGCTGTCTCACAACCCAGCAGCAATATTCCTATGTGTTCTGGTATCCCTATACACAATCACACCCGGATCTATGCTGTCACAGCTCCAGTGCCTGATCACAGAATACATTCACAATCAAACCCTTAAGGTGCAGCTCCGAAGAGAAGACACTGCACTGTTGCCCAGTCACTGTGGTGGTGTTCAGCTGTGTCTGTTTCTGATCTATCATAGCCAGGGCATCACCTATTACGTCCCCTACTGACAACAATTTTTAAGGTCACGGAACCAGCAAAAACCAGCATACCCCTCTGAAAGCTGACAAAAATGACAGATTCATTAGCAAATTGATGTTGGTCATTTAAATGAAAGGAGAAAAGCAACTTGTTGGACTGCAGCATTTAACTCATGGCCCATAACGTACTACAGCATTCAACTCATGGTCCATGAGGAACTACAGCATTCAACTCATGATCCATGAGGAACTACAGCATTCAACTCATTGTCCATGAGGAACTGCAGCATTTAACTCATGGTCCATAAGGAACTACAGCATTTAACTCATGGTCCATAAGGAACTACAGCATTTAACTCATGGTCCATAAGGAACTACAGCATTTATCTCATGGTCCATAAGGAACTACAGCATTCAACTCATGGTCCATAAGGACCATGAGTTAAATGCTATAGTTCCTTATGGACCATGAGTGTATGTGTGTGTGTGTGTGTGGGTGTGGGTGTATACATGTGTGTGTGTGTGGGTGTGTACGTGTGTGTCCGGGACCAGGCTGCTTCCAATTCAGTAGTGGGGCGACCATCCCCAACTCGGCGGGTCCCCGGGTGGCGGATAGGGGAATGGCCCTCAGATATGGGGGTTAGCTGCGATATAAGTCAGGCTTGCCTGGCAGAATAAGCAGTCCCGGACCAACTGGCGATGTTCCTATCAGGACGGGGTGGGTCAACAGGTGGCACTGTTGTCCTCACTGAAATACCCCATGTGTCCTATGACGGGCTCATCATGCGGTCAAGAGGCGCGGTATAACCTCTAGCCCCGGGGTGGGATCCCCGGAGAAACAATCCCCCCTGTGCTCACAGGGCAGGACGCACGGGCCATGAGCTAAGGGTGAGGCACCCCGAAAGAAAACTCCAGCTGAAGACGGAGGTATCGGGCCACTGGCGCAGCTTAAACCACGATACCACGCATATACGCCTCCATGATGATGCAGTCCACAGAATTTCGATGTGGCGCTCGACCTTCGGAGACCCGCCGGGGAGGTCGGGAGCCGGGCCCTATGCCTCAAAGGGGCCCACCCCAAGCGGTCGGTGGTCAGACAAAGAAATTCTGCATGTCAATGCGACGAAGAAGGAGACCTCATCCTCCTGCTAATGCCAAGCAAACGGTACCACCCAGAATGCTCAACATTCTCCAGTGGAATGCAGAAGGGGTGCATAAAAAGAAACTTGGCTTGGCAGAAAGGATGCATCAAGAAAATATTGATATCGCATGTGTCCAAGAGACACATTTGACCGTAAACCATCGCTTTCAAGTGAGGGGTTACGAGACCATCAGGTTGGACCGTGAGGAAAGAAACAAAGGAGGGGTGCTTATCTTGGTGCGGAATTCCATCGCCGCACAAGAACTCAAGATCAACACCAATCAACAGGCAGAGATCCAAGGTATTGATATAGTCCTTAAGGAACGCAACATCAGGATCTACAATGTCTATTGCCCTCAAGATCGTGATCTTTCCCTCACATACATGAACATCCCAGACAACAACTGCGTGGTGGTGGGTGATTTTAACAGTCACTCAGAGAGATGGGGCTATGAGGAGACGGACAAGAGAGGCGAAGAAGTTGAGGATTGGGAGATTGACACACATCTTCATCTCATTAATCAAGAAGATGATGAACCCACCTTTTACTCTAGACGCTGGATGACCACATCAACACCAGATCTAGCGTTCGCCACCAACGACCTGTTCGTCAGGACCACAAGAACAGTCCTCAACCAGCTTGGAGGAAGTGACCACAAGCCCGTCAAACTCTCTATCAACCTCAACTTACAGTGTCCACAAGCAAAGTGTTTTCCCCGCTGGAATTACAGAAAGGCGGACTGGACTCTCTTCGAGACCCTCACTGATACACACACAAAGCCAATCAACATCAGGCAGAAGGACTCAAACAAGATGGTTCGAGACTTCACAAAGGCCGTCTTGAAAGCTGCTACAGAATCCATCCCAAGAGGAGCACGTAAAGATTACAAGCCCTACTGGACGGAGGAACTCCAGAATCTGGAAGATGCTGTTACGGAAGCCAGGGACAGAGCAGAAAAGCAGCCATCACTGGAGAATAACATAGCGCTGAAGGAAGTAACTGCCAGATACAAGCTGTCCTGCGCACAAGCTGCAAGAAAAAGCTGGCAAGAGAAAACTGAAAGCCTAAATCTCGACAGGGATGGCAGCAAGCTGTGGAAACTGGCTAGAACCCTCTGTAATGAAACAACAAGTCACACCACTATAACAATACAAGAGAATGGAAATTACCTCTCTGGAAAGAAAGCAGCAGACCACTTCATAGACGTCTATGAAAACATCAGCAATCTGGAAGTCCCTCCTGAACATAGAGCTGCAGTGCACAGGGCCCAAGGTGAACTTCATGAGGAAGAGCCCCAAGAGGAAGTCATGACCACAGCTTTCACAGAGAAAGAGCTGGAGGAAGCGTTGCAGAGCCTCAACCTGAAGAAGTCACCTGGACCAGACGGAATCACAAATGAAATGATTCTGCATCTTGGGATGAAGAGCAAGGCAGTCCTTCTAAAAATCTTTAACTCCAGCTGGAAGACAGGATCAGTACCACAGTGTTGGAGGGAAGCAGACATGATCCCCATTCACAAAAAGGGAAAGGACAAGTCGAAGGCTGACAGCTACAGACCCATCAGCCTTACAAGCTGCTTAGGAAAGCTGATGGAGAGACTTGTCAACACAAGGCTTGTCTGGCACCTTGAGGAGCATCAGCTGCTGAGCCCTGAACAGGCAGGCTTCCGCCAACACAGATCAACAGAAGACCAGATCACATTCATCACGCAAAGCATTGAGGACGCTTTCCAAGAAAAGAAGAACACGCTTGCTGTCTGGATTGACATGGAGAAGGCGTTCGACAAAGTCTGGAAGGACGGACTTAGGCTCAAACTACGGCGATGTGGTGTGTCTGGGGGGATGTACACCTGGATCAGCCAGTACCTACACAATCGCCAAGCCCGAGTCAAGATTCAGGGCCAGAAAAGCAAGAAGAAGGTGCTGAGACAGGGAGTACCACAAGGAGGAGTCCTTTCGCCAACGTTGTTCCTCATCTTCATAGATGACATCGTCAGAGAACTGCCAAAAGGGGTCAGAGGAGCGATCTACGCAGATGACCTGGTGCTTTGGTGCTCTGAAGAGTACACCACCACAGCACAGGTACGCCTCCAGACTGCGCTCAACAAGATCAGCGACTGGACCAAGGAATGGCTTGTCTCTGTCAACTCAAGCAAAACAACCTACACAGTCTTCAGCCTATCCAGCAAGAAGCAAGAGGCGAAGCTGACACTGAACAACCAAAGGCTTGCAGAGGAACCCACACCTACCTACCTGGGAGTGACCTTTGATCGCAGGCTCACTTGGAAACAGCAGATCACCAGATGCTGTAGCAAGGCCAAGTTGAGACTGGCGATCATGAGGAAACTTGCGGGGACGAACTGGGGGGCTGACGAACGTATCCTGAAGAGACTCTATACAGGGAGAGTCCGACCTGTAGTTGAGTACGGGACATCAGCATGGGCATCAGCTGCAAAGTCTAACCTCAACCACCTCAATAAGATACAGAACCAAGCTCAGCGTGTCATAATTGGCGCCATGAGATCCACCCCAATCCTGAAGATGGAAGAGACCACTGGGCTACAGTCATTAGAGGACAGAAGGGACACAAAGATCCTCATCCAAGCAGCAAAATTCAAACGCCTTGAAAACCATCCAATGAACAACAGAATGAGCAGACCCACCAAGAGCCGGTTGAAAAGAGGCAGCTTCATCTGCCAGTCAAGACGCCTTGAAAGACAAAGCCCAGTCTTGATGGAACACGAAGCAAAGCCTATCCCGGCAAATGTCACCCACCCATCTTGGAAGAGGCAGGTGTTCCCAACAGTCGTCACCAGCATTCCCGGAGTGGAGAAGAGAGGAATACAGTCAGACACCCAAAGGAAGGCCCTGGCCATGGAGTACATCTGCAACCAATATCCCCAGGAAGACTGGACCCATGTCTTCACAGATGGCTCCGCCACAGAGGCAACGAGGGATGGTGGAGCTGGAATCTTCCTTCGATACAAAGACGGAGATGAAGAAATTGCAATTCCAACAGGAAAATACTCCACCAACTTCCGAGCTGAGCGAGAAGCCCTCTGTGAGGCAGCCACAACAGTCTTGCAGAACTCCAAAAGAACAACAGGGCAGGTGGTGGTCTTCTCTGACGCTCTCTCCGTGCTCCAAGCCCTCAAGAACTCCCGCTGCAAAGAACAGAACCATATCACTTCAGCCCTTGTTGCCCTGAGTGCCAGAGTGGAGAAAGTGGTGATACAATGGGTACCAGCACACTGTGGCATCAGAGGCAACGAAAAAGCGGACATTCTGGCAAAAGATGGTGCACAGAAGGAGCAGGCCAACAACCTGGTGTCATACGATGAAATTAAGACAATCATCAAGGCACAACAAGGAATAAAATGGCGCCTCCTGCATCCCAAATACAACCCAGAAGACACATACCATTTGCTGGGACGACGGAACAGGTCAAGATCTTCCGCCTGAGGACTGGACACAATCGCCTGCTCCACCACATGCACACAAAATTTGGCATTGGACAGAGTGGAGAGTGCCCTTGTAGTGAGGGACCAATGACAACTGACCACATCCTTCAAGTCTGTACACGTATGCAGCATCCAGGAGAAAGTACTGGCCAACACCGACAGCAGTGGAAGCCAAGCTGTATGGCACCCTGGAGGAGCTGCGACGGACGGCAGCCTTCATCGAGGACACCGGGCTGCTCATCTAACGGGATGGCGAACGAGGAAGAAGAAGTACGTGTGTGTGTGTGCATGTGTGTGTGTGGGGGGGGGGGGGGGGAGGGGGTGACTGTTGATGTATATGTAAATACATATACTAACACAGGCTTTTATGTAACGATTCATAATGTCTTCTTGTAATGTCTTATGTACCTGTGAAATGATGTGGAGCAGAACAAAAATTTCTGATGGACAATAAAGTTGATGGAATTGAATTGATTGAACTGAAGGTATTACAGCATTAAATTGATGGCCCATAGGTACTACAGTATCTGATTCATGGCCCATAGGTACTACAGTATCTAATTCATGGCCCATACAGAATTATCGCACTTGCATATTGCCCATCAGACTAAAACACTGACTCATGCTCTATAAACTGCTACACCACTGATTCACAGTCCCTTAAGGTACTACAGCACTGACTCATGGTACATTCATTGCTACAGCATAGACTCATGGGCCATAAGGTACTACAGCACTGACTCATGCTACATTTATTACTACAGCATTGACTCATACTACATTCATTACTACAGCATTGACTCATACTACATTCATTGCTACAGCATTGACTCATACTACATTAATTGATACAGCATGGACTCATGGGCCATAAGGTACTACAGTACTGACTCATGCTACATGATTGCTACAGCATGGACTCATGGGCCGTAATGTAGTATAGCACTGACTCATGCTACATTAGTTGCTGCAGCAAGTACTCATGACCTATAAGGTACTACACCTTTGACTCATACTATGTTTGTTGCTACAGCACTGACCCATGCTCCATTCGTTGCTACACCATACAGTACTACAGAACCAATTCACAGTCTACAAAATTCTACAACACTGTGTCACTGTCCATAAAGCAGTACAGCATTGACTCAAACATCCAACAAGTACAGCACTGACTCAGACATCCAACAGTGACTCACGCTCCGTAAGGTGAATTGTAGTCTGAGATATCCATGGAAACGGCCATGAAGACCCTGTTCATGCGGGGGTTGGGCACGTAGCCGTAATCAGCGGTCTGGTGCCAGCGAACATCAGGGTACCCACTGGACAGCACCACGTCTTTGTTGGACGGCCCGATCTGGAAAAAGGTTAGATGGTTGTTTTACATTCTAAAAGAAGCAACGAATGCAAGGTGTGTGTGTGTCAACAGGGGATTAGGAGGCGGGGGTGAGTGAGGGGGGATGGAGACGGCTGGAGGAAGAGGGACGCATCCACACTTGTGCTTGTGTGGGCTGAATCGTTTTAGTTTCTACCCCCATCCCATCCTGCTCTCTTAATACTCCCTCTCTTGCTCCTTGCCCAAAGTCTTGAACAGAATAACATGCACGAAAAGATAACTGAAAAAAAGGAAAAAAAACAAAAGCATGATTGCCTCACCTGTACAAAGCCGAAGGGAAAGTCAGGTGACGTCTGCCCAAAAGATGCAGCAGAAAACTTGCTGCGCCAGTCATCAATCATGACCGGGAAGGTGCAGTTGTAGTTGTTGCAGTAATCTGATTGGACCGCATCGTTTTCTCCTGTAAGACAGATCAGTGGGGGAAGACCTATAAGGATACTGAAGATATCATCCTTGTAGATATTTACTATGCATATCTGTGTGAAGGAGATGTGCTACTAAGGATTTCTCATATCTGGTTTACTTATGGAGTCCATAGGACTCACTTACAGATCTTTGTAGTATGAGATTTTAGAGGGTCCCATTTGCAATCAATAAATGCAAAACACGGGTGGTAATTATATTAAATAAATCATGGATGGACAGTTTCTTTCCCAAACATGTGATGCAATGCAAAACAGCCACAAGGTTAGCTAGAGCTGTGAATAATTCACAATGTTATTATAGTCTGTCTTCGTATAAAGGGAGATAAAGCTGGAAGCAAAAACTGATCTTTCAGTCAACACTCAAATGCAATTCCTGAACAGGTAATGAACTTGTTCAGACTGCAGACGACCTTAGTAACATAAGTTAGTGCTTCCCATGGAGCTCTGAACCAAATCCTTAGGGCACTCTTTCAATTTAAAAAAAAAAATAACACGACACACGCAAGTATGTTAACTGTAGCCTTGCTAGTACCCATGTGAATGGGTTAATTTCACTAACAGACCTTTTTTTCAATGGGTTTTCTTTCTGCTATAACATGTATGGTAGTGCATGTTATTTATATTCTGTGCATTGGTACCTCTGTGTATGTGTGTGTGTGTGGTGTGTGTGTGTGTGTGTGTGTGTGTGTGTGTGTGTGTTTCTTCAGTTGAAGTGGCCTCATACCACTAAGAAAATGTATGAGTGCGTGCTATTTATACTGTGCATATGTAAGTGTGTGTGTGTGTGTGTGTGTGTGTGTGTGTGTGTGTGTGTGTGTGTGTGTGTGTGTGTGTGTGTGTTTACATGGTCATCAATGTTTTCAGCAGAAAATTGTCTTTTACAGACAAACTAGGTCATGGATCGGGGAGTATTTCTCTGCCATCTGTTTCTCTGTGTGTCTGTGTGTATCTGCACTGTTCGTGCATCTTCATGTTGACATGTCAGCACTTTCATGTGTGTTCTGCTCCAAGCAGAGGTGTGTGGCCATGTCTCACACACACTGCATGCACAAACACACAATGAACACACACACACACACACACACACACACACACACACACACAGAGACTCGCGCGCACACACACACACACACACACACACACACACACACACAGAGACTCGCGCGCCACACACACACACACACACACACACACACACACACACAGAAGAAGTGGCAAAGACAATGTTAGCTAGGCATCCAAGGTCTGACCAACATGTTGGCCTACTGTACAGGTAAGTTTCTCCTAAGTCTGGAGACCCTCATCTCAAATCATTTCTACCTCATTTAGCCACCTAGCTGTACATCCAGTACACTGTCATTTCATGGCTCAGCAGATGTGGTTTAGTGTGTGTGGAGTAGTCAACATGCAATGACACCTCCTGGATAAAGCTGCAAAGTGAGGTGACTGCAGGCAGAAACCTTAACAAATTTTAAAAGTATTTATAAGGCTCCACCTAAAAACGTACACAAACGAATCACAAGACAAAACACGCTTTTCAACCTCTTAGGTCTTCTTCAAGCAAGACACACAACACTCAGGACAAGGAAAATGAAGGAGCAGTCACTTACCTTCAATGCAACACCCATCTGGCGCCGAATTGGATGAAGGTAAGTGACTGCTCCTTCATTTTCCTTGTCCTCAGTGTTGTGTAGCCTGAGGAAGACCTAAGAGGTTGAAACGCATCGTGTTTTGTCTTGTAATTCATTTGTCAACATTTTTCGGTGGAGCCTTATAAATACTTCTAAAAATTTCTCCTGGATAAAGCAGTAACTGACACTAAAAGTGCACAGACCTTGATCCCAGATGACGCCGTACAGAGTCATGGATTGGAAGGGATGGATCATGGCGTTCCACAGCTCCCCATGGTCCTCTTGACTGCCCACAGACCTCTCCTCACCCAGTCTCACTCCAGCCGTGCCCTCACTGCTCACACCACAGCCAACACATCCATGTCCATGCTGCAGAGCCTCGTTATTCATTTAAAAAAAAACTGCCGATTATCAAACCCGTTTAGAGGTCTAATACCGAAATAAAAAAAACAGCAAACTGCTTAACATGTTACATGGGCCATGCTTGCACAACCATGCGCAAAGTCCATAGACAGGGAAAGACAGTGTACAAATGGAAATGATTAAACTGGGGTCTCGTAAGTAAACACATATATAAATCTTGCATGGACGTTAATCCCTTCCCATCTTTCTGAGAAGAGTAAGCCACTGTGTGCCAGTGGAATGGAATGGATGACACGTAAACTACACATGCACACTGGAGACATGTTCAGACATCCAAAAAATGACATGGTGCAACTACGATGGCAGGATTACAAACCATAGCACAAGCAAACTTCTCACCAATAGTGAACTTTGTTTTAACTGGGGAATAAAGAAAAAACAAAAACGAACTCTGACTCCACTACAGATCTGCTGTTTTTCACCAGGTCACCAACGACTGATGAACAGTTCCACCTGTGAAACCTCTACCTATTTTACATTTTCTTATTGGTTATTTGGGATGATTTGTGCAATGAGATGCCACGTTTTGCCTGCTTAGCTTTTTCCCTTCCTGCAACAGCTATTTGCAATAACTCCAGATCTAGCAAACCAACAGTTATGTTTCACTGTCTTTCAAGTATGACTGACTGAATAGAAAGTGGTCATGATAACATATTTACCAGACTGAGAACAATTCACATGCACGGGTGGCACTAAACTGACAATGACAACTTAACAACAGTGCAGACTATGCAACAAAAATTGATTCAAACCACGGTGACAATGAATGGCGTGATCCAGATCTGGTCACTTGGGGTGATGACAAGTGACCACAACGGTCAGTCAGAAATACTAGCATCATCCAAACAAATGCACACCCTACTGTATCCACTACTAGATTTTTCTCTTTTTTTTTAAAATTTGGTGCAGTTCAGGTTTGTAGGGTTTTTTTTAGTAGGGGTACACTTTTTTCAGGATCTTGAGCAATCACATTCAGTGACAAAAAATGTTCCATCAATTTTAATGCCAACACATAGGTACGAGGTCACCTTTTCCTCACCTCTCTACTTCCTGGGATCAGCTAGATTCTCAGACTTCATGTACACAGCTAGAATGGGATAAAAATATCATGGATCTCCTTTCTCTTCTATTCTTTTACACTGATAACACTTGTTACAGATATGGATATAACCTATATTGTTTCCTCTTCATAAAAAAGAAAAGAACATCAAAAGTAAGGATCACAACTACTGTTTCCATAACGATTGTCACCATCTTAATTTAGGTTTTAATGACGAAGGAAAGCAGCTCACACTTACCCCCTGGCACTGGCCAGGCACTGTGGCTTCAATCCACACTTCTTCAAAGCATCGGCTGACATCCAGGACTCGATGGGCGTGCCTCCCCAGGACGTGTCGATCAGCCCTATGGGGTAGTGCAGCTGCTGGTACAGGTACTTACCGTACAGCCAGCAGATGGCGGAAAAATAGTCCCCACCGTGACCCAGTGTGTCTGCAACAAACAGTTCTCAACTGAGGCACTGGAGAGAGGCAATCTGCAACAGACAGTTCTCAACTGAGACACTGGACAGAGGCAATCTGCAACAAACAGTTCTCAACTGAGGCACTGGAGAGAGGCAATCTGCAACAGACAATTCTCCACTGAGACACTGGAGAGAGGCAATCTGCAACAGACAATTCTCCACTGAGACACTGGAGAGAGGCAATCTGCAACAGACAATTCTCCACTGAGACACTGGAGAGAGGCAATCTGCAACAGACAATTCTCCACTGAGACACTGGAGAGAGGCAATCTGCAACAGACAGTTCTCAACTGAGACACTGGAGAGAGGCAATCTGCAACAGACAATTCTCCACTGAGACACTGGAGAGAGGCAATCTGCAACAGACAATTCTCCACTGAGACACTGGAGAGAGGCAATCTGCAACAAACAGTTCTCCACTGAGACACTGGAGAGAGGCAATCTGCAACAGACAATTCTCCACTGAGACACTGGAGAGAGGCAATCTGCAACAGACAATTCTCCACTGAGACACTGGAGAGAGGCAATCTGCAACAGACAATTCTCCACTGAGGCACTGGAGAGAGGCAATCTGCAACAGACAATTCTCCACTGAGACACTGGAGAGAGGCAATCTGCACAGACATTCTCCACTGAGACACTGGAGAGAGGCCAATCTGCAACAGACAGTTCTCCACTGAGACACTGGAGAGAGGCAATCTGCAACAAACATTCTCCACTGAGACACTGGAGAGAGGCAATCTGCAACAAACAGTTCTCCACTGAGACACTGGAGAGAGGCAATCTGCAACAGACAATTCTCCACTGAGACACTGGAGAGAGGCAATCTGCAACAGACAATTCTCCACTGAGACACTGGAGAGAGGCAATCTGCAACAGACAGTTCTCCACTGAGACACTGGAGAGAGGCAATCTGCAACAGACAATTCTCCACTGAGACACTGGAGAGAGGCAATCTGCAACAAACAGTTCTCAACTGAGACACTGGAGAGAGGCAATCTGCAACAGACAATTCTCCACTGAGACACTGGAGAGAGGCAATCTGCAACAAACAGTTCTCAACTGAGGCACTGGAGAGAGACAATCTGCAACAAACAGTTCTTGACTGAGACACTGGAGAGAGGCAATCTGCAACAAACAGTTCTTGACTGAGGCACTGGAGAGAGACAATCTGCGACAAACAGTTCTTGATTGAGGCACTGGAGAGAGGCAATCTGCAACAAACAGTTCTCAACTGAGACACTGGAGAGAGGCAATCTGCAACAGACAATTCTCCACTGAGACACTGGACAGAGGCAATCTGCAACAGACATTCTCACTGAGACACTGGACAGAGCAATCTGCAACAAACAGTTCTCAACTGAGACACTGGAGACAGGCAATCTGCAACAGACAATTCTCCACTGAGACACTGGAGAGAGGACAATCTGCAACAAGACAGTTCTTGACTGAGACACTGGAGAGAGGCAATCTGCAACAAACAGTTCTCCACTGAGACACTGGAGAGAGACACAACAGCTCATTGACAACGACACTGGACTTCCATCCTGAAGGTGTGCGGTTTGAATGGTAGCTGAACAACGTGTACAAAACACTCCTGTCTTAAAACTGTGTGCATCCAAATGACAGCTGAATGGCTGCTAAACTAGCTTTGCTTCCATCTTCAAGCTGTGTGGATCAGATGAAAACTGAAAGGCTTGACGACCGACTTTCCGTCTTGAAAGTATGTACATGGAATGCGAGCTGCATGACTTTTACATTGGAATCCATCTTTAAGGTATGTGGTTCAAATGAGAGCTGAAATGATTTTCAACTTCACGGAATGTGGTTTGAATCCCTGCAGCAGTCTGGTTATCGTCAGCTCCTGACTCTTCTGTATAGTACAAAGATTTCAAACGCAAAAAAAACAATCTGTGTGCTAAAGGCAATTTACACCCCCTCCCCTCTTTACCTCCATCCATCCCAGTTCTGCATCCTCCTCCCTCTTCCCTCCCTCCAGTCACTCTGCACAGCTCTCGCTGTAGAATCTCTGCATGCTTTTGTGATGTTAGGACATGGACAGTGGCAATTTCATCATTTTCTGTTTCAGCATCTTTCAACCATTTCTCTTTCACTGTGTTGGAAAACTTTTGCAAATAAAAACATTTGGGGTGTAATTTCAAAGCTCTGGTAGCACTAAAAGGTTAAATTGTCAATATTCTTGAAAATTGGCACACTGAAAGACTAAGACAAGAAAAAATCTGAACACTCCAAAGTTCATTTGTTCCTTTCTGCCGTGTATGTGTGTGTGTGTGTGTGTCTGTGTCTGCCTGTCTGTCTGTCAGTGTGTGTGTGTGTGTGTGTGTGTGTGTGTGTGTGTGTGTGTGTGGTGTCTGACTGTCCGTCTGTCTGTCTGTTGAAAATGCTGTCACTGCTTTCATTCAACACCCACTTTGCACAGAATATGAGAAGATAAGGGACTGCTCATTCTTTGCTTTCATTGTCCTGAATATTGTTTGTTTTACGGTCGAAATGCATTGTGTTTTATCCAGCAATATGTTTGTCTGGATTGTCTTGCAGAACCAATAACTCTTCTTTTTGAAATTTACTTTAAAATGAAGTTTAAAAATCCTGAGGACTTCCAAACATAACAAAAGACTGTATGAACCATCAATGAGTCATTGATGCATCGACGTGTACTGACCATTTCTGGGCAGAGACCATGGTTCCATGACAGCCTGCAGGTCTGACAGAGGGACCTTGGAGTAGACACGCTGTGCTGAGAACACACGAACGTCCTGATAGTGACCAGCCTCCTTCACCTCTTCCGTCCAGTTGAATGCCTGGAAAATACATTGGATTTATGACCACACAGTTCTAATTTCATTATACACAGGGCAACACACACACACACACACACACACGCACACACACACACACACACACACACACATACACACACTCATACATACACACACCACATGCACGCATTCATGTGGACAATGATTTAAAAACATGCACATACATGCTCTTTCTCATATTCACATGTATACACACACATGCAGGCATTCATGTCACTCATGCATGTATATCCAAACAAATACAGGCATGCATAATACATACATATGAACACAATGCACACACACACACATGATGCGCACACACACACACACACACACACACACACTTTCTCCAAGACACATGATGCCCTTAAACACACACACACATATATAAGCACACACACACACACACACACACACATACACACACACACACACACAAGCACCGCGCATGCACAGACAAAACACACATATACACACACAGACAAAAACACACACACACACACATGCACACACATACTCCACCCACCCCACCTCACACACACACACACACACACACACACACACACACACACACACACCAAACCTTGTTTAAAGTGAACTGCATGTTGGACTGCCCTGAGCACAGCCAAACATCCCCAAACAGAACGTCATTAAGCTGAATGGTTTTGCTCTCCGACATGGCTGCAATGGTGAACGGTCCTGCACTTGGCTCTGCATCCAGCAACACCTTCCATATGCCTTCTTCGTCAACTATAGCGCTGTAAATGTTGCGACCTTTCACCTAAGGAAAAGAAACAGACTTATTAAGAATGCACAAGCATACATCAGGCTTGGTAAATATCAATCTCACAATCCGCAAAAAGACAAGAATGCACACGCAACCATGCATGCACATTTTTACTAATTTTAGATGCACATTTGCACTATGGTCACATGCCCCCCTCCCCAACCCACCCCCTTCCCATACATACACACACACACACACACACACACACACAAACACAATGCACACAAACACACACACACACACACACACACACACACACACACACACACACACACACACACTTCCCTTCAGTGAGAATAGGATTAACCCCCAGTTCATTTCTTTGCTTACTTGGTTCTCTACCACGTGATGGGTGAAGGCCAGAGAGAAGAGGATCATGACAATCACAGTCACTACACAGTGTTTCATGCACACTGTGATGGGTGAAGGCCAGAGAGAAGAGGATCATGACAATCACAGTCACTACACAGTGTTTCATGCACCACTGTGATGGGTGAAGGCCAGAGAGAAGAGGATCAGGACAATCACAGTCACTACACAGTGTTTCATGCACCACTGTGATGGGTGAAGGCCAGAGAGAAGAGGATCAGGACAATCACAGTCACTACACAGTGTTTCATGCACCACTGTGATGGGTGAAGGCCAGAGAGAAGAGGATCAGGACAATCACAGTCACTATACAGTGTTTCATGACTGTCAAGCTACAGAACTTCTGTGACCACTAGCTCACTGTACTGGGTTTTACATTAAAAAAACCTGAGGCTTAAGGAAAAATTAAAGGATGGTGATGGGAAGGATGGGTAGTGTGCATATTTCAAATAAATATCATTTTCATTAAAAAAATTTTGAAAAATTAATGTGCAAAGTGTGATGTCGGTCCCAAATCAACATTTTCCAACCCAACAGCAACATAGATGTGATATCTAGGTCAGCTAACTAAATGAACACAACGTTCTTGATGTTGGAAAAATGACAGAGCTTAATGCAATTCATTCTTTATTTTTACACCCGCTAAAGTCAAGTCGTAACATGGAGACGTTTTGTTTCTTGTTATCAGTACAGCATCTTCTTTTTTTCCTCTAAGCATTCACAAACTTTCATCATTTTCCCTTATGTGGTGAGCAGAACATGCATTTCAAGCATTCCCTTTATTATGATTTTTAATTTACATGCATGACACACTCCTGTTCACAATTTGTTTATAATGCACACATCATATTAAACCCCTTTACATGACTTTCAATGTATGCATAAGATACTTTTGCCTTAATTCACTTTTCAGTATGTACATATACATAATCCCTTTGGATGATTTTCAGTATGTACATGTTGTCCAGAACTGGGGAAATCGTGATGGTATTGCTTAACTGAACTAAGTTGATGTATTATTAGTCAGGCTTAACACACCAAGGTTATTTCTGCACGCACACACACATAAGTGACATATGCACACTCATGTACCCACCAACCATTCACCTCTCTCTGGCGATGGGATGTCATGCATTCACTTCTCTCCTAACCCAACTGAGAACACAAAATACAGTTTCTATGCTACTTACTCTTACCCATGAAAATTCCAACTGCACAAAATGGAATAATGAAAACATAAAAGATCAATATCTCCTAATCCCAGGTTACAATAAAATGGCTTCTTACCTGGCCAGCTTTCCACACACACACACTTGCACACCAAACTACAGTTCTCAAACAAGTCACTTCAAGTTTTCTTCAGCACTGGGTGATGGTGACGCCCTTGGTTGACTGGCATCAGGTTTCAGGACTGGGTCTTCGTGGTCGTCTCTGGGAACTCGATGTGGAAATCTGTTTCTTTGTCTCCTTCACCCACCCTTGGGTTTCAAACTCAGTCTTTCTTTCTCAGCTTGTCTTTTATGCCTCAGACCTTGCTGTCACTTCTGTCGCCCAGACCAAGTTTCTTTCGACCCTACTCTGTCCTGCTAACTCTTCTCTCTCCTCTGTTCTTCTCTCTTCTCTCTTGATGTTGTTCTCCCTCAGTTTATATAGGAATGGACACAAAGGATTTCCCTTTGGGCCATGCCTTTGTCCATGTTACTTCTCTACCACCTTGTTCACAAGTATTCTGAATTCTCCTCTAGCTACATTCTTCCACACATCAACATTCACACATCCCTACCATATTAAAATTGCTTAGCAAACAACCACTTCACACCAAATAGCCATCGAAATTTCCCACCACTTTAACACAGTAAGTATCCTAGAGCAAGCTATGACAACAATGTCCACACGCATTCAACTAGCCTGACAAAGCATCAACACAGTTCCCCATGGCAATACCATCTGAACACGCCCAAGACTCCTTTTCTTCAGAGTTTTTTAGCGCCACTCGATGCTCCAAGGTCCTTGTGGTTAAATTTTCCTCCCTTTCGCTATCGGGAACGTTCGAACTCAGGAGGGTCACTACCTTAGGTGCCATTTAATCATGTAACAATTAATTACCTGACCACTTCAACCTCCTTGACATAGTTTGACCGTATGTATGTACTAGGTAAGGGCGCTACTGCTAATCGGCCCATTACCTATTTCTCCACCATGCGCAGCATTCTTTTCCTCTAAAGCGCTTAAGGCCCTTTGTGAGGAGTTTCGCTCCCTTGACACATGTACATGATTAAGTCTCCTTTATGTGATTTTCAGTGTACATTATATTCTTCCCTCTAGTTGATTTCCAGCATATGCACATGATTTTCTATACTCCCCTTGCTGTGATTTTTTTCCATGAAATGCATTATACATCCTTTATGTATGTGATGTGAAACCCCACTTGGATCGACCAAAATGGTATCCTTTGACCATAAAAAGATGGATTAATCAAATGGTGGTCCTGACATTTCTCACAGAGTTGATGGACATGCAAATGGACAACTTGTTCATGGTTTTGAATGAAGAGTTTAATTTCAGCATTTGTAAAGGTCCGCTACAGCCTTCTGCTCCATAAATCCCAGTCACAGTATGCCCCAAATTGTAGCAACACTGAGGCCAGATATTGAGGGGAAGACACAGGCGACTTCAATGAAGCAATGAGGACTTAGGGCAAAGGGTGGAACAGGAGTTAGTCATCATGCAGATCCTGAGGAGGAAGTGAGGCTGGATAGGATGCACTTTCAGGAAGGCAGCATCCAACACCACCTGTTAGGCTCTGATGCGGGATCCGCAGGAAGAAGGAAGAGGGGACGACCCAAGAAACCGCTACAGAAGAGACACTGAGGCAGAAAAGAGAAGGAAGACTGACTGAGGCAGGCAGGACAACCATAAGCGAATTTGGCTGAGAACTGTTATCAGTTGTTCATACTGCCTTGGGGGCTA
Source organism: Conus canariensis (assembly GCA_033310375.1). NCBI lineage: Eukaryota > Metazoa > Mollusca > Gastropoda > Neogastropoda > Conidae > Conus > Conus canariensis. The sequence goes on from CM065724.1 coordinate 79,973,559, forward strand.
CAGGCCTAGGTAAGTACTCTTGATGTCAGAAGCCACACAGCACCTTGAGGTGGCACCGCAATGCGCTTGCTGACAGCAAGAGAAGCCACACAGCACCTTGAGGTGGCACCGCAATGCGCTTGCTGACAGCAAGAGAAGCCACACAGCACCTTGAGGTGGCACCGCAATGCGCTTGCTGACAGCAAGAGAAGCCACACAGCACCTTGAGGTGGCACCGCAATGCGCTTGCTGACAGCAAGAGAAGCCACACAGCACCTTGAGGTGGCACCGCAATGCGCTTGCTGACAGCAAGGTTAGGTGCTGGAAGAAGAACTTTCAAGTCCTAGTCTGCTCTTCTTACTGAAGTGCTACAAGTGATAGTTCTGTCTGCAGAGACTGCTGATCGGGAGAAGTAACAAGAATACTACTGACAACGCTTGGCATATATTAACCATTTGCTACATACCTTAGCAGCAAGGCTGTGTATGAATCTTTGCTTAACCAACACTAATCCCTTTCCAAATACAGGTACAGACTAAAAAATAAGTGTACAGTGTACAGTGTCAAGCTAGGTATCTTAAGCATACAAAGAAGAAAACGTAACAAAGTCACACAATATCAAACACTGATGTTCACCTGTACAATAATGCGGTTCCCAGGATCAGGGTGGTAGCCCCACACGACGGCTCTTCTGGGCGCTCTCTGCAGCACCATGTGGTCTCCATAGTATGAGGCAAACGAGAATTCCTTTGTGGTCTTCACAGAAGCTTCAGGTCTTGTCCACTGTTGACCTGGACATGTGAAACCTCAACCTGTATTCATTTGTTTCATTCAAACTTATCAAGTGCTATTACTTCTGTCCCATGACAGTGAGACTGAGGGTAAAGGGGGTAGGGGGTGGACGTGGGAGCCACTGGGTGCTTGAGCTGTCAGGGATCTTCACAGCCCTCTGCCCTCAGTCATGCACAACAGGGTAGAGGTGTTGCATCTGATTCAGTCCTCTACATCATCTGCAGGACATCCAACCTGCTCCCTGTAGAATGTTCTTGAACAGAGAATCAATGCAGAATACAGCATTTGACAGTTCTGCAAAAGGACATTCTACTGTCAGTGTCCATCTCTCCTATTCTTAGTGACAAATGGATATCACTCATCCATCAAATAACTTAGAACTTTTATCTTCACCGGAAAGCTGACAGACCTGATTTTCTAGTCTGATCATGGCAGTCATTGCCAGAGCAAGCCTTACCTTTCAACTCCTTTGTCGATCTGCAACTTTTACAAAGAATAAAACCAAGTCAATGAAAATAATCTACTTCGTCAAGTTTACTTCCACTTTCATGTCAACGGCCTCCAGACGTCAATAAACAGATTTCTTTTTAAAAGCATGTAAGACCCTCCCTAATATAATGATAAGAAAATCAACAGGACAAATGTGGTCACCCTATAGAAAGAAGATGGGAAGGTTTTCTTTCTTTTCCGTAGAGTGTCCATAATCATCAAGTTGATTATTCTGACACTTGCGTGCGTATGACCGTTTTTTGTCCTGCTATTAACTTAAGGCAGCCATACTCCAACTTCGGGGAAGGTTCATGCTATGTGTAACATGTCATCCATACCAATGGCCAAACTGGCCTTCTCTTCCGAAAGTTGGTGATGGAAAATTTTACGTGTGCAAGATGTTGTGCGTGCATTCACACTAGGAACCTCGGTTTATAGTCTCTTTCGAAGGACTGTATGGGGAATGGAGTCAGAACCAATGTTAACTCCGAGGGAAAAATCCCCCTGTACCGAAATGGCCCGGCGGAGATGCGAACCCGCAACCCCAAGATTACGAGTCCGATGCTCTACCAACTGAGCTGTTATGGCCCCTGAATTAAAGGTTAAAATACATCAGACAGTTTGCAGATTGCTGTTGCTAGACAGTGACAGAATGCACATGGTTATAAATCGCTGTCCATAAAGAAAGAATGGGAAGAATCCAGACACTTGTCATGCGCAAGTTCTGAATTGATCATTAGAAGTGGATGGCTGTAGATCTGCCCATTAGCTGGACATGGACTGGTGAGATCCTCATTGGTTTTGTAAACCTAATGAAGATAGTGTAATTCTGTTGATGAATTACCAAATACAATTCAATGAAACTGAGCATTAAAATTCTCCTTCTATTTCAAAGCAGAATTCTTGTAAAGTTCAAACTTACAATAAGGTTCATTCATTTGTCACCAATTTATGTTCTTGATTTCACAAATGAATACTTGTTACATGTGTGTGTGTGTGCGTGTGCATGTGCGTGTGCGTGTGTGTGTGCGTGTGTGTGTGTGTGTGTGCGCGTGTGCGTGCGTCGTGCGTGCACGCATCTAGGTGAGACGTGGGTGGGCAAGTATGTGGAAGAACTTTTTCCCCTCCTTTCGATTCTAAAATCCAGAAAAAAATCGATCATAAACTGATCTCGTACAAAACAATTCTAAACAATGTTTTGAAATGAGTGTGGATACTTGGGATAATTAAGGTTCTTCGTTACGGTGTGCCTGTGTGGCTTTCTGTAACAAAACAAACCAAGGCCAAACTCGAATGTCAAATCCTGCGAGTGTGATTCATGGTCATCATGTGCCTAAACTGCTTGCACATGATAAACCGAGTTCTTTCTGGTTTCCCGACTTTGCGACAAGCCTTCAAACAAAATTACCTGTTCCCTCGGGTGAGTCTTGTGACATTGGACAACGTAATGACACAATGCATTCTGCCATTGTAACAGAATAATCGTTAAAACACAATAAACAGTCCCTTTCATTGTCACTGGCCGCCTCTTCCAATTCCACGGTCCTTGGTTTGGCCCTCCCCCCGAAACAAGACTGTTTACTTACTGAAGACCAAGTCTAACAGAGTCGCTTCCCTTTGTAGTGACGCACGGTTTCTGTGCACACAAGCTAGGTGACGCCTGTCCCTCGTGAGGCTCCAGGTGCCATTACAATATAAAAGCTGAACGTTTATGAATGAAGAGAAGAAAGGAAACACACAAGATTAAGGCATATAAACTATAACATCCTAAGACCAACATACATTTAAAAACATAGAATTGTATATGCAGGTCTTAGACGATGGAGGCTCAGTCGACATTGTTTACATGGACTTCCAGAAAGCGTTTGATAGCGTTCCACACAGGCGACTTGCTTTGAAAGTTCAGGCACATGGTATCAAAGGGAAGATATTACTTTGGATACAGGACTTCCTACACAACAGGCGTCAGCGGGTTGTCGTCAACAGAGCACAGTCACAAGAAGCCAATGTCTCGAGTGGGATTCCCCAGGGTAGTGTTCTAGGGCCTATTTTGTTTGTGCTGTATATTAACGATCTGCCGAATCTCATTCATAACACTGTACACCTTTTCGCAGATGACACTAAGGTTTTTGCACGAAGTGATGATGAAGGAGCTACGCTTGTTTTACAGGAAGATCTAAACAGGCTGCAAACTTGGTCAAGACAATGGCTGCTGAAGTTCCACCCTGAAAAGTGCCATGTCCTGAAACTGGGGAATAAGAAGTCAGATGCTGTGTACCACATGACCGAAGTAAACATCGAAGGTGAGACATGTACCACAACTCTGTCCGAAAGCGAAGTCGAGAAGGACCTTGGGGTTTACATTGACAACAAACTGAATTTCAGAGAACATGTGGCCAAGGCAACTGCTAAAGCAAACAGAGTTGTTGGTATCATCCGTCGCTCCTTTGACTTCCTGACTGAAGATACATTCCTACAACTGTACAAGTCTCTTGTACGACCAGTACTAGAGTATGGACATTCTGTCTGGCAACCCTACTACAAAACACTGTGCCAGGATGTAGAAGATGTTCAGCGCAGAGCAACTAAACTTTTAGCATCTCTCAAAGATAAACCATATCCTGAGCGTCTTTCTACTCTCAAACTTCCAAGCCTTGAGCACAGAAGAAAAAGGGGTGACATGATAGACTTGTACAAGTTTATACATGGCATTTACCGGAGTGATAAACCACGGTTTGAACTGTTTACCAATAGGGACAGCAGAGGACACTCCTTGAAACTATCCAAAGTTCATCACAGACTGAATATCAGAGGAAACTACTTCTCTCTTCGTGTGATTGATGTTTGGAATGGTCTTCCTGACTCCGTAGTAACAGCCCCTACAGTCAACATCTTCAAATCACGGTTAGACACTCATTGGCAGGAACTTCCGACAAAATATAATCCGGAATGCTATCAACATAGATAGTCTCTGTCGTGACTCTCTTCCTTCCACGCATGCGGTGTTTTTCGTCTTAATGTTATACCTAGAATGGTGAACAGGCCTCTTAAGGCCTCTAACACCTACAAGTTCAAGTTCAAGTTCAAGTTCAGATAAACATAATCATCCCCTACACTCTTTCCCTACGTTGTTTTCCCCCTCACTACTCCCCCCCCCCCCCCCCTCCAGCACACACAAACACCTAATACACACTAATGCATGCACACACACCCCACACACACACACACACACACACACACACACACACACACACACACACACACACACACACACACACACACACAACGCTTCAACGCACAGAAATGTTACATCCTGTCGTCCCGAGCAAGTCTGCCTGCACGTACAGCCTCAATGGAGTCTTCCTGAAACAGGTTCAGCAAAACCCGTGCTTAGGAGTGCTCATCTCAGATGACCTAAAATGGGGACAACATATTGCCAATATTGCTCGAAAAGCCGGATCAACAGTGGGCTTCCTACGCCGGAATCTCCGGCATTGCCCAAAGGAGCGCAGGCGCCTGGCGTACATCGCACTGGTGAGATCCAGACTAGAGTATGCAGCCACAGTGTGGGACCCGTATTACCAACAGGACATCGAGAAGTTGGAGAGGGTACAGAGACAGGCAGCACGCTTCATCACAAAGGACTATAGGTCCAGGGAACCAGGTTGCGTAAGCCGAATGCTGCGGGATTTCTTCTTCTTTCTTCTTCTTCTTCTTCTTCTTCTTCTTCTTCTTCTTCTTCTTCTTCTCGAACACTCTACATGGGAACGCCAGCTCCCCTGACGCATACTGCCGTGCACTGTAGGACCCCAAGGGCACCGTAAAGCTTCCTCTCCACTGATGTTTGCTCCATCCATATCTGTTGTCTCAGAGCTTCATGCAACGGGCAATCCTGCAGTAGATGTGCTGTTGTCATACTACCGGTCTGGCATGGGCTCTGGTCTGACTGACCGATCCCGAACTTGGTAAAGAGGTGATAGTTCAGGCGGTTGTGGCCTGTCCGCAGCCTGAAGATGGCCACCTGCTCTGATCTTGTTAGTAGGTGGTACGGGTCATGTCTATTAAAATATGGATGCTCCTGCAACCACTTGCTCTGCTGTCTGGCTTTGATGATTGTCTTGGCTTCCTTGAGGTTTGTGGACCTGTCTTCCTGTTTCTTTGTTGCTCCCTCTTTCGCCAGAGTGTCTGCAACCTCGTTGCCAAGTACGTTGCAGTGGGAAGGGATCCACTGTAGAACGACTGTGCCGGCTCTGCATAGGGAGATAAGGGCAGTAGATAGGTCGTTCAGTTCTTTGTCTCTGGCAGTCTGTAGGGCCTGCAAGACAGACAGAGCGTCTGAAAGAAAGACGACGTTGCTGGAGGTGTGAGGGCTGTGCTCAATATGGGCTGCTCCAGTTTGTATGGCAACTGCCTCGGCCTTGAAGTTGGTGGAGTAAAGGCCGGTTGCGAGTGAGATCCTTTCTTCTCTCCCTCCTGGATACTTGATGTAGATTCCGGCACCACCGTTTCTCACTTCCTGTTCAGCAGATCCGTCTGTATATACATGGGTCCAGCTGTCTTGGGGATAGCAGTTGTTGATGTGTTCCATGGTGTGGGACTTCTTCTCAGCGCTGCTTTGCAAGTCTTTTTTGCCAACGCCAGGGATGCTGCACTGTATGAGGGGTCGACTATCCTCCTTCCATGTCGGGTTCTCAAGGAATTGTGGGATCTCTCTGGTTCATGATCCAAGATGTCTTCGTATCTTCTTTCAAGGAACCTCGACTGGTGGATGAAACTTCCTCTTTTCAGCCTTCCTTTTGTTAGCTGTGACATCCTGTCCTTCATTGGGTGTCCTGGGAGTCTTTTGAACTTGGCTGCCTGGACAAGCAGCTTCGTGTCTCGTCTGTCCTCAAGAGGTTCAAACCCTGTGATGGTCTCCAGTTCCTTGATGGGGGTTGACTTCATGGCTCCAGTGATGATTCTGGTGGTCTGGTTCTGCACTTTGCTCACCTTGTCAAAGTTAGACTTGGTGGCAGTGCCCCATGCTGTCACACTGTATTCCAGAACTGGCCTGACTCTTCCGGCATACTTCTTCTTGAGGATTCCAGCATCTGCACCCCAAGTTGTGCCTGCCAGATTCTTCATAAGTGCTAAGCGCACTTTACCTCTGGCCACAATTTTCTCGGTCTGCTGCTTCCGCGTCAGCCTCTTGTCGAAAGTCACCCCCAGGTACGTGGGGTTGTTCTCTGCTGGTAGGGTCTGACCATTGATCCTGAGAGTGGCTTTCTGTTCTCGACTGGAAAGACTGAAGATTGTGTAAGCGGTCTTTCTGGTGTTTACTGTCACAAGCCACTTCTTCGTCCACGTCTCCAGAACTTTGAGCACCTCTTGGAGTCTGTACTTGGCGGTAGTCAAGTATTCTTCTGTGCGCCAAAGGACCAAGTCATCAGCGTAGATGGCGCCATGGACGTGTCTCGGGAGATCCTTCACAATGTCGTTGATGAAGACTAGGAAAAATGTGGTGCTCGAGCACTTTTCCTTGAGGAACTCCTTCTTTCAGTGTCTTCTTTCGGCTGTAAGCTCCATTGATGTGAACTCTGGCCTTTCTGTTATTCAGGTACTGGGAGATCCATTGGAACATGCAGCCGGATACACCACTTTTCTGGAGCTTGAGTCTCAGCCCATCCTTCCACACTTTGTCGAAGGCCTTTTCCATGTCTATCCACACTGCTAAGGTGTTCTTCTTGTCCTGGAAACCATCTTCTATCTTCTGGGTAATATATGCAACTTGGTCTTCCGTCGAGCGGTGTTGTCTGAACCCAGCTTGTTCTGAAATGATCAGGTTGTTTTTTCCAGGTGCCATGATAGCCTGGTGTTGATGAGGTGTTCCATGAGCTTGCCCACACAACTAGTGAGGCTAATGGGCCTGTAGCTGTCCACCTTTCCTCGGTCCTTGCCCTTTTTTGTAATCGGCACCATGTCAGCTTCTCGCCAAGTTTGTGGGACATGGCCAGTCTTCCAGCTGTTGTTGAACAGGTCCAGCAGCTTGCTCTTTGCTTTTGTGCCCAGATGTTGCAACATTTCGTTGGTGATCTTGTCTGGACCAGGGGACCTCTTTTCATTCAGGGTCTTCAGGGCATCTTCCATTTTCCTCATGGTGTATGGTTTGTTCATGTAATCTTCCTGAGGCCCTTCATGATTGAGGTCCCTTCGTTCTTCGTGTACCTGGCGTTTCCTGTCCTCAGGTACGTCAATGTTGCTGACATCTTCATAGCCATCAACAAAGCAGTTTGCTGCCTTCCTTCCTGTGGCCATATCTTGGCCTTGCTGGATGACCATAGGGGTTGCCTTTTTGTCCTCATTGTTCATTGCTTTTGTAAGCTTCCGCAGCTTATTTCTATCTCTGTCCAGATTGAGACCTTCTGTCTTCTTCTTCCAACTTGTCCTTGCTGCCTGAATGTAGGCCTTTCTGTACTTGGCACAGGAAGCTTTGTGAGCAATGCTGTTCTCTGTGTTGGGATCATTTTCAACTTCTTCCCTGGTCCTGGAGACCTCATCTTCCAATTTTTGCAATTCCTCCGTCCAATAGGGTCGGTAGTTCTTTCGTGCACCTCTGGGAATTGTTTCTGAAGCAGCTTTCAGAACGGCTTGATAAAAGGGGGAAAGATTTATTCAGTAGACCGCAGGTCTGAATTTAAACACAGCCTCTGGATTGAGCAGTGCAGCCTGTGTGTTCAGGGAAAAGGAAGGGGGAATTTATGTTATCCGTGATGATGTCCATTCCTTGTGGCAAACCCAGTGACGACCTGCTTGCACTGGTCGATGTTGGAAAGCAGCAGGGGGCCATGGGAGACTTTATAGAGCCCCAAAATGGCCAGTGCATTGGGGGGAAGAAAAGAAAGAGTACTCCCTTACCCACACGGAGTGAACAGCTGTCCATGGATGATTTTTGGACCTCTCTTCACTTGGGGGCAAGCAAAAGTATTTGTCAAGGTGCTGAACCCAGTGATGCCAGTTCCTTGCTCGCCGAGCTGCCACCAGTTCCAACTCTTCCACCAAATTTTGTGGACAACCTGGTTGAGTTGGAAGTGGGTTCTCCTGCGTCTGCTGAAAAGTTGGAACCTCATACCTCCAAAAAGGTGAGAAAGCAGTCACCAGGAAGGATCGAGCAAGTCTTTTAGACTTGATTACTCAGACCGAGGGCGCGGACGGAGATCGCATAGGAGGTCTATATCGTCGTCAAGATCGGCCTCTAGCAGACAGCATTGCCACAGAATTGGGTCAGGGTCTCTGTCATGTGAATGCAAGCAAAGTCTGAAGCAGCCGAATCCAAAAGCAGTGTCACCTTTTAGGTCACATGGACGACAGTAAAGACACCATGATGGGGACTTTAGACCTAAAGATTACAGGAACTTTTCTCCCTACTCAAGTAGGTCCAGGTCGCCAGCACCGACTGACCACAGGCGTCGAGATTTTGCTGGAGATCATGATCAAGATCATAGAGATCAAGAAAAGCACCTTTATAGTGGCAGGAGGCATGACAGACGACGACGGACCCGTAAGGCTCCCCCTCCCCCTCGAGAGTAACTTGGAGCAGGCGCCGAAGGTTGAGTCATTTAGAACCAGCCATTACGGCCATGACCACCATATTACAGCGCTGAGAGTGAATCGAAATTGTATTCTGACTCCTCAGACAGCAGCAGGGAAAACAGTCCTGTTAAGCATCCCCATTCTGGACCAAGAGGGGACCCCCGGAAATTACCCCAGGATCTACGGTATGACGGGAAGTCAAGTTGGCTGTCATTTAAGTACAGGTTCGACAGCTATAGAACAGCCCTCAACTGGTCTGAAAATGAGAGTCGGGATTACCTGGGATGGTGTTTGGAAGGGAAAGCCCAACACTTCTTCATTATAGCCACCAAGATGGGCAGTCAGTGCTCATATCGCCAGATGATGAAGAAATTGGAAGCACGCTTCGGGGCCAGAGAGCTTACTGAAACAGCCAAGCTAAAATTCCAGCAAGCCAGCCAAAACCCAGGGGAGTCCTATGAGGACTGGGCAGACAGGGTCACAGTGCTTGCTGATTCAGCCTTCAGAGATCTGCCTGAAAGATACGCACAGGGCGAGGCGATCAGCAAATTTTGTACTGGTGGCCTGGACAAGGAGGCAGGTAAATATGCCTATCTGGGGAGACCCAAAACCATGGAAGAGGCCATCCAGAAAGTCAAATGGTATCAGCACGTTTCCCTGGTCATGGATGAGGCACAGAGGAAAAATCAGGAGCCACAGGTCAATTCTGTTTTTTCAAAGCAAGATCTGAACAGTTATATCAAGCAGATCGTGGAAAAGTTGGCCGCTCGTCTGCAGCTTATAGCCAGAGAAAGTGGAAAGCAAGCTCCTGACAGCCGAGATTCCAGTACTACAAGCAGGTTGGCACAGGAAAAAAGATTTTTCTTCCAAGGGCCATAGCACTTTAAATATACTGATCACTCCTTTCTTTGCTCGGCTTGCCATATCATTTAAACTGTGCGTGAAGGAAAGTCTGGTAGACATCATAACTCCCAAGTGCTTATACATGTTAACAACTGTCATCTTGGTCTGCCCATAAAACCATTTTTCCTGGTCCGAGATATATCCGCCATTTCTAAGTATGACTATGTTTGATTTCTCTAAATTAACTATAAGACCAAGTCTTTTGGGCGTGTTGTACATAACATTTAACTGGTTTTGAAGACCTGCGACTGAAGCAGATAACAAAATAATGTCATCAGCAAACATAGGTATAGGAATTTCTACAAAATCAGGTAATAACTGAATTCCATGTTTCCCTTTCTGAATTGTATCCACAGCCAGTTCATTTATTAAAAGGGAGAAAAGAACTGGACTACACACCTCCCCTTGCTTTAGACCTGCTGGACACAAAAACGCATCACTTAGAGAGAGGAGAGAGAGAGAGAGAGAGAGAGAGAGAGAGAGAGAGAGAGAGAGAGAGAGAGAGATTCGGCAATAGAATAAGCATTAATCGTTCGATAATTTTTCCATCAAACTCCTTTTAAGAGCTCTTTTAAATATTACTTTCGAAGGACATGATTTTAGAGATAATGCCAAATTGTTCAATATTGTTCCTCCAGAATATGTAAAACTTGATTTGTAGAGATTGTTGCGGGGTCTTGGAAAGGAAAGCTTGTGTGAGTGTCTATTTTCATTGATTACAAGGTTTTGGATAATTTTCTTTGGAGCTATTTCATTCACTACATTGTACATACATAAACATTTGTTGAAGAAGGGTCTATCTTAAGCGGTAGAATATTTAATGTTTTGCAGTCACTCTCAAAGTAAACGATTTCAGCTGTATAGCTCTTTTATTTAGACGATTTATTTGTTTCAAATTAGTTTCGCTAGAATTATCCCATAAGGTGGACGCATAGTTAATAAGAGATAGAATATGTGCGTGGAAGAATACTTTCCTGGTTTGAAGATTAAGAAAATGTTTTATTTTTGTGGGTTGATAAATTCTTTTGGATATACGTTTTCCAAGATCAGTGATTTGACCATACCATGATAAGTCATTGTCAATAATGACCCCTAATATTTTATGAGATGTTACCTCTCGATCTCTTGGTCTTTGCCGTTAAAAAAAAGTTAAAATCTTCCGGTGATATTTCTTTTATTGGATTTTGAGAAGAACAGTTCAATTAATATTGGTTAAAAGATTAATAGCTTTCCAAATCACTTTTGAATTCTGTGAAGAGGACAATGAATCTTGAAAATATTTTTTCTTTGCTATTCGTTTCATAGAATTTACTTTATTTCTTTGTTTTTCTGAATTGTTCTTTGTCTTTTGACCTGAGATAATGGTCTGTTTTTATCTTTCATTGTCTATTTCCTTAGTCAACCAAGGAGGTTTGATTACATATTTCACTCTTTTTCTTACAAAGGGAGCATGTCTATTATACACTGAATTAAACGTATTAATCCAGAAGTTAACAGCATCATCGGGGTTTCTTACCTGATAAATATAATCTAAACCTGAGTGAAGTGGCCTAGATAATAGAGGAAAGCATTTCCATCAAAATGTGTAAAGCATCTATAAAAGATTTCTTTATGTCCCACCTTGGGAATTTTGACACCTTTCTTCCTCCATATTAAACGAACCGATGGAGGATGGTGGAGAGGGGCTTGGCGAGGCGGAGTTGTCTGGCCGCCGTTATACAGAGAGGGGGGGGAACGGGAGGAGGACCGCGGGGGGGGGGGGGGGGGGGGGGGGGGGGGGGGGGGGCACGATCAGAGGCACTTGAAGTTTGAGGGGGCAGTGGATTGTTCTGCGGATAAGGGGTTGATAGTGAGTCATGGATTCTACTGGTAGATACTCATTAGTTGGGGCGCTGCTTTGCTGTCTAAAACCCATCTGCCTGTTTTGTTGATTTTCAGTTGAATGCCAGTTATAGACAGACCTATCTTGACGTTTAGAAGTCACCGGTCCATTCTGTCTTGATTAAAAACGTGGGACTGAAAGGGGAACAAGAACTGCTTAAAGTTAATCGCCAGTTTGGCAGTGCCTGCTTCGCTGGGATGGATGAGGTTACTGTACAAGGCTAGTTTGGGCTTTCCTCCAGTGGTTGTGAATGTGGTGTAGTAGTCCATAATATCAACGTTCTGCATTTCACAGGCTCTCTGCATGTTGAGATTAGTGGGTGAAATAAGGGTATTGAGGTGGTGTTTGCCTCTCGCGGGTATTATAGAACTGATGACTATTCTGGCATTTGGAAAACTCTGGGTGGCCAGGTGGATAAGGTCGCACCATGTCTCTCTGGGGGCTTCTCCTGTCGCTCTACAGTCATTGATCCCTACATGAATAATCATGACTTTGAGCTCAGGACAACCTTTTGATGTTGTAGCCAGTTAAACAAGTCTTCACTTGTCATGCCTGAGACACATATTTTTGACACAAAGTGGTGTCGAGGCACCATTCTGCGCAGGTCAATGTCTCTGACAGCAGAATCACCAACAAGTAGGACTGAAGTTCTGTCAGAGACTGACCGCGTTCTCACACATTCTGCACACTGTCATGACTGTTTTTGATTTGAACACTTGTGGTGGGCAGTTCTGAGGCTCCACTGATAATTGTCTCTGGAGGAGTTCTCTTCTCTACATTATCTGTTGCATTTTTCACTTCTTTGATGGCGAATCCATCATCTTTATTGGGATCCTTCTTGTCTGACTGCTGAAATGGCGGAATTGCAGTTTCACCTCTAGGTTCAGCAGCCTTCTGCGACATTTCGTTTCCAGCCCCAGAAGTTGGAGCGGAGTCTTCCGTGGCTGCTGGCGTCTTGCTGCAGGGGGTGAGGGGGTGGGTTGGTGCTGCAGGGGATGATGGGGTGGGTTAGTGCTGCAGGGGGTGAGGGGGTGGGTTGGTGCTGCAGGGAGTGAGGGGGTGGGTCGGTGCTGCAGGGGATGAGGGGTGGGTTGGTGCTGCAGGAGGTGAGGGGTGGGTTGGTGCTGCAGGGGGTGCGGGGTGGGTTGGTGCTGCAGGGGTGAGGGGGTGGGTTGGTGCTACAGTGGGTGAGGGGTGGGTAGTGCTGCAGGAGTGAGGGGTGGGTT
>CM065724.1:80001398-80041398 GCA_033310375.1 Conus canariensis
ACAGGTTTTGGGCTTCCTGGCTTGTGATTGAAGGGACAGAGCAGGAAAAGCCTATTTCCGCTCTGAGTCCATTTGCAATTCAGAAGGTCTAGCAGGTGACCCTCAGTCGGTGAAAAGGCTACGGAACGGCTCATTCCTCGTCCAGTGCAGATCGAAGAAGCAATCAGAACAGCTGCTGAGGACAACAAGGCTCGTGGACAGAGAAATCCGGGTGACTCCCCATAAGCAGTTAAATTCGACCAAAGGAGTTATTCGGTGCCCGGATTTGAAAGGTGTCTCAGAAGCGGATATCAAGACAGAACTTGAATCCCAAGGTGTGACAGAGGTGCATAGGGTGACAGTCCGTAAAGGTGCAGAAAGAGTGCCCACCAACACCCTCTTTCTGACATTCTGCAATCCTTTGTTACCTCTAGTCATTAAAGTAGGATACTTGAATGTCCGTGTCCAACTGTATGTCCCATCCCCGATGAGGTGTTTTAAATGCCAGAAGTTTGGACATGTCAGAGACCGCTGTTCTGGGGAGGAGGTGTGTGGTGTTTGTTGCAGGCAACCCATGATGGTCCGTGTAAAGACCCGGCTCATTGTGCGAACTGCGGTGGCGACCACCCCTCCTCTTCACGCAACTGCCCTGTTTGGATCCAGGAGTCCACCATCCAAAGAGTAAAAACCGAAAAGAAGATCTCGTTTTTTGAGGCACGTAAGCAGGTCGTTGGTAGTCAGACGTCAACAGCGTCTTCATATGCTTCGGCAATAAAGAAAGTTTCAACCCGTTCAGTCTGCTGCCAGACTGATGAATTTATTTTCACCAAGTCGTTGCAAGGAAGAATGTTAAGCTCTGGTGGAAGCAAGTGCACCACCTCCCAACCCAAAGTGGGTGCCCCTGGTGGAGGCAAAAAATCCGCGACCCCTCAGACTGCCCAGCAGTCTACTCCATCTGCTGCTGGGCAGATTAAAAAGCCAGCCTTCCCGCCTCGAACTTCCTTGAGCAGTGCCCGTGCGGGCAAGGGAGTTCAACCGAGTGTGGAGATGGTGGAGATGAGAAAGAAACCTCCACCATCTCCAAAATCCAGGCCTTCTTCACCTGTGGGCAAGTCTGCCAGCAGGTCTGAAGACCAAAATAGTCCAGTCCAACTGACTAATAAATTCGCTCCATTGGATGCAGACGACGACTCGGAGATGACCTGATTTCTCTCCCATTCATCCTCTGCACCATGGACAGTAAAATGATCCATTGGAATATCCGTGGCCTAAATTCAAGCTTTGAGGAGCTGCAGCTTCTGTGTCGAACTATAAAACCTTACGTCGTGGCTCTTCAAGAAACTAAAATTCAAAGCCAGAAGACCTTCACTCTTTCTGGCTTTAATATTCTTTCCAAACCTGCACAACCATCCACATTGGGACTATCGGGCGGTGTTGCTCTTCTTTTACATAAAACTTTGCTGTTTAGTCCTGTTGCTCTGACTACCTCCCTTCAGGCTGTAGCTGCGAGAGTCACTCTCCACAAAACTATTACAATTTGCTCACTATATCTGCCACCTTCTGTCCTGGTTTGTCGTCAGGATCTTGTCAGTCTGATCGGAGAACTTCCTCGACCTTTTTTGCTGTTGGGTGACTTTAATGGACACAATCCTCTTTGGGGTAGTGTCAGTTCGTCATCCAGAGGTCTGCTTCTTGAGGATGTCCTTTCCGACTTTGATTTGCGTTGTCTGAACGATGGATCTCCAACTTACCTCCACTCTTCCACAGGATCACTTTTGTGTTTAGATTTGTCGATATGTGACCCCTCGCTGGTCCTGGACTATGGGTGGTCTGTCCATGACGATCTGCACGGAAGTGACCATTTCCCTGTTCTATCAAAACCCATACTAACTGAAACCGCCTCTGTCTCACAACATCTTAATTATAAGAAGGCAAACTGGAATCTTTTTGCAGCCAATTCCAGGAAATTGATTTTCTTCAGAGTCCAGACCCTGCAGAATCTCTGACCAGTACTGTGATAAACTGTGCTAAAACCTGTATTCCAGCTGTCCAAAACACCCTGGTTTGATTCTGACTGCCAACAAATCTCAAAGTACGCAAACGGGCTCAGCGTCGGGTATGCCAACAACCTTCAGGTCCCAACGCTCGAGCCCATCAGAAACTCCGAGCCAAATCGAGACACACTTTCAAAATCAGTAAACGTCAGTCTTGGAGAAACTTCTGCTCCGGGCTGACATCTAAAACTTCAAAGAAAAAAGTTTGGAACATCATCAGAAAAATCAAAGGGAAGAACACCAACCCCTCCATTCATCACCTGAAACTTGCTGATGCTCTGATCACTGACAAACAAGCTGTTGCCAATCTGTTGGCCTCCACCATCCAACAGAACTCCTCATCTTCAAATAAATCTGCAACCTTTTTAAGAAATAAACAAATCAGAGAGAAATCTTTATACAATTTCACATCAGACAAGTCTGAAGCCTACAATCTTCCTTTTTCAGTCAACGAACTAAAATCAGCTTTGCAAACCTGCACTGATTCTGCTCCTGGTCTGGATGATATTCATTATCAGGTTTTGAAACATTTTCCAGAAAGCTGTCTCCAGACCCTTCTTAAAGTATACAACCATATCTGGACCACAGGGTGCTTTCCGCCCTCTTAGCGGAAAGTCCTGATCATTTCAATTCCTAAGCCTGGAAAGGACCTTACCAACCCTTCAAACTATCGTCCAGTAGCTCTGACTGACTAGCTGCCTCTGTAAGCTGATGGAAAAGATGGTCAACTCCCGTCTGATGTGGAAGCTGGAAACCGATGGCCTTTTGGCCAGTGAACAGTGCAGGTTCCGGAAGTACCACTCGACAGTTGACCATTTAATCCGTCTGAAAACCACCATCCGCAACGCCTTTGTCAATAAGTAGCATGTGGTCGCTATCTTTTTTGACATAGAAAAAGCGTATGACACCACGTGGAAAGCAGGAATCCTTATGGACCTGCACAGACTTGGTTTTCGTGGTCACCTGCCTCTGTTTATTCAAAACTTGCTGGCTGATCGACAGTTCCAGGTGCGTGTTGGCACCACACTCTCTGACATCCATGGGCAGGAGTTGGGTGTACCTCAAGGGAGCATCCTTTCTCCTGCCCTTTTCAGCATTAAAATCAATGACATTGTGAAATCAGTAAGCCAGGGCTCTGAGTCCTCTCTGTTCGTTGCCGACTTCGCGCTGTATGCAGTTGGAGCTTCTTACGCCAGCGTACAGCGTCGATTCCAACTTTGTGTCAACAAGATCCAACAGCGGGCCGAGGAAAACGGGTTTACCTTCTCACGTACCAAAACTCAGTCAATCCATTTTCACAATTTTCGTCAATTTTTTGCTGATCCTGAAATTCGTCTGGACAAGTCCACCATTCCAGCTGTAAAAGAAGCCAAATTCCTAGGAGTTATTTTTGACCAAAAACTAACTTTCTCAGCCACATTAAAAATCTCAAAACTTCTTGCCAGAAAGCTCTGAATATTCTGCGGGTCGTAGCACACACTGACTGGGGCGCTGATAAGAAAACTTTGCTGCACCTCTACAGAGCCTTGGTCCGTTCCAAACTGGACTATGGCTGTGCTGTGTACGGCTCTGCAAGACCCTCTTATCTGAAACCCCTTGATCCTATTCACCATCAAGGGCTTTGTCTCTGTCTTGGAGCATTCCACACCACCCCTGTGTACAGCCTGTACGCAGAGGCAGGTGAACCCTCACTGTCCAACCGCAGGCTGAAACTATCTTTGAATTACTACATCAGACTGTTCTCGGAACCGGAGAATCCTGCCTATGACTGTGTCTTTGACCCCCAGTTTCAAAGTAAATTCGAAAACAACCCTAACTGTATTCCGCCGTTTGGTCTTCGTATGCAGCCTCATGCGCGGAATGCAGGTCTAGACCTAGGAGTTGTGTCCGATTTTTCCAAGTTTCCAGATGAACCTCCGTGGACCTTTTTCACACCAGAGATTCGTTTTGATCTTGCAGCTTTTCGCAAAGAGTCTACCAGCTCTCTGGCATACAAGGCATTGTACGCTGACCTCTGTTCAAAATTCCCATCCTATCAGAAAATTTTCACTGACGGCTCCAAGTCTGAAGATGGAGTGGCCTGTGCAGCCTATTGCCCTGGTGCTCCTTCTCAAATACTGTTAGAACATATTCCTTCAGATGCTTCTGCTTACTCTGCTGAACTTACTGCTCTGGTTCTGGCATTGAAGATAATCTCACAATCTAAGAAGAGGGACTTTCTGGTTCTGTCAGATTCACTGTCAGCTTTGGAGGCCATAACTGGCCGCAACCTTCAGCATCCAGAACTTTTACACTTCTTTTAACTTTTTACCAAGTTGAAAGCGGATGGTTACAACATTATTCTGGCTTGGGTTCCTGGTCATGTTGGCATCGGAGGGAATGAAATGATTGATCGTTTAGCCAAGAATGCCACAACAGCGAAATTGTCCAACATATATATCCCCTGCTCAGATCTGAAACCCAAAATTAACGATTATGTCAGAGACCTCTGGCATGAGGATTGGAATACACAGACGGATAACAAACTCTTTCAGATCCGTCCAAACCTTAAGGAGTTCCTCTCATCTACGTCTGGTGGTCATAAAGAAGAAACAGTTCTGTGCCGGCTGCACACCGGCCATTCGTATTTTACCCATTCATACCTTTTAAAGAGTGAAGAAGCTCCGTGGTGCGTTCCATGTCATGTGCCACTCACAATGAAACATGTTCTTTTAGAGTGTTGGGACTTGCACGATGTGAGACACAAACATTTTACAGCAGAGTCCATGAAAATCCTGTTCAGGGATGTCCCGCCTGACGTGATCTTTGGGTTTTTGAGAGAGATTAATAACATTTTTCATCTGATTTAAGATTTTACGGAAGAAAGATTTTTAACGAAGTTTCTAGTGCATTTCTAGAAGATGTCATTTAAAGCGATGTGTGAAAGGTGGTTTTTTTTTGTTTGTTTGTTTTTTGTTTTTTTTAATGACTTGTGAGTTGATTTTAACGTGGTGACAGCCCTGATGTGGCCCTTTGCCGTCGGCTGGGCTATAAGCAACATTATCTTATCTTATCTAGTTGTTCTTTCACAGGGTACTTCAGTGCCTTGGTCAGAGACAGCACCTTTGACTTGTGACCAAGAACAGGTTTCTTTGGAGTGTTCTCCAGGAGTTGGTCTTTCTGGGATTACACAGGTTCCCTCTCCAGAGTCTGTTGTTCATGAAGTGGTGTATACAGTTGGTGTCGTCCAGGACTGTGATGACGCTTTATCCATTCCCACTTTAGCTGTTCCGATGGCGTCTTCAATGCCAGATGAAGATGTCCATTTAGTACAGATTGATTGTGCTTAGTCTGACAGCAGTTCCAAGGAGTTGCGTGCAGTCTTTGATGGTTTTCAGGGCATTTTGACTCCTAAACCAGGTTCTTTCTCAGGTAATGTACTCTTAGAGATCCCTCTTACAACAGATGTCCCTGTTAGAAAGAAGTGTTACGACATCTCCTTTTCTGCGAAAGAGGTTGCTGACAGAGAGATTGGTATCATGTTAGATCTTGGTATCACTGAGCCATCAAATAGTCCCTATGCCTCTCCAGTTGTGTTGGTCAGGAAGAAAGATGGTACGTGTCGATTTTGCATTGATTTCAGATCTTTGAACAAGATTACCGTCTTTGATGCTGAGCCTATTCCTGACGTTGAGAGTCTTTTTGCAAGGTTAGCTGATGCACAGTTTTTCACAAATATAGATCTTGCAAAAGGATACTGGCAGATCGTGGTTAAGTCCGAGGATCGTCTGAAGACGGCTTTTACAACACACATGGGTCCATTGCAGTTTGTCAGGATGCCTATTGGACTTGTGTCGGCTGCTGCAGTGTTTGCACGTATGATGCGTATGCTGGCTTTAGATCAGTTTTCTGCTATCAACTTCTTTGACGATATTCTTGTGCACAGTGTGTCATGGGATGCTCACCTTAGTCATGTGAAGGGTGTGCTTTCTTGTCTGAGGTCTTTCAACCTCACAGCTTGTCCCTCGAAGATCGAGGAAGGCTTTCGTTCACTTGAATTTCTTGGTCATGTTGTTGGAGGCGGTACTATGCGTCCTAAAGGGAAGAAGGTTGAAAAGATTTTGATGAGTTTCAAAGAAGAGTTGACGAGGTTATGAAAGGCCTACCTGGAGTGTTTGCCGTGCATGATGATTTTATTGTGCGGGGCAAAAGTGACACCTCAGACGAGGCTTCCGCAGATCATGATCGGAATCTGACGCGATTCCTGAACCGATGTCGTGAGAAAGGAATCAAACTGGACAAAGCCAAGTTCGAGTACAAGCAAGAAGAGATCGGGTACCTCCGACATGTGATCTCAAAAGAAGGTCTCAAGGCCGATTCAGCAAAGGTGGACGCGGTGCAAAACATTCAAACGCTAGAAGACAAAGCAGCAGTTCAACGGTTGCTTGGCATGATTGGGTACTTGCAAAAGTTCGCTCCAGATTTGTCCGAAATGGCAGCACCATTGCGAGAGGTCGTCAAAAAGAATGCTCACTTCCGCTGTGACAAAGACGTGCATGGGAAAGCACTGGAGAAAATAAAAAAGCTCTCTCAGAACCGCCAGTCTTGGGCTTTTTTCACCCAAAGGCAGAAAAGATCTCAATTCAGTGCGATACGTCTGAGTTGGGTCTGGGTGCATGTTTCTTGTGCGATGGACAGCCAGTGCAATTTGCGTCTCGTGAAGCAGTCAGCTTCAAACCACCAAATTCAAATCAGTGGGCAAATGCCAAAGTACAGGGACAGGTTGATGTGAGGTCATACAGAATACAGACAGAAGAGAATTCCGCAGAAATCGCAAGCACCTGAGGAAAACAGAGGAGAAAGTTCACATACAGACTCCTGTAACAAGGAAAGTCAGATGTGAAAGGCCCAAAGTAAACACTAACCAGGAAGTGGAAAACACAAGTCTTCACAAAACATCTGAACAGACAGAAGAAAAGGTGCATGACACACAAACAAAAGACACACAAGAGCTTGAGGAACAAACACCAAAAGAGGCACACAGGGTACCAAGAACACAAACACAAAAAGAACAATCCAGCCGCAGTGGCAGATCGGTCAGACGGCCACAATATTTGCAAGACTATGTAGAAGGTTGAGATGGCAGTGAGAGAAAACATGACGAGGTGTTGTTTTGTTTAGTTTCTTCATTGTGTATGCCCACTGAGGTAGTTGTGGGAATTTAAGGTGTTTCACTGTGTATTGTTATAAACCTGAGGGGTTATTATGTTCATTTGTTGTTGAAAAAAGTTTATAACAAACAGTCATAGACACATAGATTTTTACATGTGTGGAATAAATATTGCTTGAAGAAGGAACATACAGACATTGATAATTTCAAAAGAAACATTAAGCTTACTATCTTGAGTGCGTGGTTACAAGGACTCTTGGAGAAAAAAAACAACATTATGTTGTAGTACCATTTGAACTATGCTCATTAGCAGTTAAATATTGTGACGTATAATTTGAAATATTGCTCAGATATAACTGGTTATTATGACGGTATAAATGCTGTGAAGGTTGACTATGATTGACATTGTCAGTGTTATTGTTTTCCTCACAGAGCTGGGTCTAATAATGTTTTTGTTTATTTGTTTGTTTGTTTGTTTTAGAAAAAAGGAGATGATTCGTATATAGCCTAGCTTGTAGCAGACAACTTGCTTAGGCCTATGTATACTTTGCATAGTTTCGTATTTGTAACACGCATGCGCACTGCTGCGAGAATGCCGAACATGATGAAGTCCTGTTGTGATCACTAAGAATGTTGATTACAGGTTTGGAACCTACACCCACGACTGGAGTCTTTGTTGGAAGACAGTAGCAAACGAACCAGAAAACATTCTAGTTATGTCTGGCTGAAACTACTCACAGGACCGAACATATGATTCGCCATAGGCAGCTGATTCGTTATAACCGGCGTGATCGCCCGTTGTGGACCCCAAAACCATTTCGTTATAAGCGGCATTTGGTTACATCCGACTTCGTTATATCCAACGTATCTTTAGTCACGTAAAGAAGGATTTTTGTCGGAACCAACCTTTTTGCTTCGTTATATCCGGCGTTCGTTATATCCAACCTCGTTATAAGCGGCTTCGACTGTGTGTGTGTGTGTGTGTGTGTGTGTGTGTGTGTGTGTGTGTGTGTGTGTGTGTGTGTCCTTGTAGTGGAAGGCGTGTGGGATGTGCGTGGACGTGCCTACATGCGTTCTGCGTTACCTTTCGATCGATGAAGTGACTGAACGTATAGGCTGAATGTTGATCCTCTCTCTCTGAACAATCCATCTGGGTACTTCAGCAAGGTGAAGAAAGCAAGAGAAAAAAAAACAAAAAAAAAAAGGACCAAAAAGACAAATCGTGGACAGGAACACAGAAAAGGAACACACACACACACACACACACACACACACACACACACACACACACACACACACACATACATACATACACACACACGCGCGCGCGCGCGCGCGCACGCACAGAGAGAGAGAGAGAGAGAGAGAGAGAGAGAGAGAGAGAGAGAGAGAGAGCAGTTTCGTTTCTAAGGAAACCTCACCGCATGCATCCTGATCTACATATGCGATATCACATGTAGACGCTCAGCCAAACAGCCACTTGAATCTATGAACCAAGGCAAGAATAGCATCAAGAAATGTTAGCTGTGAGTAAGCATGGGGCGTGACCATTAGGTGTCATTACATGGGGCATGACCATTAGGTGTCATTACATGGGGCGTGACCATTAGGTGTCATTACATGGGGCGTGACCATTAGGTGTCGTTACACAACCATCGTTGCTTCCCTGATTTGCAAATGTCGAAGTTTCTGAGTTTAGGGTATGCAAACACACACACACACACACACACACACACACACACACACACACACACACACACACACACACACACGAACGCACGCACACACAACCGCACGCACTCACAAACACGCGCACGGACGCACGCACGCATTCACCTATATGCATGTTCATATATCAAAAAGTAAGGCATCGGACATCACTGTTGGCAGTGCAAACATCTGTGTGTCTCATTTCAGAATGACCAATCTTTCAGAATTTGTAGGACTGATTGCTAAATGTTAGCAGAATGCAGTCCTGTTTTCCGCATTCTGAACTTCATCAAACCAGATTAATCATACACTGTGCAGGAAAACTCAGTTTGTTCCTTATGACATTCCCCACTCAGACAGACAGACAGACAGACAGACAGACAGACAGACAGACAGACAGACACACGCGCAAACAGATTGTATGAAAAAAGCAGGCGGCTTGTGTTAGTTTGAAAGGAGTTCTTGTAAAATAGAAAAAAAGTATAGAAGGTTTAAACAGCATGGTTACAGCATTCTAGCGATTACTTCTAATGCAGTAGCACATACCGGCACAGACTTTATGGTTACAGCATTCTGGCGATTATTACTAATGCAGTAGCACATACAAGCACAGACTTTATGGTTACAGCATTCTAGCTATTATTACTAATGCAGTAGTACATACCGGCACAGGCTTTATTGTTACAGCATTCTAGCTATTATTACTAATGCAGTAGCACATACTGGCACAGACTTTATGGTTACAGCATTCTGGCGATTATTACTAATGCAGTAGCACATACCGGCACAGACTTTATGGTTACAGCATTCTGGCGATTACTTCTAATGCAGTAGCACATACCGGCACAGACTTTCAAAGCATACTCATAACTGAAAGAAGAAACGTGATTGAGAAGAATCATGAAATATCATTTCATTACATTAGATTCATTTCAGTGATATATAAACCTGACGGTTAGGTTTCAAAAGAATCATGCAAACTTCGTAGATTCCATTAGATCCAGGTGAGACGTTCTACGTGAAAATACAGAAAAGTTTAATACTGTTTCAGGACAATCCAGGTTCCCCGCTGCCCTGGCAAAATTGATGTAGATTGAAGATAGCCGCCTGGTATTTCTTACCAAGCCACAAAAATTGTCACTTACTGTTATCGTGTGCCATCGTGTACCGGTGGAAATGGAGGACACGTATAAACATCGCATGCATATGTGAGAAACTGGAGGGATAAATGAAAATGAGTGACTGATATTTGAATGGTACGGGAAACGACTGAATGAGCGCCAGTAGGCTGCTCTTCGGCCGGCTCTACCTGGGTAGGCAGCCCGTTGAGTGAGTGAGGTAGTGTGTTTATTGTAAAGCGCTTAGAGCTTGGTCTGTGACCGAGGATAGGCGCTATATAAATACCCAATTATATATATATATATATATATATATATACATATATATATATATGTATAATCATGGCAGTACACATGTTTCGTTAGTTCCCTTTTCTTTCTTTCTTCTATATAAAGTCAAAGTAGATAGCAGTGTGTCAGAAGAATTGTTTGACACAGACCATTCTCATCAGATGTGTGTAGAGGCTCTACATGAATAACCTGAAACAAAAAGTAGCGTTTCTGAAGATCCGTGTAAACAAGTCACTTTTCATCAGAAACCACGCCTGATATATATATATATATATCCTAAAAGCAGACGTGAGCGCTGTGAACAGTAGAATTGGAGTCCGAATGTAAGTGTTACATTGTTTCTATATACCACAGGGTGAAGGATGAACCACCGAATGGAATGTCAAATGCCCAGTGTGGGGAGGGACAGACGTGGGTTGCTGGCAGATGCTTCTTGCATATCAAGGACACACGACATCACTGGTACGATGCTGTGTTAGCTTGTTGGCAACATAGGGGGACTCTGGCCAGTCTCAACACACCCACAGAATGGGAGGAAGTGGAGAAACATCTCAATCTTCAAAAGGGTGTCGGTGTCTACATTGGGCTGAAATCCTTCAGGGCGACTGGTATCACTATTATGTATGTAGATAGATTCATGTAAGGTTCACATTTATATGCACAACCTACCAGTTCATGGGCATTTCGTCAAATCTGTGTTTGTGTCAGCATTTATTTCAAAATACTGTTCACAGTTACATTTTCACGTCACGGATTACTCTTTCTACCCCCTCCCCCCCCCCCCCCCCCCCCCCCCCCCCCTTCTGCCTCTTCTTCCCTTCAACCAGTGTTAAATGTCGTTTGGTCCACAATGGCGCATTCATGATGCATTGGTGGTACGGTAACTGTTGGTATTAAAACACGTATGGCCGTTTAAAATGTTCTTTTCCTGTCGCTTCGCTCGCTTGATTGGCCGCAAACTATATTTGGTGGTTCGCTTTCTTTGACAAGATCTATTTGGATGTGACCAAACCGTGTTGAAGAGTTATTTATTTGTTTATTTATTCATACACTCATGTTTTGCAGACATTTATCAAAATGGTCTCATCTTAATGTGTGTTACTGGCTAATTGTTCTGTTCTTAGAAATGATGTTGGTGGTCTCAACTCTCTCTCTCTCTCTCTCTCTCTCCTCTCTCTGGATATGTAGAGAGAATGAGAGACAGACAGATAGACAGACAGAGACAGAGAGACAGAGAGAGAGAGAACATATACTGCTTCGTTTGTGTTGGCGATTTACAGTGAAGCCTATGAAAGGCACTGAATGAGCGCTAAAATAATCATGTAATTGTCTAATTTGTCCATGCATGCCTTTAACGGATGGTAAATGGCCACTAAGATAAACGTTGACTGAAATATTAAGTAGATCAGCCGGCGTTTCTTTTAACTACTTGAACGAATTAGCATGTGAAATCTCTCTCTTCTCTCTCTCTCTCTCTCTCTCTCTCTCTCTCTCTCTCTCTCTCTCTCTCTCTCTCTCTCTCTCATGTAATTTTCAAGTGTGAAAACCGAAGTAATATTGCTTGGAATGTTTCTTATGCTTTTTTTTCGGTATTACTATTTCTTTATTATTTGTTTATTTATTTATCTATTTTTCTTTCTTTCTTTATCTATCTATTTATTTATCTATTCACTTCTTTCTTTCTTTCCTTATTTGTTTTATGATTATTATAATGGTTATCATCAGCACCAGCACCAGCAGCAGTAGTAGAAGCAGAAGCTGCAGCAGCAGCAGCAGCAGCAGTAGTAGTGGTGGTAGTAGTAGCAGTAGCAGTAGTATTAGTAGTAATATTTTAACTAGGTAGCGGCAGCCAAAAATATTCTTGCTGTATTGAATGTAACTTTTGTCTTTTTCTAATAGATATGTTCAAAAGAAACAAAAAATACTGTCCTATATTATTTAGTTCCAGAGATATTGTCATTTAAAATTTGACGCTTCCAAAAAAGTTAGTCAAAATGGTGATTTGGAGACCTGGAGCAGCCAAACAACAGAAAACACACAGGTGATTTTTTACAAATTTGCTGACTTCAACATGTACTTACTGTAGAAGAAATACCCATACCAATAGGAGACATAGTTTTTCTTCAGCGACAAGCCAAAAATGACTATTTTCACGTTAAAAAACATGTCACATTTGCACATTCTACCATTTTTTGAGCCCTGTAATTTTAACAAAATTATTCTAGGCCCATGTTTTCTTTCATTGTTCTATGTACTAAATATGTAGTGTAAGTCCAAATTTTTTGTAGGCACATTGGAGTTCAAAATTATGAAATATAGACGCTTAATTTTGCTAAAATATGCAAAAAGTGCAGCAACGGACCATATTCACAACAAATATACAATAAACTGTCATAACTTTTAAACCACTTAAGATATTGCCTCAAAACTTGGTAATGTGATATATTTTGATAAGTGCAATAAGTACATGCAATTACAACTTTTTTTTTGCCTAATATTACCAGTTTTTACTGTTTTAAAATGGCCGTCAGATAACCTGGAATGCCATGAGTGTCAAGCATGTGCAATTCTTGAAGACAAGAATCAATAGAAAGTTGCCTAAAAGTAAGTGTTGTCCATTTGGAGATGTGTTTCCTTTCATATGGTCAATAATAAGAATATAAAAACCAGTTCTTACATATCAGATTATGTAATATTTACCAGATTTTCCCGTGTCTTGTCCTGTACTCTGTTTGTCTGTGTCCTTGGCGGTAACTGACCCCCTCTCATTCTAAATTTTGCTTCATTTTCCGCCCTCCTGTTTTCCTGTTTCAGAATGGCCGTTACTTTCAATTTGATATTTTCAGTTATAAAGAACTAATTTTGAAAAAAAATGACCCCAACATGGGGATTTTTACATAAGACACTAGTGTCTATGGTTGCATTTACCTTTTGAAGTACACTGAAATCAGTTTCAGTACAGCTTCCTGCCATTAAGCTGAAAAAAATATATATAAGCAGAAGAAATGTCACTGCCTCAGCTGTTGAAGGCACAAATTTGGTGACTTGGAATAATAGAAGTCTGTCCAGTACACTTTCTGATGTCTTTTCCCCTTTGAGGCAGGTTTCATGGTGTGATAAAGCACTAAACACCTACGAACAGAGCTTTGAAGTCCATGTGGTTCTTTATGAGCAAACCCGTGGTTTTAACGCACCGTGTTCTGCCTGAAGATGAGATGGGAGAAATGCTGATGTCTTTCCCACAGGCAAACACAAAGTTTCTATGGAATTTCCATTTGTCTGCAACTTTGGGCCAAGCAAATGCTGTCTTCCTAATGCTGCACTTCTCCATGACATTGATTTTACCCTCTTCTGGAGAGATGACTTCAACAACTTCACCAATGTAGAAGTCGTCATCGTAATGGACGGCAACCAAATCTCCCAACTTGCCAAACTGGTGCTTGGTGAAAGACGACTGGTGTCCTTCACCGTGTGCATTTGCACTGTTGGAAGATTCAGGACACAGGCTTTGAGCAGCACCCTGAAGTCTCAGGATTTTTTTTTTTTTTTTTGGGGGGGGGGTGGGGGGGGGTGGGGGGGGGGTGGATGGTGGAGCAGGATCACGGCCACAATGACGACCGGCATTTCCTTGAGGGGGAGCAGGATCAGGATCTTGAGGATTGGGAGAATGTAGTGCTGGCTGATTCACTTCAACAACTGTAGCAGGTTGAAAGTTGGCTGCAGCAGGAGGAGGCACGCAATCATCTGCAGGAGGAACAGCAGGACGACAATTTCCAGGGTGTCTGCCACTAGCAGGACATGCAGCTGAAGCAGGATTGGAGGCGACACGCACAGAATTGTCTGCTAAAAAGCTTTGAGTCTGGCACTCAGTACCTGGACTGTACCCCCCAATCGCAGGAGTGCAGATTTTTTTTTCCAAGAACCACCTTGTGGTACTGAATGTCAACTCTTAGTGCTGCAGCCTGATCTTTGCGTGTGCGATACACAAGCAGCAAATGGTTGACATCAGCTGCAGTGCAGCATGGTCCCCTGTGAACTTGCATCTGCCTCACTATTTCATTTAGCTTATCAGTTCTTCCAGCCAATGCTGCTTCTTTTTTTCTGCCGGTTTTCTTCCAGAATAATCCTCCTCCTGCTAACACTGTCTTTCTCTGCCTGCTCGTTTTTGCCGCTGAACCATACAGAGATGGGCTGGTTTCTCTTCATCATATTGATGGTGCTATGATGATGAAGAGATGCACTGCGTCGCTTGAATAGGCTGAAGTCCAGGTCTCCAAATGCCTGCTCACCAACAACATTGAAGAAGTTGGAGTAGAAAAGCTGCGGTGTCGTCAAAGGTTTTTTTCTTCCATCAGTCTTCAGAATCAGTAACTGGATCAGCAGGTGATTTGTCAGTTCAAGAAAAAGTATATTTTAAGTCTAACAACAGTTTCAGCATAATAAAACATAGCTGTATTAGTGTACAAACTGATTTAAGCATTTGTGTTTCAACAGACTAAGTACACATCAAACTAAGCCTACATAAGTTCTTTGTGCATGCAAGTATATTTGCATTTAATTTCTTGAAGCTAAAATATTCATTGCTACTAACACTGATAGAGTGTGCATGTAGTATGTTTATGCTCCACACTTCCGACATTTTCATGACTGATCATGTACTTTTTCTTTTTTCAGAAAAAAACACATGTACATGTGATTATATTCATAGCAATACAGTTACACATCATCTCCATGGCAACCTATATTATGAATATTTATGCCATCATTTAAATGTTTCTATTCACAAACTTACACTGATATGTTTATGCAAGTAAGTTAATATTTCCATTCATAAACTTTACAATGGTGTCTTTCTTCGATGTATGCAGTCACTGAGTCAGTTGCTAACCCCCCACTCCACAACACACACACACACACAAACTTGTTGACATGTCATGTGTGTTTATAAAAAAGCAAAACAGACAATGAAAAAATTGTGTGTGTGTGTGTGTGTGTGTGTGTGTGTGTGTGTGTGTGTGTGTGTGTGTGCGCGCCGCGCGCGCGCGCCGCGCGCGCGTACTGCATGCATTTCACGTATGGGATATAGTGATTTCAGACAGGAAAACAGGAAGAGGTTTGTGTATAAATATGTTATGTGCATGCTTATTTGAGCATGTGGGTGTCTGCCTCTATGTGTCTGCCTCTGTGTGTTTGTGTTTGAGTGTGAGTGTGTGTGTGTGTGTGATCTTGGTTACTCTATTGCTTTGTTTAGTCGAAAATACCTTTCATATCAAAGATCCGGTGGCATAGCCATTGCCTATAAAAAAATATATGAAGATTTTATTCAGGTATTGGAACTTGAAGCCAGTGGTGATAGTGACTGTGTTTTGTGGTTGAA
The DNA here is from genome assembly GCA_033310375.1 of Conus canariensis. Classification (NCBI taxonomy): domain Eukaryota; kingdom Metazoa; phylum Mollusca; class Gastropoda; order Neogastropoda; family Conidae; genus Conus; species Conus canariensis. The sequence goes on from CM065724.1 coordinate 80,017,077, forward strand.
AATCAACAAACTGTTGACAGGTTATGATAAAGATCTGCTCGTCGGTTCAGTTTATATTCCCCCAGAGGGAACTGCTTATGGTTCAGTGAACTGTTTTGATGATTTGGAATCTAGTCTTACACGTCATGATTCTAACTGCCATGTACTTCTTATGGGAGATTTTAATGCTTATACTAAATGTTTGCCTGATTTTCTGAAGCTTGATACAAATATCAATGACATTATTGCTGATGGTTTTCACTTGTGTATTGAAGATTTTGATATCCCTATTGAGAGATGTTCACAGGATGTACGTCGACCTAATAACTATGGTTATCGACTAACTGATTTTTGCAAATCACAGAATCTGTTTATATTCAATGGGAGAGTTGGCAGAGACGCAGGTATTGGTCGATGCACTAGTAGTGGATGTACTGTGATTGATTATATGTTGGGTTCACCATATTTGTTCACACATATTGCTGACTTTAGTGTTGATCCCTTTGACGCCATGCTTTCAGATGTTCACAATCCAATTCTTGTATCTCTCAGCATTTCGTGGAAAAGATCAAACAATCAAAGTTCAAACTCCAATGAAAATAATAGAAGTGTAAGATGTCCAGAAACAGGAAGACCTTTGTTTGATACAAACATTAAGCAGTGGGACCCATCTAAAGGTGAGATGTTTAAAGAAAACTTGCTTACTAAAAACATAGAGGAATTAAACAATATACTTGACAATGAAAACGCTTCTGTTGCCGATGCCTATACATTGTTATCACAAATTCTGTTAGAAACAGCTAAAGACACTCTAGGAGAAGTAAAAAATGTATCAAAAGGTACAAAGCAAAAGTCAGACAAAAGCCATGAAAATAAGCCGTGGTTTGATGCCACATGCAGGGAACATAGAAAAAAGTATTTTACAGCCAAACATAGAACTAAATTAAATGATTCTAGTCCCAACCGTAGAGAGGTTGAAATTAGCAGTAAAGAATACAAAAAAGTTCTCAGAAAATCGTATAGAGTTTACACAAAACACTGGCATAAGAAGATTCGTAATCTAAAAGCTAATAGACCAAGAGAATATTGGGAAAACATTAAAATCAAAAAGAGAAATGAATGCCCTGTTAGTATGGATGATCTTTTCTTACATTTTAAATCATTGAATGTACAACCAGATAGTGTTGAGAATGAAAGTGATATTGACTGTGACTTGCAATATGATCTTGAATTTCTAAATGCACCAATAAGTGACGAAGACGTTGAAAAAGCTGTACAGCAACTTAAGAATGGAAAGGCTTGTGGGATAGATAGAATACGAAATGAATATATAAAACAAAGCATCCCAGTTCTCAAAACAAGTTATTGTAAACTTTTCAATAAAGTTCTTGATACAGGGACCATACCAGAAGAATGGTTGATTGGACTTATTCTGCCAATATACAAAGGAAAAGGTAGTAAATTGGACTGTAACAATTATAGAGGTATAACACTTTTGAGTTGTGTTGGAAAACTGTTCACAACAATTTTGAATAACCGTTTGACAAATTTTATCGAGAATAACAACACACTTTCGGAAAATCAAGCTGGTTTTCGACGAAGTCATTCTACGACAGATCATAATTTGTTTTAAAAAGTTTAATTGATATTTTCAATAGTCGTAAAAAGCAATTATTTTGTGTTTTTGTTGATTTCACAAAAGCGTTCGATTCAGTTTGGAGGCAGGGATTATGGCAAAAGCTTATCAAAGAAGGTGTAAATGGAAAGATTTTGCAAGTAATCACGAATATGTATCAGCAGATAAAATCTTGTATATTTATAAATGGAAGTCAATCTGAATATTTTGGCAGTTTTAGAGGTGTTCGTCAAGGTGAAAATCTTTCACCTTTGCTATTTTCTTTGTATTTGAATGATCTTGAACTATATCTCACAGATCGTAACTGTGCTTTCTTAAATATTGATTTAAATCTTCCTGACTCAGATTTACTGAGTTACATTAGTTTACTTTTACTTTTGTATGCTGATGATATTGTTATTATTGCAGATTCTTTTTGCGGTTTGCAGCATGCTCTTGATGTATTAAGCGAGTATTGTAGTACATGGAAGCTTAATGTTAATGTAGCAAAAACAAAGGGTATAGTCTTTAATGGACGCAATAGCCCAAGAAAAAAACTAAAATTCAAAAACCAGTGTATAGAAATAGTACACACTTTCAAATATTTAGGTATAATCTTTAGCAGAACAGGAAATTTTTATAAATGTAAGAAGTATTTGTATGACCAAGCGCAATGTGCAATGTTTTCTTTATTAAAGATGGCAAGATTTCAAGATTTGCCTATAAACATTGTACTGGACTTATACCAGTCAATGGTACTGTCTGTGCTTTTATATGGCTGTGAAATTTGGGGATATAGTGATTTAAAGCTAATGGAAAGTTTTCAGCTTAAATTCTTTAAGCATCTTTTTCATTTAAATCGTTCTACCAAAACAGAATTGATATATGGAGAACTAGGAATGTATCCTGTGTCAGTTCAAGTACATGCACGAATGATAAAATTCTGGTCATCCTTACTTTCTCCACAAACAAACAAATATTCATCTAGATTGTATCAGGTATTATATGATTTATACAGAAATCAGGGTTTTACATCCAGGTGGTTGATGTGTATACGGGATATCCTAATAGAAACAGGATTCGACTGTGTGTGGGAGACACAAAAGTTTTCGTCTGTTCACAGTCTCTGTAGAAATGTTCGTAATTCATTAGAAGACATTTACAAATGTGCATGGAATGATGCTTTAGAATCTAGTAATAAGTGTTTATTTTACAGAAATTTTAAAACAGAGTTTCGCCGTGAAAAATATATTAAGATGTTACCTGATGTTTATATATACCCACTGATTCGGTTTCGCTGTGGCAATCATAAACTCATGATAGAAATTGGCAGACGATTTGGAATACCTCACGATGAACGATTCTGTCGGGACTGTGACCAGAATGACCTTGGTGATGAATTTCATTTTGTAATGAAATGTAACAAATATAACGACATTAGAAATCAGTTTATACCTAGAAAATTTACATATACAAAGTCCGTATTTAACTATTGTCGTTTGCTTTGTGGTAGTAAGAAAGTGTTGCTAAACTTAGCGAAGTTTTTGAAACTTAGTAAAGTTGTGTAACATTACATTCAGTATGTTAATTATAGGGAAAATTTTGATGTTTGATTTGTTTCATTTCTATTTGTTTGATTTGTTTCAAGTCCTCCATGCCCCAAAAGGGGTCGCAGGATTAAAATCTTTGAATCTTTGAATCTTTGTGTGTGTGTGTGTGTGTGTGTGTGTGTGTGTGTGTGTGTGCGCGCGCGCGCGCGCGAGTACTGCATGCACTTCACGTATAGGATATAGTGATTTCAGACAGGAAAACAGGAAGAGGTGTGTGTATAAATATGTTATGTGCATGCTTATTTGAGCATGTGGGTGTCTGCCTCTATGTGTCTGCCTCTGTGTGTTTGTGTTTGAGTGTGAGTGTGTGTGTGTGTGTGTGTGTGTGTGTGGTGTGTGTGTGCGCGCGCGCGCGCACACACACACACACACACACACACACACAATTTTCACCAGACTACAAATGCATTTGAGTGCATAAACACAGGATCTCTTCTTGACATAAATATTGAAACATTACGTTAATAGTATATGGTAAACATTAAGAAAAATCTTTTTCAATATTCCTTATCAGGAGAGAATATTCCTCATATAATTAAAATTGGTTACAGGCCTACTCAGCACTACTAGAAAATAAAATAAAAAAATAGATAAAAAACCTTCACATTGATACGAGGCTTTTTGTCTGCATTTGTACCAACGGGGCTTAACCAAGAAATCGTGTTATATGGGTCCATTATCAATAGCAGTTAAGGGAATTTTCATCGTGATAGTTGTTCGAAAACATTTTCTTCTTCGAAACGTGAAGTGATCGTGTTTGTCGAACGACCGGGTTAAAGCAAGTTACATCCCTTGGCAAAACACGATCGTTCACTTTTTCGTTGTTTTCCTGACCTAAACCACGAATGTGAAAGTGAAAAAAATACAATAGTAAGATAAAACATCAAACTTTCGGATGACTAAAATTACTTATGTTAAAAATGTCGTTTATACATAAACTTTGTAAAACTAACTGACCGAAACTCGACTTCCGGTCAAGTGAGAATTTGTGCTTCAGGCATTCACATCTCATCTGATTGTTTTGCAAATACCTCTTAATCTAAGAGAAAAAATAACAACTAATGCAGTACGACAGTATTTCACCAAAACATAATTTTGTGTGGGATATTCAGCGATTCTTACCGATTTCCTTGCGAAAATTCTCCAGATCTTGTTCTTCGAAGTTCGAGTGGGCGTTGCTCTTCTTTCGTTTTAAAGCCAAATGTGCTGGCGATGAATTGGTCCATAAGACACTCGTTTTGATTGGCTGAATTGACTCGGACAGGGAATGAAAACATTAACCTTGTACCTCAATCGAAAGGGTACGGTCTATACTTCATTCTAAGTACAAGAAACATGTGTCTGTGATCGTTTTTTTTTTTAATCCGAATTTCGGAAAAATTGCCAGAGTTGTTGAAAAAACTTCGTCCCGTGTTTTCATGTTTACAACATTTGAATTTCCCCTCTAATAGTAAAATTTTACATTGAATTCCCTTTATTTTGGTACCTCATATAGCCATGTTTGTTGTCCGTACCGTTTAATATTTGGTAAAAAAAAATGCACTGTGTCAAAGTTGACTTAACCCAAAATGGCCGCGAGCGCCGGACGCGTGACGGAAATAAGCGGATCACACACCTCATTCTCTCCTATGTATTTATTTCTTCACAAAACATTTATACTTAAGATAATATTCACCCAAAAGAAGAAAGATTGAACTTTATTTTGACATATCATTCAAAGCACGACATGCAAGGACATGAGCATAAGGGTGCATGGAAAATGAGCAAATTCGATGTGCAGTACCAGTTGATGACAGAGCGCTACTTCGGCTGCCGCTACATACTTTAACATGTTTCTCAAATTATTATAGTAGTAGTAGTAGTAGTAATAGGGACAGGCTATTTGCCTAGGCCTCACGGCCTATATCCGTCCCCTCTTTGACTTCATAATGTGTTGTGCGCATTTTATCTCATATTTAGCCTCAAATGGGCCTCAGTCGTCATAATCCACAAATAATTCTTTAAATTTGTGTATTTCATCCAAAAAATTCTTGAAATAGTTAGTATTTTGTGCAAATTTTATGTTAGTAGGAAGTGCATTCCACAAGGGGGCAACTCGGTGTGAGTAAATGTTTTTCCTGTTGTTAGTGCGGCAGTATTGTATAAAAATCTTACCTTCAGTATTCCTTGTGTTGTTGTTCTTGAAGGAATGAACAGTGAGTCAATACTTATGTCATCAACACCATTAAATATCTTATATGTCTGGATAAGATCCCCCCTTGTCCTTCTACCTTTCAATGAGTGTAAATTCAAATATTTCAATCTTTGTGCATATGACATATCTTTGCATTCTTTTAATAACTTTGTTGCACGTCTTTGAACACTTTCTATTTGTTTAGACTGTCTTTTCAATTGTGGACTCCATATTGCATTTGCATATTCCAAATGAGGTCTAACAAAGGATTTATATAGCTTTAAGAATATTTCCTTGTCTAAATAGGAGAAACTTCTTTTAACTATTCCCAACATTTGATTTGCTTTGTTTACTATTTTATTTATGTGTAAGTCAAAAGACAACATAGTATCAAAAGTCACTCCCAAATCTTTTTCTTCTTTTAGTGCAGTTATTTCCTGTAAGCCATCATTATACCTCATATAGTAAGTGTGCTCTTGATTATTTTTACCAATGTGTAGAACACCACATTTTGATACATTGAAATACAGATTCCATACTTCTGACCAGTCTTGGAGCTTATAAATATCATTTTGTAAGTCTACAGAATGGGATGTATCGTCATAAAGTTTCGTATCGTCAGCAAATATTTTACAAGTACTATTTAATGATAATGGCATGTCATTTATAAAGACCGTAAATAGTATTGGGCCTAAGATACTCCCTATTGTATCCTATTGTGAGGGTCTATGGTCTGCCAGAATACGATCTTACTTGGAATCTCTGTCAGTCTGTCTGTCTGTCTGTCTGTCTGTCTGTCTGTCTGTCTGTCTGTCTGTCTTCTTCTCTCTCTCTCTCTCTCTCTCTCTCTCTCTCTCTCTCTCTCTCTCCCCTCTCTCAATTTTACAAATCTCCAGGTTCCCATATCTATCATTGACCTATTTTAAACAAGTATTTGTTGTTCTGGTCCTCTTTTCTTGAACACGCACGCACTTAAGCTGAAATGCCATCAAAGCTAAGAGTTTTATAGACGAAAATTATTTACATGTTTTGCAACACACACACCACACACACACACACACACACACACACACACACACACACACACACACACTCTCTCTCTCTCTCTCTCTCTCTCTCTCTCTCTGTCCTCTCTCTCTCTCTTCTCTCTCTCTCTCTAGTTACGAAGATATGCAGTGTAATTGATATTACCGATGGCTATCCATTTGCATGTTATTATCATTAACAGCATACATTTTACTTATTTTCCAAAAGTAATTATTTTTGTCTACAAGTGTTACTATTTTAACCGTTATTTACCAATATTACTGTTGCAAAATACACTGCTACTATTATTGGCACGCTATGTCAATTTGTGAAAGATGTATAGTGTATTCATGCAACGTTGTGTTTGGGCCAGAGTACTGCTCATATGTAATTATAAGTATTATTTTTCATGGGATGAATGAGACGGATAATGGTGTTACTTTCTTGATTTATTTCTTCTTTTTTTCTTTCTTGTAACTTTTCCCCTCTCTTTTAATTTTCGCTTTCTCTCCTTTTTTGTAGAACAGGGAGTACTTTAGGATGGGAACGAAGAAATGCTGTCTGTCTGTGTGTCTGTCCGTCCGTGGTCAAAATGTGTTCCACTCGCTCCAGACAAAACTTCTGAGCCGATCTTTCTGAAAATTTGCAGGTATGTTCATTATGGGTCACGGATGATGCCTGATGTTTTATTTTACCAGAATAGCCGTTACTAACGACTATGACGGCCCAAAATGGTTTTTCTTCTTTATGGAATATCTAGAAAATGATAACGCAATCAAAAATGACGTCAAAGCTTCTTTCCGTCATAAGCCGAAGTGACGAAATAGATTATGACGCATGTTTGATTGTGACGTCGTATTCAAGATAAACTGGGAGTACGTTTATATGCTTTGCATCTTGTTCATCTCTTCATTCTTGCTTGTTTCCCCATATAATATCAACGAATTGTGCTCTCTCTCTCTCTCTCTCTCTCTCTCTCTCTCCCCTCTCTCTCTCTCTCTCTCTCTCTTTTATTGACAACAGTATCATCTACCGTTACACACTGACTTCAAACACCAATCTTGCATGAACAAGAATGTTGAATATGAACACGGGCTTGTGTACTTGAACATGGCTGCCTCATGAATTCCCGTTCATTCATCCACAGGCCGTGCTGATGACACTGCTATGATAAATCATGCTTCTGATGTGCTCTTTCCCCAGGGAATGTGTGTGTGTGTGTGGTGTGTGTGTGTGTGTGTGTGTGTTGTGTGTGTGTGTGTGTGTGTGTGTGATATCATTTTAGTGTATGCACATGCTTTCTTTTATGATAACATGAATCATCACTACTTTGTTACTACTACTATGTTGTAGTTCTATAGTTCTATCTTGTTTTAAAGTTAAATGCGTTGTTAGCCTTAGCCACTGAAGTGACAAGGGGCAGATGAAAAAAGAATTCTTTTTGCTTATCTGTTACCCTTGAGAATATAGTTACAATCAATCAATCAAATAATCTCTCTCTCTCTCTCTCTCTCTCTCTCTCTCTCTCTCTCTCTCTCTCTCTCTCTCTCTCTCTCTCACTTATTGACAACGTTATCTCTCGTTCCTCAAGACTTGGAAAAAAAATGCATGAACAAGATTGCTAACTATGAACACAAGCTTGTGTACTTGAACACGGCTGCCTCACGAATTTAAGTTCATTCCTCCACAGGCTGTGCTGATGATACTACTATGATGACTGATGCTTTTTATATGCTCTTTCCGCAAGGTGTGTGTGTGTGTGTGTGTGTGTGTGTGTGTGTGTGTGTGTGTGTGTGTGTGTGTGTGTGTGTGCGTGCGTGCGTGCGTGCGTGTGTGTGTGTGTGTGTGTGTGTGTGTGTGTGTGTGTGTGTGTGTGTGCCCGTGCGCGCGTGTGCATGTGTGTGTGTGTATGCGTGTGCGTGCGTGCGTGCGCGCGCGCGCGCGCGCGCGCGCGCGTGGTGTGTGTGTGTGTGTGTGTGTGTGTGTGTGTGTGTGTGGGGTGCACGCACGCGCGCGCCTGTGTGCCAATATCGTGGCTGATGCTTCTTATATGTTCTTTCTGCAATGTGTGTGTGTGTGTGTGTGTGTGTGTGTGTGTGTGTGTGATGTGTGTGTGTGTGTGTGTGTGTGTGTGTGTGTGTGTGTGTGTGTGATACACTTTTAGTATATGTGCATGCTTTCTTTTATGACAACATAAATCATCAGTACTTTGTTATACTCAGTTAAATGCGTTGATAGCTTTAGGCACCGAAGTGACAAGGGCCAGATGGAAAAAAAAGCATTCGTGCTTATCTGGTACCCTTGAGCATATAGTTATAATCAACCAATCAAATAATCTCCTCTCTCTCTCTCTCTCTCTCTCTCTCTCTCTCTCTCTCTCTCTCTCTCTCTCTCTCTACCAAGGTATGAGGACACCTGGCAGTGGGCTGACCAAAGTGTGGCTTTCTACAGACAACGTATAAAGGCGAGTGCGAATTTTCCCATCGTCTGGAGCAAACCGTGGTATGTCTACATTTGGAGAAATCAGAGCGAACGTCGTTTATCATTCATACAAGACCATCTTAGGTATTGACTTGGGTATTTACAATTATTTCTGTACGATTCTGGATTCTGCACAAGAGAGAGAGAGAGAGGAGAGAGAGAGGAGAGGAGAGAGAGGATGTCTGTCTCTCTGTCTTTGATGTGCAGTTGAGTGCACGGATGTTGCTCACAGGGTTGAGTGCAGGTTCATTGTCTGCATGTGACAGATTTGTCATGTTTCCTGAAGCAGAACTAAACGGCAAGCAAAGCTGCTCACAAACACAAACGATAAAGAAGCAGGGTCTCCACACAGCAAGCACAATAAATCACGTCTAACTGTCAGAAGAAAAACCGCAGATTCACCAGGCACACAGTAAACCATTTTTAATCACCGGCGAACACAATTTCAGCGAAATCCCACAGAACACAACAAACTTCGACGTATTGTTGATCAAAATAGCTTCTCCGTGAATTGATATTAAAATGTTCACATCAATAAGCCCAGCCCGCCGACACACATGTGGTGGTACAATTAGAGCACATGAATATTTCTGGAGTTTTAACAGTCACTCTCAGCGACGCAGCATTCACAAAATTTTTGTAACAAATAAATTTCCTGGTACAGATTTCGCTGGTACTGTCATCAGAAGTATCGCACATACACAGTGAACATCGAGCACTACTGACTTGAAAGTCAGCCTCTCCACATAGTAAGACTACGGAGAAAACGACGAATAAAACAAATTAAAGCAGAACTGGAAATGAAATGAGGCAGGGAACAGTAAACAATAAACAGTAAACAAGTGGGGTAACTTTTGCTCCCATAAGAAAACCTAACACAGAGTAACTTTTATTCAAGACTGGCACAGCCTTTTAAACTTGAATAAAGTCAGACAAATACATAGACGAACAATCTAATGGTGGGGAAAAAAGCAAGCGTAGGCCAACAACTGAACTGTTTTCATAGTAATGACTTGGCAAAAATTTGGACTTAAAGAGGGGGTGGGGGGGGGGGGGGGGGGGGGGGGGGGGAGTTTGAATATGGAGAAACTGGGAACATGAAATTAAGAAAATATGTTACAGATATGAAAACTCTTCACTAGCTGCACCAAAGCCTCGGCCGTTACTCCTTGCTCCTTGTCCCGTCGTACATTATTATTTTCGTCATGTGGTTACCTAATTTTACCCTGACGTCATAATACTTCTTTTTTTACGTTGACGTCACAATTTACCTCTCATTCATCCATTCATTTAATCTGTCTGTCTGTCTTTCTTTCTTTTTCCCAAGATAAACACTGATGGTGACGATGACTTATTGAGTTTCATTTCTGTCAAAGATTTCAAGATTGGGTTCTACTCTACACTTTCTTTCATGATATATCCACGGGTCAATCGACCTCGGGAATACAGACACATGCTGTATTGATAAAGAAATATGAACATTATCTTCAGAAATGCATCTACCGCCTGTTGGGTTCCAGTCTTCCTGTCTAAGTCCATGGCATACTTGGCGGAACTGATGAGAGGGTGAGGCCAGGAAATGATAGATAGATAGATAGATAGATAGGTAGGAAGGTAGATACATACATACATACATACTTGATTACTTGATAGTTGCTATCCCCCCCCCCCCCCCCCCCAATCTATTTGTTTTCTACATATGCATTCTTACACACACACACACACACACACACACACACACACACACACATACACACACTCGCACACACACATACACACACACACACACACACACACACACACACACACACACACACACACACACACACACACTCATACAAAACAATTGAAGCAATTCGCATGCACAATCAATCACTACTTTCATATCCATCCTCTCCCTTCTCCATTTATCTTCTCTTCCCTGCCTTTCTCCGCCTCTCCTCTATCTCCCACCCCTCTCTCCTCCCCCTTGTACTCCCCCCCCCCCCTCCCGTCTAATTTCACTTGAGGGTGAACAGACGTTTAACTAAAGAACTAACTAACACATACATACATGCATAGATAAATAGATGGCAACAGAAAGCTTCGAACCCACAACTATTCCATTTGCAAGCCAGCAACAAGGCTGTAATTCAAATCAGTAGGTTTTGTCTATGGTTAAGAATTCGTATGAATTTTTGAGTGTTGCACTTCTTTTATGATATCTCATGGAGTTCTAGAAGTACCCTTCACAACCTTTCTTTCTGGACTGTAAACGAAGCCCGATTCAAAAGATGTTGCTTGAGCTACCATCTGTTGAACAATATACTGAGACTTGTGCTTTCAGATGTTCTGAAGATATCCAGGGAAAGTGTAAAAGACTTTTTTTTTTTACTATAATGCACGTAGAAACTTGACGAAAATATAACATCATATAGTATTATAAAATAGTAACAAGAAGAAGAAGTAGTAGTAGTAGTAGTAGCAGTAGCAGTAGTAGTAGTAGTAGTAGTAGTAGTAGTAATAGTTGTACAGTGCAGTGTAGTTGAAAGCACACATTCTGCCTTCATACACTATTCATACCTTCGTTCATTCACTTTGATAAATATCTTACTACAGAACTTGCCGTGTACACACAATGAGAGAAAGCAATGTTCAAAATGATTGGTTGAAAAATAAGTTGTTAGCTGTGCTCTGAAAGTAGATGGGTCAACCTGGTTTCATAAAGAAGGAGACAGCTAGTTCCAGAGAGGTAGGGCCACAGGCTGAAGGAACCCTCAGCAAACAATTTTCAATGTCGCTCTGGTATATTCAGGAGTTTCAAGCTGGTACAGCAGAGAGTAGGCGATGACTGGCATGCGCAGAGCAGAGATGACAAGTATGGTGGAAGACACCTGTCAAAGACGCAGAAGGCAAGAGTGGCCAGTTTGTAATATAATGGAAACTAACAAGCAGCCAGTGAAGCTCCCTCACTCAACAGAAGTGTAATCTGATCTCCATTTTAGTTTATTAAGGAAAAATCGCACTGTGCTGTTTTAAATTGTCTGGAGCCGCAAATGTGCTCGGCTGGCAGCCATACTGTGCTGAATTGCAATAATCAAGCCAAGAAGTAGTAATGAATTGACGCCTTGCTGCACCAGTTGATAGACACTTACGAAACTAGGCGACGTGGTGGAGTTCCGAGAATTACATGCGACACATACTGCTGATCTGATCCTGCAGCGCCAACAAGTGTCATCTTTGTTTTTGTCAGTATTCAACATGAGCTTATTGATGTTCATCCAGGAAAGAGCATTGTCAATTCATAGCTCAATACTAGACCAAACATCACAAAACTCATCACATGGCGCACTGTTTGACAACACGATGTCAGCTGCATACTTATGAAAGTCACAACAATGTGCTCAAATGATCCCTGACGAAGAATGAGAATAAAATGGGAACAACAGAGGTCCCATCACCTAGCCCTAAGGAACACCACATATAAGAGTTTGTTGTGCAGACATACCACCGTCAATGGCAGCTGACTGAGAACCACCAGATATGCATGAGCAAAGCAGTGAAGTGACTTTTCAAGCTTCTCAAAAGAACTAATACTCCAATGTGTTGAATGCTGCACTGAGGCCAAGGAGAGCAATAACAGAGATGAATCTCCCATCTACATCAGTCATCAGTATTCCTAGAACATTCTGTTTGAAAGCCTCTGTGCTCTGATCCCTCCTATTATCAAACTGATCAATTTTGAAAAGGCAATTATCTGAAAATGTCCCTAGAACGTTTAAACACGATCTTCTCAATTACCTTTGAAATAAATGACAGAAAGTACCTTTGAAATAAATGACAGAAAGTACCTTTGAAATAAATAACAGATTTGACACGCGTCTGTTTCTCTTTGTTTGTTTGTATGTTTGTTTTTCTATCTCATTCTGCCTCAATCAAGGCCATGATTTTCCAACAGTGATGTGATTACTGATCGTTTGAACTTAATGGAAACTATGCTTTCAGAAAGAGATGTATTGACAGCATCATTAAAAAAATGGAACAAGTTCTAAAATGCAAAGTTTTGTGAGTGAAGTGAATGGGATCTAAAGTAAAGCTTTTGGAAGGAGACTTCATAACGAATCATGAATTTCTTTCTCAGTAGCTTGTTCAAAACAAGAAAGAACTAGTCTTTATATGAATTAAAGGTAGAAGACTGACATGAACGCGAGTCTAAAGCACTTCGAGTGAGCCTGATCTTTTCAGAGGAAAAAAAAACATCGTCAAACGCTGCGGAAGATCAAAATGAAAAACTTTTTTTTAAGGAGTTACCTTACTTTTGCCAAGTAAATCATTCCAAACGTAAAAAGTTTCTTCAGGTGATGTGGGGGAACTGAGTCTGTCAATGGTGCCTGTGGACAGTGAGGTGTGTCTTACTCCACTGCCGTTCAGCACACCTGCATTAATGGCGCACCTTCCTCAGCTTGTCAGACTTCCACAGAGTCGACAGGCGATCTCCCACGTACATGGTCACTGAAGGAGCCTGGTCTTCAAAGAATGGGGGACATTATCGACATCAACAAGGTCTGGAAAGCCAAGTTTGGAACGTCGTCCTTCTTTGACCTCTGCAAAGTTTCTGATGCCAAACTTGAAGACAACCGTGTCCACAGCCCGAAGGTTCCTGAAGGTTTACAACGGGTGGGAGGTAGAGGTCAAAAACAGACAGGCTACAAACAAACAGCATGACAGCATGATTGTCTGACAGACAGCATAGTCATCAACGCTCTTGAGTGGAAGAAGGCTGTATTCACTATGGTTTGAGTGAAAGAAGCCTGTATTCACTACGAGAGATTTAAGGCTGAATTTACTCTGGAAAAACAACCGGTCTAAAATGTGGTCATGCTTGTGAGAACATCAAAAAGCTGAGACAAATATGGACACTTAAGATTGTGTTTAGTGGACTGACTTGGCTATTGGAATTGTCATCAAAATGAAAATGAAAGTCACATAAAAACGGCGTGTTGGAATGCAAATTTGTGCATGAAGACAAAAGTTCAGGAAATTTCTGGGGGAAAAAAGAATTTGAAAGTTTGTTGATTTTCTTGGAGGTGGTTGGTACAAAATGCAAAACGCTCAAAAGTATTTTGAAATAAATGTTTGAGTTCCGTACATTTTAACGATGAAAAAAATCTAATGAAACGAAAGTTGACATAGACACAAAGCAGTCTGCCTCCTCTTGAACTCGAGCGGGGGAACAATCGGAAATCATACCCAGCTGGAGTCAGCAATAAGTAGGCATCCTCACCTTGCGCATACACCCAAGTCTCTTTCAACACTGGAATGTTACGTTTGCTTTTGACATTAATTCTTTAATTTCTGTTGCTTTCTGTTAAGAGGACGGGCAAATTTAAAACATGAAATAAAGTCTGTTATTTTTTTTCTTCTTTTTATTAATTATCCAAACATACAATGATAACCGACATACATAAATCAATACATTAATACACGGTGGCACATATTTAACACATACAGATGTACATGCATTTTTTTCAATCTCGAATTTTTTAAAAAATCTTTTACACGGGCACACATACTGAATAAATTCCAATTACTGGCAATAATCCTGTGTGCCAAGGTTGCGGATGACATCAAATAGAAAAGAAAGAGAGCATACATTACTTATCAACATAATACACACGCACACACACACACACACACACACACACAACACACACACACACACACACACACTTACGTACACATACATATGATACATAATATAACATTAGTCCCCTAGTAGTTTAATGTAAATGACCATTTTTTTGGTAGGTTGCATGATTCATCTCCATTAAGGACATATTTCTCCATTTTATTTCTATAGTCCAGTTCCTTCAGAAACATGTTTAGATTGGGTTTTGTTTTGTTAATTCTCTCTCTCTCTCTCTCTCTCTCTCTCTCTCTCTCTCTATATATATATATATATATATATATATATATATATATATATATGAAACATTTTCCCATTAAAATTATCAGGTCTAGCATATTTTCGGTTTTTGTTTTCCCATCTGTACCAAGTAATATAATCTCCACATTAAGCGATAATCTTACACAGTGTGAACAGTTAACTTTCAGAACTCTTTCAAGGTCTTTCCAGAAAATGGGGGTAAACTCACATTCCCACAGGTAAACTCACATTCCCACAGATAATGATTAATTGAGTCTTCTTTCTAATACAGAAATGACATTTGTCGCTATCAATAATTTGCATACTTTTCAAAACACTATTTGTCACCACTATTTTAATTTGGAACCATTTCAGTTTTGTTTCTTTAATTTTCTTAAACCTTTTCAGTACCTCTATCCAGTCAATTCGTATATTAAGACGCTGTTTCCACTTGATAAAGGCACTAATGTTAACAATTTCATTGACTTCCATCTTAATAAGTACGTTTTCCTTTATGAGTACTACAATTTTTTTGAAAATTTTAAAGTTTTCTCATTACCAATGTTACTATCTAATTTCAATCTTCTTTTCTTTGCGTAAGCTTTGATCGAACGCACGCAACTTATACGATTTAGAAAATTGACCTGAAAGCCCATTTTCTCCGACAGTTCATGGCTGCTTAGAAAATTACCATCATCATCGAGTAAATGTTAAACTAAAAATATATTGTTCTGCATCCATTTCTTGTAAAAGAATGTTTTTCTCCTACTTTAAACTTCTCATTACAAAAATAGGTTTAGTGGCTAAATCTGTACTTTCAGTTAATTCTACCTGTTTGCAGAACCTTTGATATGACTGAAAGACTCCTTTCCAAAATTTGCTTATAATATTGCTTTCAACAAATCTGTCAGGTCCATAATTATGCGTCAATGCTACTTATTTCGGGACAAGTCTGTTATGCTTACTCTAGCTTCATTTCCTTGGATATTGTTTCCGATGTAAACACACTCTCATCTTGAGGGAGTGAAGTCAACAGGTCAGATCCGAGGTCAAATGACAGTGTCATAGCACGACTCTCAGCGCTTGAGTAATGGAAATGAACAAAGCCAGGCCACTTAACTCACAAAAGTGACTGATCAGGTGACAAGCTGTTACAGCACTGAACTGGCGATCAACCATCAATACAGTCAATCCCGTCTTTCTCTAATACATGACAGCAAACAATGGATGTAAAATAATGAAAAATCTGCAAAGTTTTAAATAGGCAAGATTACACAGACTACAAAACGATTTTTTTTTCCCAACGTTCGAACCAAACAGATTGTAATGAGCAGGACACAGAGAATAACCAACCAAGCTATGAAAGGATTTCTTTGAATAGCAGTTTTCATGCAAAAAGATCAAATGTCACGTCTGTTTCATTTAGCGTTGGACATGCATATTCAAATAAAACTCCACCATGGTATATACCACCTGTCAGAGGCCACGGATCTTGCTCGGAGGAATTTTTTAGGAACTGGTTTAGAATCAATGTGAACTCTGCGTTTTTTTTTTTTTTTTTTGTTTTGTTTTTTTAATGCTATACGTTTTTTAGCTGCAGCTGAGTATATCACAGAAAACAGTGACATGTCAATACAATGATATGGCAGAAGATAAATTTTAGGTGAAAAAAAAAACACTAATTATTCACATATGGTTACTAGAATTTGAAAAATATTGTATTTTTTCCAATAGTCTATTAGCATATATTTCATCTATTTTGGCCCCTAAATTGCTTTAATATACTGTATACAATCCAAAAAAAAGAGTTATGACTTCATTCTACATTTGTGACGTATGGTTATTCCCTTTATCCATAATCATCATCATCATTCATCATCATCTCATCATCATCATCTTCAATATTATAATTGTTATTATCATTATTATCATCATCATCATCATCATCATCATCATCATCATCATCATTATAAACATTATCATTATTATCATTATAATTATGATAATTATCATCCTCCTAATCATTGTTATTATATTACCATTATCATTGTAGTTGTTATGATTGTCCTTATTATTGTTGTCATCATTATTATTATCACTATCATCATCATCATCATCATCATCATTATGGATGTTTTAAATTTTCTACAGTATTATTATTATTATCATCATCATCATCATCATCATCATCATTATGGATATTTTAAATTTTCTACAGTCTTTTACTTTTCTGTGAAGATTTGAAATTCGAGTGAAGATTTTTGTTGTTGATTGTTTACACTGTTTTTAGATTTTGTATACTGTATTATCATGTATCTTGTGTTTTCATCCTGTAGCATGTATTCAAGTTGGGGAGCCCTCTGCGAGTTTGATCCAATATTGTTTAATAAAACCAAAAGTGTCCCTCCATCTATTCGACTAAATTTGACGTCTACACAAACGTTTCCAGTTCCTTATGTAACATGCTTCGAGCAAAACGCACCAACGTACGTGACACACAAGTTCCTCGCTTGCGAACCGTTCAGTGACTGTCAGGTCAAGGCCGGTCAGGACGTGAATGAGGCTTGCCCCAGTGGGGCGCTGGCTTTCTTTCTGTGCAGGAATCGACTTCAGCATGTGCAGTACAGCTTTGTGTGTGACCATCGCCAACATTGCTCCGACAACAGTGACGAGAAATTTTGTTTGTTTCCAAAGTGTGTGCCGGGAGTGGACTTCGACTGCGGAAAGTCTCAGGTATGTGTCAGTCTTCAGCGCATCTCAAAGTTGTGGTGTAAAGAATGATGACAAACGGGGCACTCTTAATTATCGTGTAATGAACTGGAATTGAAAGACCGAAACAGAGTCCAGTGTTACTGAAAACACGAATAAAATAAACACACAAATAGTGTGCAAAGTAATGTGTATTCAATGTATAGTGTAAAACAAATGTGTTTAGATAAATATGACATCTTCGGACGCCACATAAAACGCGCATAATATCCATATAGCAATATGGACTAGATGCCTATATTTGTGAAGTTTTAAGATGACACATTTGTTGTAGATTAACTCGTCTGTCTTACATTTTGTATATCCTATCAAAAAAGCGTTAGTTTTGCACCATGTTTTGTGTTCCATGTATGTCGTCGTTAGAAATCAGAACGTAATTTGGGAAATTTAGGGGTGATTCAGTGTTAATTAAAAGCATAAGCGAGATTTACCTTGGTAAGGTGAAGGTCATGCTGGATTCCCTAGAGGGTGGTTTACTGACATGGGGAGAAATGAGAGCCGCGCATGTGTAAGACCGCCATACTTCAGAGTGAGAAATGCACCATCTATACAAAAATGATCTAAAATCTTTTGTTAACAATAACATTACATGCATCTGTCTTAATCTTCAAGCCCAATACTATAGTTAATAATTGTAATTCGTCTTCCACTTCAATCATTTTTATATACAAGCAAAAAAACAGCCTATTTTGATTTGTTAAAATGAACCTTCCAAACTGGGTTGGGAGGATGGGCATATCTCCCTCCTTACCGGTAAACTATTCTCTATAGAATCCAGCATGACCTTCACCTTATAAAGGTAAGTCTCGCTTACGCTTTTAATTCCATTTCGTATGGTTTACGGATATTCCGGAAGATATGACTTCGGAGTAGGCTGTTTTTGTTTTTGTCAGAATGCACATAAAATGTTCAATGTGCAGATAAAAGAGACTCTGGGTCCATTTGACAGTGAACGCATCTGTTGCAAAAGCTTCTGGATCTGGATGCCAGGAAACAAAATGCTTGAGCTGATAATTCAAGCGAGATGCGAACATATCAATGGCAGGCTTTCCTAGTGTGTCCGACACCCTTTGAAAATCTTAGGGTTTCATTTCCATTCTGTATCATCACTAAATTTTCTTGACTTCAAGTCTGCATCTTTATCTAATATTCCTGGGATATGTGCTATTTTTATTGTTAACCAGATATTGTCTTCTTTGCACCAGATCCAAATCTTTCTTGCAACAAAGTTACACTCTTCAGAACGGAATCTGTCCATGTTTTTCACATATGCATCAGCAAAAGTGTTGTCTGTCAATATTTTCACATGTCTGCCTATCACTTCATTTCTGAAACTTTTCAGAGCATATTCAATGGCAAGCAGTTCAAGCACGTTAATATGTAGATTCTGTTGATTTTCTGCCCATCTGCCTCTTGTCTGCTTTAATCCACACACTGCTCCCCAACCACCAGGCATCTGTGCAAATTTCTACAACAGGGTCTTCTCTATCCAAATGAAAACAACCATGTTTAATGTTCTCAATCCACCATTGAAGTTCTAAGTTTCCTTCATGTGACAGCTCCATGACTGCCTCAAATTGCCTGTATGCTTTTTAAGAGTAATGCATTTGTCTTTTTCCAGTGATCTGTAGTACAGTGGTCCCCACTGTACTGCAGGAAAGGCTGCAACTAGCTGGCCTATGACCTGAGCAAACTCTGATTTTGACAATGCTTTTGATTTCCAAATCAATGCAGGCAGCCACAATTTTCTTCTGTCTATCTGTTGGAAGAGTGACTGTCACATTTTCTGAAGTTAATACAAATCCGAAATATTTGATGCTTTTGTTAGGTTTTAACACAGACTTCTCTATAAGCCATAAAACCAAGTGTTGTGAACAGTGTAACAGTTCCATCAATATTCTTTTGACATTCCTCTGGACTGTCACCTTGAAGATAAATATAATCAATGAAAGCTGCAGACAAGTGAACTTGGGCTCTTAGAGTTGCATAGACTGGCTTAAGGAGTTTCGTGACATCTCCGAGTCGTCGTCTGCATCCAATGGAGCGTATCTGTTTTTAAGATGGACTGGTTTGTTTTGGTCTCCAGACCTGCTGGCAGACTTGCCCGCAGATGACGATGGTTTGGGTTTGGTGACGGTGGAAGTTTCTTTTTTATCTCCACCATCTCCACACTTGGTTAGACTCTCGAAAGTTCGAGGCGGGAGGGCCGGTTATTTAGGCTGCCTGGATGGATTTGACTGCTGGGCAGTCTGAGAGGTGGATTTGACTGCTGGGCAGTCTGAGAGGTGGATTTGGCTGCTGGGCAGTCTGAGAGGTGGCGGGTTTATTGCCTCCACCAGGAGCATCCACTTTGGATTGGGAGGTGGTGGATTTGCTTCCACCAGGGTTTGACATTTTTCCTTGCAATGTTTTAGAGAAAATGAATTCATCAGTTTGACAGCAAACGGAACGAGTTGAAACTTTCTTTACTACCCAAGTGTATGAAGAGACTGTAGAAGACTGATTAGCAAGGACCTGCTTCCGTGCCTCGAAAAACGAAATTTTGTTTTCTGTTTTCACCTTTTGGATCTTTGATTCGTGGATCCAAACTGGGCAGTTGCGTGAAGGGGAGGGGTGGTCTCGCCATCGCAGTTTGCACAATGAGCCGGATCTTTACACTGCCCATCATGGGTTGCTTTGCAGCAAACACCACACACCACCTCCCCAGAACAGCGATCCCTGATGTGTCCAAACTTCTGGCAGCTAAAGCACCACATTGTAGATGGAATGTACAATTGAACACGGACATTCAAATAACCCACTTTGATGACCTGAGGTAATGATGGGGTACAGAATGTCAGAAAGAGGGTGTTGGTGGGCCCTCTTTCTGTTCCTTTGCGAACTGTCACCCTATGCACAATTATCACACCTTGGGATGCCAGTTCCACTTTAATTTCCGTCTCTGAGACCCCTCTGAGATCTGGACACTGAATGACTCCTTCGGAGGAATTCAGCTGTTGATGGGGAGTCACCCGGATCTCTTGGTCCACCAGCTTTGTAGCTTTCAGTGGCTGATCTGATTGTCTCTTACACTTGCACTGGATGAGGAAGGTACCGTTCCTTAGTCATTTCATGGAATGTGAGTCTTCTGCAATTCCTTGGAAGCCCATCTGAATGGCAGAAATTAGTTTGTCCTGCTCCGTACTCTCCATAATCAGCCAAGAGGTCCAAAGTCCAGTGGTTTTCTTTGTTTCATTTTCTGAATCAGAGTCCAAATCAGACTCCTAAGACATCCTTCTCAATTTGACTTTTCGTTTTTTTTTTTTTTTTTTTTGTTTTTTTTTGTTTTTTTGTTTTTTTTTTGTTTTTTTTTTTGGGGGGGGGGGATTTTAGGTGAAGAAGCCATTTTTTTTGTTTTTGATTTCATCTCTCCCTTACCCACCCACCTTGGAGTCCAGCTAAGGGGCCAGGACCAAG
Source organism: Conus canariensis (assembly GCA_033310375.1). NCBI lineage: Eukaryota > Metazoa > Mollusca > Gastropoda > Neogastropoda > Conidae > Conus > Conus canariensis. The sequence goes on from CM065724.1 coordinate 80,038,091, forward strand.
AAGTCACTGTCTTGACCCCTTAAAGGTTTCAAGAGAGATATACGACAAACAGAGCACCACTAACCCTATCCTCCCTGATCATGCTCAACTCCCAGGGTCAGAGAGCTGAGCACTGCAGGGGTTACCTTGGCCAGCCGGAGAACTGCCTGTCTTGACCCAGCCCCATGAAGGGGTAGCTAATTGATACACCTGGGCCAGATTGTACCTACTGTCTAGGAGAGGTCCGAGCCAGAGAGATGTGTTGAGGGCACTTGTCGTCTCCATCACCAGGATCTCATTCCCATCCATCACAGGTCGCACCGCACGGCAAACGCAGCGGATCTGAAGAAGACCATGGAGAGAAAAAGAATGTGTAAAAGAAGATTTGAAGGGGAGACGAAGATAGAAAAGAGCCAAACAAGAAAGGCAGAAAATAAGAAAAGGAAAAAGGTGTCTTACTATAAGTTGGGTTCTCACCATTAGCCTTTCTGACATGGGAGGCCCTACCAAGGGCATCGACTCCTACAACGTTGTGCTTAGGCCAGACAGCTTATACTTGGCTATACAGGCCTAGAAGCGTTAACAAGAACTAACTAGCCAGTCGAGTATTGATGCCCCCGTCAGCAAAGCCTAAGGGATCACCGGACTGCGCAGGCCCTCCGACCGTGGCAAGGTCGCAACCCCCGGAGGAGAGAGAGAGAGAGAGAGAGAGAGAGAGAGAGAGAGAGAGACAGAGAGACAGAGAGACAGACAGACAGACAGACAGACAGACAGACAGACAGACAGACAGAGACAGATTATGCATGTCACCTTTCACAAATCATCACTACTCATAGAAATTTTCTTGTTGTTGCTGTCGTTATTGTCATTGTTATTGTTGTTGTTGTTGTTGTTGTTGTTGTTGTTGTTGTTGTTGTTGCTTTGTTATAGCGCAACTGACCACTCGGTGGTCTTTGGACTGTTTGAGTTTTCCAAGGGCGGAGTCTGTGATCAACAGTGCGTTTACAAGCTTTTACATCAGTAGAAACAGATGCTGTAGATGTCATGCATTGTGCATTTCAGTGCATACCAAAGGAGCAACAATGTGACAAGTCAGTACACTGTGCATCTGGCAAAGATGAAGAGAACTGTTTTAGTCAAACAAAAAGTGAAGTGTATGTCGTTAACCAGACATTGCCTCCCCCTGCCATTGTTCTGCAGAATGAGCAAGGACTTCTTACTGTAGTGAAACTGGATGAACGTGATCCACAGTGTCCTCCAACTCATTTTGAATGCCCTCTGTTATCATATTACTGCTTGCCTGTCTATTTGCGGTGTAACCATATCTTTGACTGTCCAAACCGGGAAGATGAAAAAGACTGCCATAATTACATCTGCCCTGGTTTCTATCGCTGCCTCAGATCTAAGATATGTGTTCATGCTGATCATATGTGTGATGGGAAACTCGGACAGTGTCCTGAAAATGACGATGAATTGATGTGTGGATTCACGTGCCCTGATGGATGTGTCTGTTATGGGAAGGCTTTTTACTGCAGCCAGCCATTCTCAGCTGATCAACATCTGCAGCTTCGTCTGTTGAATGCTGATAAAACCAACATGACTCTGGAAAGTGTACAGAATAATACACAACTCATTTATCTCAGTTTGGCTCAGTGTTTCTTAGATGCAATCAAATTGCCACGTTTGCCCAACCTTCAGAGCCTGGATCTGAAATACAATAAGATCAGATATTTGGATTCTGAGAGTTTTAAAGAAGTAGCAAATTTACGTGCTTTAATCTTACGTGGAAATCCGATAGACATTGAGGCCAGTCTTCCGGCTATCGTATCAATTACCAAGCTTATGGGACTCGACCTCTCTTATGTGCGTATTTCACAGTTCAACTCAGACTCTTTTAGAAAGCTTGTGCATCTGGAAGAACTAAATCTCTCACACAGTCAAATGACAGGTGTGTTGGGAAAAGGCTTCCATGTCATGCCTTCATTGTGGTCCATAGATATTTCCATGTGTCCATTGACGGTGTTTCCTCGCACCTTGTTCAACAAACTTTCATCACTCCAGTCAGTAATAGCTGACAGTTTCGTCCTATGCTGCCCTGCACTCCTTCCAAAGGATTTCAACCCAGCCTGGTGCAGCTCTCCTGCAGAAGACGTGTCATCCTGTCATGATTTGCTGGGCAGCAACATATTTAGGGTAGTCTATATTCTAGTGGCTGTAGTTTCTGTTTTTGGAAATTCCTCGGTTATCTTGTTTCATGCATTATATGAAAAAGAAACTTTGTCATATGGTTTATTTGCATGCATAGTTCATTTGAGCGTGTGTAATTTAGGGCATAGTATATATTTATTTCTCATCATTGGAAAGGACGCACAATTTAAGGGGTATATCTTTGGCATGAAGCAATATGGTCACAAAGCACAGAATGCCAAGTAGCAGGATTTATCTTCATTATGTCTTTTGAATCGTCTATTTGCATTATTTGGTGAGTACTCTTTATGCAGTGATGGTTCACTGGAACATTCCATGCAATAATTCCCCACTGTCGTTTAAACTGGTCAACATATCAAACATGACAGCCTGGATGGTAGGTATCGCTGTGGCCACGTGTCCTCTTCTCCCAGTGTTCTCACAGTGGAAGACCTACAGCCACAATGGACTCTGCATTCCATTGCCACCAGCAGAAGTAAATCATGCTGGATTTCATTTTACATTTGGAATTTTTAATATATTAAATGTTGTCACAATATTTATGACAAGTGCTGGGCTGTTATATGTCAACTGGTATTCCAGATCTCACATTGTGTTACAAAGTATAACCAACCCAAAGGCAAACCAGCTGATCATTTCCCATAGACTTTGCACCGTTGCTGTCTTTAGCATAGCCTGCTGTGTGTTGGTTGCTCTTTGGGGATTTCTGGTCATTGCAGACGTACCTGTCTCCTCAGAGGTCAACGTTGGGATAATGACGTTAGTGCCACCTTTGCAGGCTGCTCTCAATCCCTGTCTCTACCTGACCAGTACCTTTATGGAGTATAGGAGAAAAGAACGGCACCAATATTTGTTGACTGTCCTATCTCGTCAGCATGCTGGAAAATAACTATAAGGAAAATACTGCAAATATGAATTGGTATGTCAACAATGATCTTACTGAACACACCCAAATTGACTCGGCATCAGTGCAGTGTCTCCTCTGGTGAGCTGCCTTGTAATGACTTGACATTGTCTGTTCCCTGTGGAGTACTGGTGCTGAAGCTGTGGTGGGACAGATCAGGGTCTGGCTGTGGACGGGGAACAGGTATGAGCGGTATGGGGGTAGTGCCATTGATGTT
>CM065724.1:80046398-80188898 GCA_033310375.1 Conus canariensis
ACGAATGAATAAGCCTGGGTCACTGCAGAGATAAACTTAACCTCTATGAGAAAAGAAGAAAGCTGAAGAGCAAAAAGGACCAGGAAAAAGGCACAGCAAAGCAAGGCACAACCAACAAAACAAGACAGAAAAAGAAGGGGGAAACCAAAAAGGAAGTTCTTGTAGAAAGAGAAAGAAAGACAGAAAAATGAAATGGATAATGAGATTAAAAAAGAGCATGAAAAAAATCACAAAAGGCGAGATGGGTGACACAAACAAAGACGACACAATAAATGAAACCAACACCAAACAAGCCTATCAGATACTGAAGCAGTTGTCTACCAGTAAACATGGGCTAGTCACTGACAAAGCAGACACGTCAATGAAGAACAAACGTAGGACTGACCACAGCTCAGAACTGTAGAATTACAAGACAGCTGCAGATCAACTGTGCTGAACTATCCCTGTTTAGCCAATGAAGGAGACTTGCAGAAAAGGGAAGTCAGCTGGAATACACAATGAACTATCAGACCTAAAGCAGGCTACAGGGGAACAATCTGTTAAGATCCTGATAGTTGTGAAAAGGTCTGGCAGACCCTGTTCCTGATCATCACGCTCCCCAGGAGAAGCAGCCTCAAGTTATCTCAGAATTACTGCGTCTCCAGTAAGTAGTACTGATCTTTCTATTCAACAGACTAAACCAAGAGCGGGAAAGACTCTTGCTGACGAAGATCGAGTTACTGAGCTGTTGAAGCTCGGTATTCTTAGTTAGAAGCAACTTCAGCACCAGCAAGATGCATAGCATGTTTTGGTTAACCTTCAGAAAGCATTTGACAGGGTCAGTATGCAGCCCTGTGGGCGGCCATGCAGCGTGAAATTGGCAGGAACCTTGTCAGGGTAATAAAGCAAATATATGAAAGAACTTCCAGCGCAATCCTCTGAAGTGACAGATGGTTCTATGCAAGGGCAGTTCACTCTCTCCCATCCTCTTTGACATCTTTCTGGGGGAAAAATGACTGATGCATGAGAACATTGCCTCGGAACAGCAAGCCTTATGCTTTGCCGATGAAATCAATGGCTCTCCTGGATATGCATAGATATATAGATATATATGCATAGATAGATAGATAGATAGTAGATAGATAGATAGATAGATAGATAGATAGATAGATAGATAGATAGATAGATAGATAGATAGATAGATTATGCTTGTAAAAGTGGATACTGACAGCAGAACTGCATAGAAAAATAAAAGCAATTGAAATCTTACAGCACAATCCTACACATCTCCAACAAAGAGCATGTCACAAGAAAACAACAATGAAGAAGTGCCAAACAGAGTCATAGCAGCTAGTGTCCATGTTGAAGACCTGACGACAGCGGTCAAGCAATGAACACGGAAAAGACAAGGTCAAATTTCTCATTCATCCGGACTTACAACAAACACTCTTGCAGGGCATCGTACCAATAAACGAAGAAGGAGCAGACAGAGAGTAAGGTGAGATTCCAACACCCAGGAATGGATAGAGTTGATCTTTGACAGTTTTTAGTGGGTGGTAGAGGACAAACGGGAATGGAGGACAAATGTCCGCTTAAGTTATGCCCCAGCAGTTTTGGGGATAAGTAATTAACCGTGTATGTGTATATGTAAACATATAGTATAGATAGATAGATAGTAGATAGATAGATAGATAGATGATGATAGATGAGTGTGTATACAGAGAGAGAGAGAGAGAGACAGAGAAAGAGACACAGAGAGACACAGAGAGACATATATATATATATATATATGTGTGTGTGTGTGTGTGTGTGTGTGTGTGTGTGTGTGTGTGTGTGTGTGTGTGTGTGAAAATGAAATTGTACATTTTCATTCAACGTGTGACGGTCCATTTAGAGATCACGTTTCACAGCATTGTATGCATGTATGTATGTATGCATGTATGTATGTATGTATGTATGTATGTATGTATGTATGTATGTATGTATGTATGTATGTATGTATGTAGAGGGTATGTGTGTACGTAAGTCAGTTTTAAACAAGTGAGACTTCAATGGGCGTCTGTGTCTCCCTTTGCCAGGTACATAAAACCAGACACGTTTGACATAATGTACATTTCGTCTTGTTCTTGTTCTTATGCTCCTGTTCTCGTTCTTGTTCTTGTTCTTCTTGTTCTTGTTGTTGTTGTTGTTCTTGTTCTTGTTCTTGTTGTTGTTGTTGTTCTTCTTCTTCTATTTTTTCGTCGACGTCGTCGTTGTCGTCGTCGTCTATTATTATATATCCATAACAGCTGATCTGATGTATTCATGAGATATGTTTGGTAATAGGACATGAGATATGTTTGGTAACGGGATTAGTATGTATGAGGAGCAAACATTTCTACATATCAGCTGAAGCATCTAGTTGAATATCCAAGTTAAGCAACTAACTGAAGCATTGAGATGAAGTATCAAAGTGAAGTGGTCGGGTAAAGTACATCAAAAGTCAATGTGAAACAGTCAAATGAAATATCTAGGTGAAGTATCCAAACAAGTACTTCAGGCAATTTATTCAGGTGGAGTGTCAAAGTGAAGTATGCAAGTGAAATGTCTGGTGAAGTATGCAAACGAAATCTGGAGGTGATGCATGCATATGAGAAAAGTAGAGTATCTAGCTGAGTGTCCAGATGGAATATCTAGGTGAAGTACTAAGATGACCCTAGAGGAAGTATCCATGATGAATTTTCAGGCAAAATGTCTAGGAGCAATTGGCACACTGAGTTTACATCCTTTTTGGACGCTTTTATTGTGCTTTCCACAGAGCAGTAAGTAGAAACACGACCAAATAAAAAAGTGAGCCTTTTTTCTTTTCGTTCTCGTTTTGGCAAGATCGGAGCAGCACAGCATCAACTAAAGCGATCACCAGAGATCTACCTTTCCGAAGATGTCACATTGATGGTGCCACTTCTCGCTATACTTGTTCCTCATTTAACTCAAACACAAACGCTAACGGCAAACGGACAGCGGTGACTGTACCTACTTCTGAAACAGTGTGGAGTCTACCTAATCTAATGAAAAACGGATCCGCCAACTTAAACAGGACTGCCGTTGAAGAATGCATAAAACATTCAGACAACATCAGACTAAGTGGTTTAAATGGATTCGTCAAATTTGTTTGCCATTCAGTGAACATCAGCGGTGATTGTACAATCAACATAGTAACATCTCCTGGACGTATTTTTCGTGTTCATGTGAATCTTTACCCGGGTTCATACGATTTCACTGCAGACATAGGGGATTATCTTGGAGGCCGTCGACTGTCCGAAAACTTATGGACAGCGTCAGAACTCAATCCTCCATATCTGTTCAGCAGAAGCAACAATATCGTATTGTCTGTAAGGATGATGGGACATGGGATTCTAAACATTCAGTTACATATAACAACTGTTTCTTATATTCAGCGGCCCGTGATCGAACTGAATCTTACTTCCGAAGCAAGAGGTGAAACTCTCCTCTCTCTCTCTCTCTCTCTCTCTCTCTCTCTCTCTCTCTGTCTGTTTTTCTCTCTCTCTCTCTCTCTTCTCTCTCTCTCTCTCTCTCTCTTCCTCCAAATTTATGTCACTTTACTAATACCTTCTATGTATTTTCATACCTTATGAAAAATGATTACATGTTATGCCTTGTTTTTCTCTCTCTCTCTCTCTCTCTCTCTCTCTCTCTCACTCTCTCTCTCTCTGTCTCTCTCTGTCTCTCTCTCTGTCTCTCTCTCTCTCTCTCTCTCTCTCTCTCTCTCTCTCTCCAAATTCCATGTCACTTTGCTAATACCTTCTACGTATTTTCATACCTTATAAAACATTATTACATGGTATGCCTTGTTCTCTCTCCCCTCTCTCTCTCTCTCTCTCTCTCTCTCTCTCTCTCTCTCTCTCTCTCTCTCTCTCTCTCTCTCTCTCTCTCTGAGCGTACGTGTGTGTTCCAAATTCTGTAGGTACTTTGTCATATTCATTTTACTGTCTGTTTTTTTTTTTTTAATACATGCTATTGTTGTACGTTTAAGTACATTTCCATTTCCAATTATTACATTTTGTGCTTACTACTTCTTTATATTTATGTTGTTCCCCCTCTCCCTTCCATCTCTCTCTCTCTCTCTCTCTCTCTCTCTCTCTCTCTCTCTCTCTCTCTCTCTCTCTCTCTCTCTCTCTCTCTCTTTTCCAAATTCCATGTCGATTTGCTAAATACCCTCTACGTATTTTCATGCCTTATGAGTTGGATTGCGCATGTCCAGCGAGGAGGCTGCCTTGCTTTTGGAGCTCACGTTTTAAATTCATTTTTACATCTTTTACGCCTTTACATCTTTTATTCATACGAGTAACTGTGAATTTTAATAATCAGCACTGTTGGCTGTTGGTAGTTTAATGCAATTTTTTTTTTTTTTTTTAACGAAATTGTGTTTAAACCCTTTCAGGTAAGGTGTGTCTCACTAGGCTTTTCAAGACGGCTACCGGCGTGTTGTTCCTCGGTTTCGTTAAAAGTTTTCTACTTTTTCTTGCTGTTTACACATGTGATAGGAACAACGATATCCCTAGCACTCAGTTTAATTTTGAAATTTTAGATGTAGATGTAGACGCCTTTAGTTCCATTTTTGCAGGTTATAAAACTTTGTGCAACCTGAACCATGTGAGCCTCCTGTGTACACCTGTGCCGAGCACTGTTCTCACGTCGATTACTAGGCCCAGATTTGAACCCCTGATTTCAATTAATATCAGAAATAGTACAGTGATAAGGAATTGTTTTAATAAAAGAGTTAGACATAGAGGAGTTAAATCATGGCTCTTAAGCCTTATCCTACTATCGGGAGACATTGAACTCAATCCTGGTCCGTCCACCAAAGTAAAATATCCATGCGGAGTCTGCAATTTGCGAGTCACATGGAAACATAAAGCAACTGCCTTTGACGTCTGCAATACATGGTATCACACTAAATGTATGTTATTAAATTCAGCAGTTTATGAAGCATTATGTAATAGTGATATATCTTGGACGTGTTTTACCTGCGGGCTTCCAAACTTTAGTTCGAGACTTTTTGATGATTCTATTGAAGACTGCAGCTCAGAAAGCAACCGTTTTGATCCTATCTCACCAGACCGATCCCCAAAAGAAAACTTGAAATTTTGTCCTGAGTTTGCATCCACCCCTGATTCTAAAACTGATAAAATCCCAAATCATAAAGTGCAACCGAACTCCAAATCATCAAGAGAAAAAGATAAACTTAAATGCATAGTCGTAAACTTTCAATCACTTATCAAGAAAAAGGAAGAACTCAGTAATTTAGTCACCGAAAAAAACATTGATGTTGTAATTGGAACAGAAACTTGGCTAGAAACTGGAACATCCAGCAGTGAGCTTCTAATGGAGGATTTTGATATTTATAGAAAGGACAGACTTGGAAAAAAAAAGGTGGGGGAGTCTTGATTGCCATTCGGAAGAACTTAGCCAGTGAGTTTTTATATCAAGGCAAAAATAGTGAAAGTTTATTTTGTAGGATTAATTTTAAGAATAAGAGACCTGTCATTGTTGGATCAGTATACAGACCTCCAGACTCAGATGAAAATGTATGTTCGTCTATTTGCAGAGACATTTCTGACATTGTTTTGGCCAATAGGAAGGCAATATTATGGATTGGTGGAGACTTCAACTTACCAGATATTGATTGGCATGAAGATGCCATACTTGGTAATCAATACAATAAAAATATGAATTCTCGGTTTTTTGATAACACCAAAGACCTTGGATTAGTGCAGTCAGTTGAAATACCAACACGTGGCAATGGATTCCTGGATTTATTTTTTACCAATTGTCCAGGCGCTTTAGGCAATCAGGAATTAATTGCAGGCCTGGGTGATCATGACATAATTCTCTTAGAGAGCAACTTTCAACCCTTTCGAAGAAAACCCCCTAAACGTACCATCAGACTCTGGAACCAAGCAGACTTACCAAAATTACGCAGGGATACTCATGATTTCAGTCGTCTTTTTTTTTTAGGTCTCATAGTGCTAAAGATAATGTCAATGACCTTTGGAAGTGTATAAAAACTAACTTGGAATTTATTATGGATGACAACATACCTACTAAAATAACTTCAAGCAAGAACCACCAGCCATGGATTAATATAAAAACTAAACGTTTGTTGAGAAGGAAACATCAGTTCTTTAAGAAATTGAAACTACACCCTAATTTAGAAAGATTACTGATTAGGTATAAACATATTAAGAGAAGGTTTCAGAGAGAATGTAGGCTTGCTCACTCCAATTATGTTAATTCGATGATTTCAGAAGGTGATCATCAAAACAAGAAATTATGGTCTTACATAAGGAGTAAGAGACAGGACAACATTGGGATTCCAGACCTGAGAAACAACCAGAATAACCTAATACAGGACCCTGAAGGGAAAGCAAATTTATTTAACAAGCAGTTTTGTTCGGTTTTCTCAAAACCCAAGCCTTTAATTAACGTTAGAATAAAGGATGATGATAAACTCCCTGAAATGCAAAACATCAAAGTAAACAAAGCAGGAGTATTTAAGTTACTGACCAACATCAATGAAAACAAAGCTACTGGTCCTGATGGCGTTCCTGGCAAGCTCTTAAAATTATGTGCCAATGAATTGACTGAGGTATACCAACTACTTTACCAAGCTTCACTGGACCAGAGGGTAATACCTGATGAGTGGCGAGATGCGAGCATTGTTCCTTTATTCAAAAAGGGTGACAAAACAAAAGCAGAGAACTATAGACCTGTATCTCTTACATCCATATCAGCAAAACTGCTTGAACACATAATATATAGTAGCATAATGGACCATCTTGACAAATATGACTTCTTAAATAACGCCCAGCATGGTTTTAGGCAGCGAAGGAGTTGTGAGACTCAACTTATAACAACTCTCAATGATTTTAATAACTGTATTAACAACAGACAGCAAATAGATGCAATTTTATTAGACTTTTCTAAAGCCTTTGATAAGGTTGACCATGAGGGCCTGCTGCTTAAATTAGAACACATCAGCATTGGCGGTTCTTTGCTAAAATGGTCTAGATCATTCCTCGTTGGGAGAACGCAGAAAGTTGTTGTGGAAGGGTCGTCATCCCATTGTAAACCAGTCTTGTCAGGTGTACCACAGGGAACTGTTCTGGGGCCCTTGTTTTTCTTAATTTATATAAATGACATAAGTAGAAATCTCTCTCCTGGAACTACTATAAGGCTTTTTGCAGATGACAGCTTAGTATATAGAACAATCAGAAGCAAGAATGATACACGCATTCCACAAGAAGATCTAAACGGTTTACAAGAGTGGGAAAGAACTTGGAAAATGGAATTTCATCCCCAGAAGTGCCAAGTGTTGCGTATATGTAATAAACGCTCACAACTAGATCAGAATATTCTATTCATAATACTATTCTTACAGAAACCAATGCTGCAAAATATTTAGGCGTGATTATAGATAGTCGTCTCAAATGGAAAGAACATTACAATTTAGTATGTAAGAAAGCAAATAACATCTTAGCTTTCTTATACAGGAATATCAACGACTGCCCCAAAAAGGTTAAATACGACTGCTACAAAACACTGGTTAGACCAGTACTGGAATATGGTTGCTCAGTCTGGGATCCTTACCATCTAAAGGACATTGATAACCTCGAAAAGATTCAGAAGAGAGCAGCACGGTTCGTAACAGGGAACCATATCAGAGAGAAGGGGAATACTAGGAAGAACATGAGGAAATTAGAATGGAAACCCTTAGAAGAGAGAAGAGCTTTTATGAAACTTAATATCTTCTTCAAAGGCAGAGCTAAACTAATTGATATCCCAATGGAACAACTAGTATTGAATAAAAGTAGCACCAGGAGTGGCGGTCAATGTTATACCATACCTGCATCAAATATTGACAGCCACTTACATTCATTTTATCCTAGTTCTGTACGGCTGTGGAACTCACTGCCAGGTGCCATCAAGATTGCCACAAATGCAGTCTCATTTAAACAGCAAATTGATACGACAGTTTTGAGATCTGCATATTGACGATTTTCTATTTTAACTTCCCCAGATATTTTATGGTTACCTGGGCCTGAATCTGGCCATTGCTTTTAACTTTTTGAATATCGTGTGCGACCCCTTGTTGCCAAATTTTGCTCCAGGGGCCAACAGACTTTATTTTATGTTATTTTATTTTACTTTTTAACATGCGCGCTGGTGACCTACTCGTTTTTGAGTAAACCAGTATTTTAGGAAGAAGAAGAAGGAGAAAAATGATTACATGTTGCGCCTTGTTCTCTCTCTCTCTCTCTCTCTCTCTCTCTCTCTCTCTCTCTCTCTCTCTCTCTCTCTCTCTGTCTGTCTGTCTGTCTGTCTGTCTGTTCTCTCTCTCTCTCTCTCTCTCTCTGTGCGTGCGTGCGTGCGTGCGTGCGTGCGTGCGTGTGTGCGTGTTCCAAATTCTGTACGTACTTTGTCATATTCATATTACTGTGTGTTTGTATACATATTGTCGTACATTATAGTACATTTATATACATGTCATTGTCGTACATTATAGTACATTTCTATACATGTCATTGTCGTACATTATAGTACATTTCTATACATGTCATTGTCGTACATTATAGTACATTTCTATACATATCATTGTCGTACATTATAGTATATTTCTATACATGTCATTGTCGTACATTATAGTACATTTCTATACATGTCATTGTCGTACATTATAGTACATTTCCATATGCTTCCCCAGCCCACCCCCACCCCCACTCTCTTCTTCCCCTTTATTATTATTTTCATTCTTATTTTTATTTTCTGTTTGTTTATTTATCTTTTGTTTCATGTGTCTTCTCTTTTCATTTGCTGTTCCACTATGATTGCATGACCGCCTTGTTTGTTTGCTTGTTTGCTTTCTTACCTTATTTCATTTCACTGCATGTTGTAGTCCCTACTCAGGGCGAGTACTGAATGTAAAAAAGTGCTTTTCTATTATCCTCGTAAATAAAGAATTTTCTCTCTCTCTCTCTCTCTCTCTCTCTCTCTCTCTCTCTCTCTCTCTCTCTCTCTCTCTCTCTCTCTCTCTCTCTGAAGCAATTCTTGATGTTACTGAAATTCTAGGTGACTTTAATATTGATCTATTGAAATCTCATCAGTCAGGGACAGACATGTTTTCCTGATACAACTTATCTAAAATAAATTACACCGCTACCCGTGTAAGCTCAATCAGCAGAACACTCATTGACGATCGTATGTCCTAACTCCTAAGATATCTTTGATCGAAATGTTCCGTGAATGGATACAGTGATCATTTTCCAGTCTGTGTCACAAGCGCTAAAAACGGAATTAAAATCTTCCAAACAGTATACAAACATGTAACCTACAGATCTTTTTGCAAGAATTCAAGAGGATAGGTCTTTTGCTCATCCGTCCCACTCACAATTTTCGAATTTCTACTAGTATACTTAACAGATAATAATGAGAAGAAGAAAAAAACCGTCTTTGAGTATTGGCTACAAACATTCAACACTGTTTATGATAGACATCTTTCATTCAAAATAATAAAAGTGAACCACACTCTTCAGCTTAATTGTCTTACTGAGAATAAATAAACTGCAATATTCCTTCGTTACGATCTTTCCTGAGAAAGGAGGAAAATCAGATAAATTAGAAAGGAAAAGAAAAAAACTAGAAATAAGATTAATTCACTGAGCCAAACTGCAGAGAAGAAAGTTGTAAGAAAAATCAGTATGCCGCCGAACGAAAGAAACATACAAATTACAAGACAAACACGACGTGTTTCGACCTCTTTGGCCTTCTTCAGGCAAGACAAACAACATTCAAGACAATGAAAAAACAACAACAACTTATATCTTCCAACTGGTCGCAAAATGGATGTAGAATGTTCATTTCATATCCATTTTGCGCCCAGCCTGAGGAGATAAGTGATTGTTCGTTTTTCGTGTTCATTGTCTTGAATGTCGTTTGTCTTCCCTGAAGAAGACCAAAGAGGTCGAAACGCATCGTGTTTGTCTTGTAATGTGTTTGTTTTATTTCGTTCGGCCGCGCAGTAATGTTTCATTTAAGGTTGTTTTAAATTCCGTCTGCAAGTCATTTCACTTTGAAATGTACGCAAGAAGTATTATCAGGATCTTGTTCGTCCCCAACAAAAATCTAAGTCAATACAGAAAATAAAAAAGACTTAAAATAGAACTTCCCAATGTACGATATGGCACATAAGAAATGTCACCCCAGACAAACGAAAAGAAAGTAAAACAACCCGTAATGGGTGGGGCAGAACGTACCATAACACAAAACATAATCAACTAGAACCACTTGAACAATTCTGCAAATCCAAGAATATTCACCAAAAACTGTTGGTATCCTTTATGCTTGTAACTAATGTTTACTGTTCCTTATGCAGGTAGAAGACCTTGCCACAGGAGATGATACTGTAATATACACTGACGGTTCTGTCACCAAAGTAAGACAGGTTGGGGATACACAGTGAAGCAATATGGCCAAACTATCCAGGAAGACAATGGCGCGCACAGTTTAACAACTTCAAGTCTAACAATGGAGGTAGAAGCAGAGACACAAGCACTCCACTGGCTTTCATCCACAGGCCAGTTTAAAACTGAACAAACCATGATACTGACTGACTCCATGAATATACTTCAGAAATTGAAGAGTGGAATGGGAAGCCCTGCTTGGAATGAACTAATGCGCAGCCTTCCATTGGAGCGACTCATATGGATGTACTGCCCTGGACATGCTGGAGTTAAAAGAAACGAGAGAGCCGACACACTGGCTGGCAAGGCAACGATAAGAACTGGATTACAGCTTAGCCAATCTGATGGGATAAGAAATATGAAGAATCACTTAAGCAAACAAGAGCAAAGCCACTACACCATAGACCATCTTTCAGATCTGAACATCAAGAGAGGAAGTGGCCGCACAGCCAGACGCAAGGGAAGAGCAAGAAACATCACCAACCAAACGAACATTGGAATAATCTCAAGGCCAACACCGTGAAGACTCCTAGAGATTGGGGCAGACTCATAGCTGGGCCTTTCCAGTAACAGACACGAATGATCAAGCACATGTCAACTGAGATAAGACTTTGAATCTCTCAGGGTCCCCAGTGTATACTGTAGACGTGTGTACGCTGATGTGTGTTCATCAGTGGGGTGATGCAGGTGTGTTAATTAGAGAGTCCACGGACGTGAGTGCGCAAGCCTTGGTGTGTGTGTGTGTGTGTGTGTGTGTGTGTGTGTGTGTGTGTGTGTGTGTGTGTGTGTGTGTGTGTGTGAGTGAGTGAGTGTGTGTGTGTGTGTGTGTGCGCGCACTCACACACACACACACACGCGCGCGCGCGCGCGCGCGCTTACATGCGCTTGCTTCTACGCACACACATATGCACATGTGTGCATGTTCACATCCACACCAGCACGCGTGCGCATATACACGCATACACATGAACGCACATGTGCATACATACATGCACATGTGTACACGCCCACATACAAAGACACACACATACACACATATATGTACACGTACATATGCAGATACGTGTGTATGCTCACACAAACCCACAAATCACACACACACACATGTGCATGCACACGCACACACACGCAGGTACACACGCGTACACACACACACACACACACACACACACACACACACACACACACACACACACACACACACATGCGCGCGCACGCACGCACGCACGCACGCACGCACGCACGCACACACACACATACAGGTTTAGGTCTTCTCTTTTTCTATCTACATAAACGATCTCCATCTTCATATTGAAGAATCGTGTTATCTTATTGTGGCGACACGACGATTCATACAAACAGCTCAAACCTTGAGTCTGTATATGCATCATTACAGAAGTCTGTAGTCATCTTAAAAGTGAATTCTTCAGCATGAATCATATGTCACTATACTAGAAACGATTCTAACGTTCTTTCTGATGTTGTATTCAAGCCTCGTGATGGCAGTCCACTGAGTTGCAATTTGTTTGTTTCCAGTCACTAGCAACAGTGACTCAGATCATATTTTGTGGCTCTGTCTGAGTGACTGATGTTTAACCGTTCAACTCCTTTTGAAGTGATCTCCTCCTTCTCCTTCTCCTCCTCCTCCCGCTACTGCTACAACAACAACAACAACTACTACTACTACTACTGCTACTACTACTGCTGCTGCTGCTGCTGCTGCTGCTGCTGCTGTTGCTGCTGCTACTAGTAGTAGTAGTAGTATACTACTACTACTGCTGCTGCTGCTGCTGCTACTAGTAGTAGTAGTACTACTACTACTACTACTACATCTACTACTACTGCTGCTGCTGCTGCTGCTACCACTGCTATTACTACTACTACTATTGCTACTACGACTACTCCTACTACTACTATTACTACTACCACTACCACTACCGTTATCGCCTCCATTGTTGTTGTTGTTGTTGATGTTACTATCTTCGTCGTCATTATCATTATCATCATCATCATCATCATCATCATCATCATCATCATCACCATCATCATCATCATCATCATCATCATCATTATTTGTTGCTGCTGTTTTGTTTTTGATGGTTATATTGTTGTTGTTGTCGCCGTTATAAGTGTTAAGCACAAGAAAAAATACTAATGTTAACATGTTTGTTAATTGCAGGATACATTCAGTCGCCATCATGGGATGGACAAACTGTGTTCCCAACAGGTCTGAACCTATGGAAATCTTTGACTTTGTCCCCGGCTGTGTCTGCATTGTTAAAGTTCTTGCACCTATCTATTGGCAGATGTGACGAAGAGTACCTAGAAATCTATCAAAACGGAAAGAACACAACGTACCTTCCAGAAAAACACTGCACACCAAACACTGAAGAAAGCCCAGTGTCCACTCCTGTCCCTCCAATGCGACGATACACATCCAGTCTGCAGTTTCACTTTGTCAGTAGCACAAGAAGTCACGGAGCTCAGGGGTTCAGAATTATCTTCTCCATGGGTTTGAAGATTCCGGTAGCCGTTGGAGACAGATGGAACTGCTCGGTGCCTTCATTCCAGCAACGGTTCCAGCCATTCTTCCCCTGTAACGCCAGGTGGGATTGTCTGGAAGGAGAAGACGAAGACTGGTGTCCCTATACAAATCGTGACAGGTATAGTGAGTGCTTGAGAACTATCAACCGTGAGGAGACTGGCCTATTTCGACAATTCGTGTAGCTCAACACACATTGTCATCAATATATATGTATATAAATATATGCAGAGAGAGAGAGAGAGAGAGGGGGGGGGGGTATACTGACACTGACACTGACAGGTTTTATTGCCAATAGCAAACAAGCCCTGTTGGCAAGGGGGTTGCATTTACTGCATTAACAGATTGCGTCAATTATCTTCAATTAAAAGACATAGAATTCGAACAATTTAACTAGATAGATAGATAGATAGATAGATAGACAGACAGACAGACAGACAGACAGATAGATAGGTAGATATGAATATAAAAGACTAAGCTAGAAAATGACAACGTTTAAAAATTCTTTATCTTGTTTAGCTTTTTCTCTTGTACGATTTAAAACCTCTTTAAGACTTAATACTAAAATAGAAACTGTTTTCTCATTATGTATTGCCATCATTGTTCCCATGCATCATAAACTGGAACGCTACATTGATGGTCCTTTCACATGTGCACAAATCTCTGCAGGTGTGGGAGGGGCCAGTGGTGGATCAGGGCAACGTGTTACGAGTATTTGAAGGAGACATTCCTGTCTTGGGGTCAGGCGTCCTCTGCATGCCGAGCCAAAGGTGGGGCGCTGGTCAGTCTGAACACACCTGGCGAGTGGCGGGCTGTGAAGGAGATGTTGAAAATACGGCAAGCTGGAGATGTGTATATTGGTCTCCGGACATTCGAGAGCCATGTCCACATGATGTAAAGACTCTCTCTGTCTTCCTGTCTCTCTCTTTCCATCCCTCCCTCCCTTCCCCCCTCTCTCTCTCATTTATTCATAGTATTTTTCTGCAGTATGTTGACACATTGTAATGACGTGGAATAAAAGTTTCAAAACGGAGTGACTGAGGGCGGAAAATGAAGCAAAATTTAGAAAGAGAGGGGGTTAGTTACCGCCAAGGACATAGACAAAGTACAGGACAATACACAATGCATTTCGCCCTCTTGGGTCTTCTTCAGGCAAAAACAAATAACATTTAGGACAGTGAAAACGAAGAACGAGAAAACAGTTATCTTCTAATGCTTGGCATGCGGGTAAAATGGCCGCCGGATGGAAACGAGGTCACCCAGGATGGGATCATGGGAGAGGAAATAGTGAGGGGGGGGGGAGGGAGGGGGTGTGAAACAATGGGGTTTGTAGCTTGTGTTGTAGAATAGTATGAATGGTTATTTTACGTGCCTGCTTATCATCCGCTGGCATTGACCCAGACTCCAGGTAGTCAATCATTTGGCGTACCTGCGGGTCCTGTCTTTGTAGGTCACCTACTGAGGGTGTATCCTCCTTTGTGAGGTGGAGACTGGGTGGGACGACATCCATGGGGGGCCTGTTCTCTCGAGCTGCACGTAATGGAGGGTCTGGTGTGGCCGGTTCAGACAGTATGTCCCCAACGTCATCACTGTTGGGTGGAGGGTACTCACGGCGAGAGAGTGTATCCGCATTGTGGTGCACTCTTCCAGGTTTGTATTGCACCTCAAAGTCATAGCCCTGCAAGAAGATGGCCCAGCATCCAAGCCGACCGGTGATGTCCTTGGTTTGCTGCAGATACTGTAGTGAAAAGTGGTCCGTGACTGATGTGAACTTCTTGTGTGCCAAGTACACCCTGTACGTACGTATTCCTTCTATCAAGGCCAGTGTTTCTCGTTCAGAAATAGACCACTTTTTCTCCGCTGCACAAAGTGCTTGACCGCCATATGCGATGACTCTTTCCCTGTCTTTGTCATCCTTTTGGCCCAGGATGTACCCAATGGCATGTCCACTGGGGTCTGTGGAGAGGATGAACTCTTTGTCAAAATCCGGGTATGCCAGAATTGGAGCTGAGATCACTGCGGTTTTCAAGAGTTTGAACGCTTGGTCGCATTCAGGTGACCACGTGAACGAAACGTCCTCCTTCAGAAGGTTATGGAGTGGTGTAGCTATATGTGAGAAGTCCTTGATGAACCGGCGATAATAATTAGCCAGTCCCAGGAAGGAACGGACATTCCTCTAGTTGACGGGTGCTGGGAAGTCTCCCGCTGCTTGTGTCTTGTCAGGGTGATGACGTGGCCCAGGTATGTCACTTCTCCGGCCGCAAATTGGCACTTGGAAGGTTTGAGACGCAGGCCAGCGTTTCGCAGATGTTGGAACACACTGTCAAAATGCTCCAGATGGGATTCAAAGTCTGGCGAAAAAACACAGTAGATCGTCCACGTAGATGAGGATATGTTTGAAATTGATTGACCTGATGGCGCTTTCCATGACAGCCTGAAATTGGAGGGGTGCATCTCTCAGTCCAAATGGCAGTTTTTCAAAGCTGAACACACCTTTGTGACAGATGAATGCTGTTTTGTCTTTGGAGTTTTCATGCATCTTGATTTGCTCAAATCCATTCATCAAGTCCATGACACTGAAAAGTGCACCTGATTTCAGAACATCAAAGGCATCGTCCAACCTTGGCAGTGGGAAATTGATGGGTTTGGTGATGGCGTTCAGGCGCCTGTAGTCTACAGCAAATCGACATTTCCCACCCTTTTTCTTAACGAGCACTACGGGACTGTTCCACTTACTCAGGGAGGGTTTGATAATGCCATTTTCCAACATTTCATCCACATGCTTTGCAATCTCTTCCTTTTTGTCAGGACACACCCTGTAGGGGCAAAGGGAAATGGATGAATGGTCTCCCGTGTCAATTTCATGCTTGCAGAGGAGTGTAGTGCCCAGTTCTGACATGTCAACAGCAAAAATGTCTCTGCTGGCCAACAAGAAGGCGGTGGGGCGCTGTTTCTGTGCCGTACTCAAGTTAGCATGGGACAGGTCAATCCCCAGATCCTCCACTGTACACTGGGTGATGGGCTCTGAGGGCATAGTCGAAGCAACTTGAGGCGTATGGTTGTCTCCGTCCACGATGTCAGTCACTGCCTCTACCGTACGAAGTAATGTACCAGGGGAGAGTGCTATGTCAGTGTCCATGGGGTTAAGAACACAGCAAACCATCTTACCTTTCGCAACAGGTGCAACTGTTTTGGCCAGCAAGACATGGTAACACGCTGCGAAGTCCATTCTGGGTGTAAAAAGTGCAGCCCCCATGGGTGGGGCGGAGGGTGCGCTGACTGAGACGATAGTCCCTGTGTGTGCTGGAACAATGACTGGATCTGCTGTGCCTACTAAATGTTCAGCTGAGGTAAAAATCGGGGTCACGCTGATACCTCCATGAAATGTCATTTCCCCATTGCTGTAGTTCAGAACGACGTCTTGTGTTGAAATGAAATCCATCCCTAGAGTGGGATTGCCATGTTTTCCAGGACAGCAAACGAATGCTTTATCTGAGTGTCAGCGATGTGTACAGGCGCAGTGACATGTCCCAAGACAGGGACGTGATGTTCTCCTACCCCTCTGACGCTAGGTGTACAGGGTGCATCTAATGGGAAGCGTGCTTGTAGGCCACTGGCGCGATAGAACTCAGGACTCAGACAAGAAATAGCAGCACCTGTGTCTATAAGGGCCATAACCTCCCTATCATTGACTGTAACATACACCGTACTGCCGTCTTTGAGGGCTGTTGAGCTACACCTGCCATGGCCTGTCATGTCAGTGGTCCCGTTCGGCACACCGTCGCCCTGCCACGGAGAATGCGGGGGGGGGGGGGGGGGGGGGGGAGGGCGGGCACATCCCTATTGCAAGGGGCATGCTTGAGGGCACGCCCAACGAAGGTGCCCAACGACGCCACACTGGTGACAGTGAGCCCGCTGAAAACGGCAGTCTCTGGCTTTGTGTTCATACTTCCCACAACACAGATTCGGCTATCGAATCAGTACAACGACACGCTGCTAGATTCGTCAACAAGGACTACCGTCGTGAGAGTAGTGTCACCAAGATGCTGAAAGAACTCGGTTGGTCTGACCTGGAGGAACGCAGAAGAGAGGCACGCCTAATACTACTCTTCAAGGTTACCAAAGGCCTGGTAGCCATTGACCCATCGGAATACCTGACACCACAAACAACACGCAGTAGGAAGTCAAACTCACAGAATTTCCAGTATCAACACACAAGCACGAGGCAGTTCGCCAACTCCTTTTTCCCAGCAACCAAGAGAGACTGGAATCGCCTGCCTGAGGACGCAGTCCAGGCACAGTCCGTGGAGGCCTTCAAGAGCATCATCCGCAACACAGCATAGCATCGGCGCCGGTGTGTCCGCACCAACCCCCCTTGACGTGATGCTCTCTAGAGTTTTGTCAAGTACCGATTCAGATTCAGACACTGTATCGTGGGCTGGCCATAACGCTGACCACTGTTGTTCATGCCTCTGCCTACCTGGGCGGGTGTGGTGTCCTGCATGCGGCCTGGCGCTGGTGGGCGACTCATTAGACACGCACCTTGATTCTGATCAACATATGTGGTTGTGGGTTGGTTGGTCGTCATGACCGACAGGTTGCGGTGTAGTGCACCATTA
This sequence comes from Conus canariensis, assembly GCA_033310375.1. Classification (NCBI taxonomy): domain Eukaryota; kingdom Metazoa; phylum Mollusca; class Gastropoda; order Neogastropoda; family Conidae; genus Conus; species Conus canariensis. The sequence goes on from CM065724.1 coordinate 80,064,059, forward strand.
ATAGACCTGAGACTGTCTTGCAGTTCTTGCATTTGCGCAGCGAGCACCGCCACACTCGCAGAACTGTCTGCCGTGTTGGGCTGCTTTATGACTTCTGATAGTTTGGCGAAATGAAGGGCGTGCGTTAGGATCCTAGGTTCCTTTTCCATAACAAACCGGGAAATGTGGTCTTTGAACCCTCTGACCACCGTTTCCATGATTTCTGTCTGGGACTTTTGCAGCTCATGGCCCTTCTTAAGCATCCATTGGACATAATCATCTACTGATTCTGAGTGTCCCTGCTTTCTGGAGATAAAGTCACTCAAGTGTGCCCAACACATGGATGGGTGTGGGAGGTATCTCTCCTCGAACGCTCGTCTGACAGCCTGAAAAGAAGACTTATCTGTGAGACTGTCAAACCAAGTAGCTGCCGAGCCTCTTAGCAGCATGGGTAGGGTGAGCAACCCCTGATGCTCACTCCACCCTTTCAAAGACATATACAATTGAAAGCGTCTGAACCACAGGGCAGTATCCTCCCTGTCTGTGCCACTGAAGGGTTCTGGGCATAGATGGCTTGGGATGTTAGTGGGTTCTGGCCTTTGGTGGTTGACAGCCCCCTCAGTGAGTCTTGCCAGTTGGGTTTCATTCTCGGTAATTTCCCTGCGCTGAGACTGTAAAACATTCAATTGGCGTTGCTCTTGTTCTTGAAACAAAGAATGCTGAGCCTTTTGTCTTTCAGTGAACTCCGAAAGTATTGTTTGGCCTCTGCCAAACTTTGTAATAGCATGTCTGCCTCTTCCTGTCGATCAGCCGTATGGAGGGACGCTTCATACCCGGCATCACTTTGTGGCATAACATCATCAAGAAAATGTCCGTCTGAACGGTGTACTGATGACATGTTGCTCACAGGATAAAGTTGTCCAGGGGGTGTATTATTTTCAGGGGAGGAGTGTAGGGGATCGACAACTTCATCGTCCGGAGCCATGTAAATACGGGTCTGCTCAAACTCAAGGGCTTCCTTGTGTGCTGTCCGTGAGGGTGATGGGGTTAGTAGGCCAGAGGGGATATGGAGCCGAGGGGTTGTGGTCTGTTGAGCAGTAGTAACACCATCTCCTATCATATAAAAATCCCTGCAATCCGCGTTATCTGGTTGCCGAAGATGCTTAACCCGAGACATAACAAGGGTTAATCAGCTGTTACAAAAGAAGGGCTACACTACCCACGGGGACTATCTCCGGACTGTGTAACGAAAGGAGGGTGGGAGGGGAAGTGGGCAATGGGGTCCTTTGAGGATGGAGGGAGATAGTGAAAGGTGGTGAGAGGCAGGGTTATGATAACAGAGGAGGGAAGATGGGGGGGGGGGGGATGGGCGAGGAGGGGGAGGGGGTGTGCTGGCAAAGGGGGAGGAGTGTAGGGGATCAACTACCGTCGGGGGGGGGGGGGTGAAGGGTGAGTGGTGGAGGAGAGTGGGGGGGGGGGGAGCAGTCACGGATTGGGTGGAAAGGCTCGGCTGCGGCTGGGGAAATACCACGCGTGTCTGGCTGCACACTGTATGGTGTGTCAAGTGTGCACCCAACGCGGGCACTACGAGCAAGTCATCTATCAGCTCACGCGACTCGGCCTCACGTGTTTCACATGTGCGCGTGAACCAGTACAACGTGAACCTGGCTTCCCGTTACGGAGTGCGTGGCCCAGCTGTCTGTGAGGAATATGCAATTCTAAATATATCTACCACTCATCTGTATAACCTGAGTGGGCCAGCAACCCAATATTCCAGTACGGATTGTCAGATCAGCCCTTACTGCCCACGTGGCTGGGGTGAGGGGGTGGGGGGAGGGTAAAAAGAGATCTGAGAAATGTGGTGATCTGCAAAGCAAAGCTCACTACCACCCTTTCAATATGGTTCTGCTCTCCGAAAAAGGAGAAGTGCCTATCAGCAGCAGTAGGCTGGCCTGTCCCTGCGTTTGTGCTGACGCAGAAGCCACGTGACTGTTTCTAAATTTACTACTAAAGGTACTGTGTGCCGCATTGGCTTGTACTGGAGCCCGCGGCTTATTCCGCGGTTTATTCCGTCTCATAGTACACAACTTCTTCTTATCATACACCACTGCATTCCCACTATATCTTCCTTTTCCTTGTGTGCAGTTCTCAACACCTTAGTACATATCTATTAAATAAACAAACCAATCCTTAACACCCTTTTTCTTACTTATGTACCAACAAATATTCAGCACAAATTTCACCCAAACATACTAAAATAGCATCATTCTAGTACACACAGTACTACTAATACACGTAGTACGGGAAAAATCTAAACAACCAGACAAAAGATGAGAACAGAAGAGAGGAAAACAGTTTGGAACAGTCAGTCAGTCATACATCCCATAACAGTCCCACCAAGCCTAACATTGTGCCTGAGAGAACTTTATCGAAACTTGTTCAGGTGTTATTTCTTTTCTCTCACTGTCAAGGCACAGTATCCAGGCTTGATGGTTGTGACTATTGCATCGAAAAATAGCGAAAAGAGGACGGGGGCTGTTGTGTGATGGAAGCGAGTTCTACGGTGGCCATGCCGTGATTTGATTAAAAAGTTGATTCACAGGGGCGAAAGAGTGAAATCAACAAGATCAATGTGCGCAAGCGACAGAAGATGACGTCCATTTTTTTCATTATCTAGAGCTTAAAGATCTAAGATTGAAATGATCTTCTCCTAGCATTATAGCAGACCGACACGATTCAGAGGTCTAAGATTGAAATTATCTTCTCCTAGCATTATAGCAGACCGACACGATTCAGAGTTGCGTTATTTAGGTCAGTCATGTACAATGTTGTCATCAAGCTTTATTTTCTCAACCAGTAGATATCAATGATTTCAATACACATATTTTGTACATTTTATGTACTTCAAAAACTTACCCCTTCAGATAGGGCAGTTGCCTTTCTGCATACAACATTGCATCGTGTCGTTTTACCATCCGTCGGGAGGAAGAGGGTGGTTGGAAAGATGCGTGTTTGTGTGTGTGGGGGGGGGGGGGGAGTTGGGGGGAAGGGGTGTTTTTTCTGCTTTATGTGGAGATGGGGTTGCATGTGTCTCTGTGATCTGACACGACCTTATGTACATCTTCAATCAGTGTATTCCATTCCCGTAAGGATGTTCGTTCTATCTGCACACCACCCACCTGCCACACCTACACCCCCCAGCACGCGCGCGCGCGCGCACACACACACACACACACACACACACACACTCACACACACACGTACACACACACACACACACACACACACACACACACACACACACACACACACACACACACCACTAAACAGCATAAAACATCTGCCATTCATCTGCAAAACACATTTGCCATATAATCTACATTATTAAAATCTCAGTAACTGTCCAGAATCGTGTTTCATCAGTTCAGCCTGGCCTGTAATGATTTCACGAGTATAACTGGACAAGGTGTATGTCAACAGGTACGCGGGTCGATTGAAGTGGCAAGATGGAAGCACAGCATATTACAGACAGGCTCTCAGGAATTTCGAAACTTATCGCACAAACCTACCAATCTGCTGTTACTTCGCGCATTTTCGTTTTCATGCATTCTATGAACTGTGTAGCAAAATATCTGGCCGTGCACGTGGTGCACTGTGTGAGTTTGCCCCAGTAAAAGGTAAGCTTTCGAGAGTGTTACTCCAACGGTTAAAATTTAACTTCCGAAATCTTTCTTTGTATCATTCAAAGCAAACTTCCTTGGATGTAGCAGATGTCGTGGCCAAGTGGTTTCCATCGCAGATTTATAAATCTGGGTTTAGTTTCCATCAGAGCTATCTAGTCAAGATTTCCCCATCCCCATCGGCTCCTACGTACAGCTGAGTTTGCTATGGGCTGAACTAAGAAGCTAGGAACAGCACATTTGAGGTTCATCTTCTTGATGGGTGCTTTTCTGGGAGCGTTGTTCAATTATCTGATCAACACCCCAGATGTCTATCTCTCTGACCTGGTAGATGCCATAGTGTATTATGAAATCAAATGTAAAATGCAGCCCTATCATCTCAGACCAAAATGAAGCTCCATGGCATTGTCTTTATCATCCCTAACCTTATCTTTCAGCAGGAAAAAGTCTTTAAGTCCTGCAGACTTGTATACCCTGCTCTCATGATGACCTCATCTTGGAATCCTTCTCCACGTCTGTGCCCTTGGTGAGATCTCACAGAGGTCATCGGTATCACTGTCTTTGGACGGACGTGGTGGCGCCTTCGAGAGGGGCACGCTCACTCATGCTGGCTCTGCAACTAAGCAATTAAAGTCATTGGTAAGGGGCATCACTCATACTGGCTCTGCAACTAATCAATTAAAGTCATCAGTAAGGGGCATCACTCATACTGGCTCTGCAACTAATCAATTAAAGTCATCGGTAAGGGGCATCACTCATACTGGCTCTGCAACTAATCAATTAAAATCATCGGTAAGGGGCATCACTCATACTGGCTCTGCAACTAAGCAATTAAAGTCATCGGTAAGGGGCATCACTCATACTGGCTCTGCAACTAATCAATTAAAATCATCGGTAAGGGGCATCACTCATGCTGGCACTGCAACTAATCAATTAAAGTCATCGGTACTGGCTCTGCAACTAATCAATTAAAGTCATCGGTAAGGGGCATCACTCATACTGGCTCTGCAACTAATCAATTAAAGTCATCGGTAAGGGGCATCACTCATGCTGACTCTGCAACTAATCAATTAAAGCCATCGGTAAGGGGCATCACTCATGCTGGCTCTGCAACTAAGCAATTAAAACCATCAGTAAGGGGCATCACTCATACTGGCTCTGCAACTAAACAATTAAAGTCACAGGTAAGGGGCATCACTCATGCTGGCTCCACAACTAAACAATTAAAGTCATCGGTAAGGGGCATCACTCATGCTGGCTCTACAACTAAGCAATTAAAGTCATCGGTAAGGGGCATCACTCATGCTGGCTCTGCAACTAAGCAGTAAATGTAATTGATAAGGGGCATCACTCATGCTGGCTCTGCAACTAAGCAATTAAAGTCATCGGTAAGGGGCATCACTCATGCTGGCTCTGCAACTAAGCAGTAAATGTAATTGATAAGGGGCATCACTCATGCTGGCTCTGCAACTAAGCAGTAAATGTAATTGATAAGGGGCATCACTCATGCTGGCTCTGCAACCAAGCAATTAAAGTCATCGGTAAGGGGCATCACTCATGCTGGCTCTGCAACTAAGCAATTAAAGTCATCGGTAAGGGGCATCACTCATGCTGGCTCTGCAACTAAGCAATTAAAGTCATCGGTAAGGGGCATCACTCATGCTGGCTCTGCAACTAAGCAATTAAAGTCATCGGTAAGGGGCATCACTCATGCTGGCTCTGCAACTAAGCAATTAAAGTCATCGGTAAGGGGCATCACTCATGCTGGCTCTGCAACTAAGCAATTAAAGTCATCGGTAAGGGGCATCACTCATGCTGGCTCTGCAACTAAGCAATTAAAGTCATCGGTAAGGGGCATCACTCATGCTGGCTCTGCAACTAAGCAATTAAAGTCATCGGTAAGGGGCATCAGAGGTGGTGTCTTGTACAACGGAGCAATTAAAGTCATCGGTAAGGGGCATCACTCATGCTGGCTCTGCAACCAAGCAATTAAAGTCATCGGTAAGGGGCATCATAGGTGGTGTCCTGCATATGTTGAATCGGAGCAGGCAGCACTGACCTCCACAGAAGGCACTGGCTGAATTGCAGCTTCTCCTGTGTTGGGTTGCCTCGTGACAACTTGACACTGACTGATCTCTGCAGATTGCCAATGCAATGGCTGCAAAGGCCAAGTGAGGGTAAGACTGTGAACGAATGAACAGTATGAGCAGCGAAAGAGTAATGCCACTGAAGTCACATGGGAAACAAAGCGGTGAAAAAATCTACTATACCATCTTAACAGTACAGTCTATATTGTGGCGTTGCCGTTTTGGTGGTGTCATGAATGTGGAACTGCTTGTGGAAAGGTAGACTTCCAGAAGGTTTCCCTCTACCAGCGAAAGATAAGGCCTCCAAAATATTTTCTTCTACAAGTAAGAGGCAAGACTCTCCCAAGGCTCTCTCAAACAAGTCAACACACACACACACACACACACACACACACACACACACACACACACACACACACACACACACACACACACACGCACGCACATTCCCCGCCCCACCCCCAAATATAAACAAATGAAATAAAACAGATAAGATAATGAATGCCCTAATGTGGAAGGTCCAGTGTTTATCCTTTCCTCAGATGATAGATTTACTTCTATCAATGAAAGGCAGCGTTTGTGCAGACACACTTTCATCAGCGGAAGAGACTGCTTCATAACAGGTACTCATACCAAATAACAGGTAACATATATAAACGGTCACCCGTGTTTACAATATTACCAGCATTTCTGTTGAATATAGATCGTCAGCTGTATACAAACGACACTGTCAGATCGTGTTACTTTCCCTGCTAAAAAGTGACGCAGTTTTCGTCCTCAATTTTAGATTTACAGGAGGTCTAGTTGGAGGTGTAGGATTGGAGAACACTCTTTTCATTTCTATAATAAGAACACTGAAATTACATGTGTGTCTTCGCACGCGCACATTCTCTCTCTCTCTCTCTCTCTCTCTCTCTCTCTCTCTCTCTCTCTCTCACACACACACACACACACACACACACACACACACACACACACACACACACATACGCACGCACACACATATGCACGCACTCACGCTTGTTTATTGACACGCGCACGAGTGTGCACGAACATACGCGTACGGACGCGCGCGCGAGCGCGCACACACACACACACACACATACACACACATGCACGCACGGGCGTGCACTCACACACCACACCATACACAAAGAGAGAGAGAGAGAGAGAGAGAGAGAGAGAGAGAGAGAGAGGAGAGAGAGAGAGAGAGAGAGAGAGAGAGAGAGAGAGGAGAGAGAGATTCTGTCGCTGTTTCTAGAAAGATACGCATTGTGTAGAACAATGGATTTTCGGATGACTGGGCTCTAGCAGCACATGCCCATTTATGATGAAGCAGTTACTTTGCAAGGTTTAAATTGTTGATACTCAGTCCTGTCATTATGGTAACTGTTTCCTGTTTAGCGTACGGCTTGTTTTCAAGTGCTAGTTTACGGTGATTTTTTTTTAAAAAAGCAATTTAAAAAAAAGAAAATCGAAATGTCTAGCCAATTCTTTCATTGTGACTTTAGTTTGAGTTGACTTTTTTTTTCTGATTTAGAACTTATCTAGTAATGAGAAGCAGCAACAGCAACAACAAAGCAGCAGCAGCAACAGCAGCAACAACAACAACATCAACAACAACAACCAAAGTGTCATTTCTTTTATCTTTTTGTTCCTCAGCAGCATATAACTCCACACCAAACTCTCCCAAAGACGGCGTCACATTCACTTCCTCTAATTCATTACATCCTGTTCTCACCGTCACGTGCTTGGAGGGTCACGTGACGCACCAGTTCTTGGAATGTGACGTCACTACCAGGTGTTGGACAGGAGGAGGGGAAGAAGGGAGCAGGAGCTCCCAGTGTGTCCACACGCTTTCTCCAGCTCCCCCGTCTTTCCGGTGCAGAAACAGGGTGCAGGAAGTACCATACATGCTCGTGTGCGACCACCGCAACGACTGTGCTGATTACAGCGATGAGGACTTCTGTCAGTTTGAACCTTGTAACCCTTACGTCACTTTTGACTGCGGAAATTCAGAGGTAAGTATACAGTGAACGTTCGTGACCTGGACCCTGCGCTTCAGTTATTCTCCATGGTAAATATTCCGAAAGGGATATCTGTAAATATCGGCTTTGTACATTTCTTATATTTAGTCTGTTATTTCAAGATTTGACAGTGCTAAACTGATGATAAGTGCAGTTTGTTTGACATTATCAATAACTTGTATTTGCAAGTATATCTGAAACACACACGCTCACACACACACGCGCGCGCGCGCGCCCGTGTAGTCTACAGAAAGTATTGTTGATTTTGATGTGCACCAGCTGTCCATACTGGCTCTTGTGCTATAGATAATGTAGATAGATAGATAGATATAATATCAGAGGTGTGTGTGTGTGTGTGTGTGTGTGTGTGTGTGTGTGTGTGTGTGTGTGTGTGTGTGTGTGTGTGTGTATTGCTAGATAGATATATAGATATACACACAGAAACACCGACATTCACACACACAGATAGATATATAGTTAGATAGATTGGTAGATATAGATAGTGACAAAATCCCAACATTCAAAATGTTCTTTGGGGATCTAACGATTAATGCTAAGTTTATTAGCAGACAGTCTGTCAAAGATTCTACACAAAGGAAAATAGTTCCAGTGCACACCGGTTTTCCAAAATTTTGAAAGACTTGGGCAGGGAGAGCATTATCAATCGAACTATACAGAGATGAAACGGGTCATTATGTCTGTTAGAACGTACTATGCTGGCAGAATCCAGTTCACTGTTTATTTAGGAGACTATCGCGCTTTAACGGGGTAGAGGTATGGGCCTATATGATGAAAGCGGAATAATAAATGTGCACCCTGTGTGTGTGTGTGTGTGTGTGTGTGTGTGTGTGTGTGTGTGTGTGTGTGTGTGTGTGTGTGTACGTGTGTGCGTGCGCGCACGTGCTTGTGCGAGTAAATGTATGTATGTGCGTGTTTACGTATTTGTGTGTGTGCTGGTGGTGGGGTCGGGGGCGCATGTGATCAGTGTTTACAAATGGAAGCACTCTGTGACAACATGCCCCACTGCGTTCAGGGTACGGACGAAGCACTGTGTTACAGACAAAAAAGATCATATGCCGGAACCCGACGCGATGCTCTCATAGTTTTCCTGGTGCCTGATTTTAGAAATAAATACACACTGAGAATTATGTTTGCTAATCCTTTTGTGAATGTTGATGATAAGTCATGCCCACCCAGCTATTTCAAATGTCCAAACACAGATCTATTCCTTTGTCTTCCTGTCTTCCTGCGATGCAATGACGTGGCAGATTGCCCGGGACACGAAGATGAGAAGGGCTGTGAAGATTCCACCTGCCCTGGCTACTATCGCTGTAGAGACTCCAAGATTTGTCTGCATGCTACACATATGTGTGATGGAAAATATGGACAATGTCCACAAAATGACGATGAATGGGCATGTGATGTTAATTGTCCACATGCATGCACATGTTACGGACATGCGTTTTTCTGCAACCAGTCTTTTACCAGTGAAAAGCATTCCTATCTTCGTTATTTGCATGCAGACGGAAGTAATATGACGCTGGAGGCTTTACAGCATAACATGATGCTCATTCATCTGAGCCTAGCCCGCTGTTCCCTGCATAATCTCACAATGCCCCGACTTCCTAACCTGCACAACCTTTATTTGAGTGATAACGCTATCACTCATCTTTCTCCTCTAATGTTCATGGAAATGAGAATGCTCCGTGTCCTGGTCCTGGCCAGAAACCCTTTGGATCTACGAATCAGTCTTCCAGCAATCACTAGTATTAACCGTCTTGAAAAGCTGGATTTGTCTTTTGTTCATATTCCAGCGCTGGATCCAAGACATTTTCAGGAACTGACTCACCTCTCTATCTTGAATCTGTCCCATACACAGTTAACTCACGTACAAAACGTTGGGTTTCATACAATGAGATCGTTGAAATACGTTGACCTGAGACATTGCCCTTTAACTGGATTTCCTCACCGTTTATTCCACAATCTGGACCAACTGCTGGAAGTAAAAGCCAGCAATTTTAAGATGTGCTGCCCAAGCCTTTTGCCTGAAGACTTCAATCTTGTTGGTTGTGTGGCTCCTTCAGACCAGCTTTCGTCCTGTGACGACTTGTTACCAAGTGATCTGTACCGGACAGGCCTGGCTGTTCTAGTGGCGTTCTCTCTGCTGGGGAATTCTATCAGTCTGTTATTCCGTACTGTTGTTGATAAGTCGGCCACTTCATTTGGTTTTGGTGTTTTTGTGCTGCACTTGTGCTTGTCTGATTTCTTGATGGGGGTGTATTTGATGGTGATTGGGGTGGTAGATTCTGTATACAAGGGCAATTACCTTTGGAACGATTTATCATGGAAAAGCAGTCATGTCTGCAAGGCAGCTGGATTCTTGTCACTGATGTCGTCAGAAGTGTCAGCATTCCTGGTCAGTGTGATCACGGTGGATCGATTCCTGGTGCTGCGGTTTCCGTTCAGCAGTGTTCACTTTGCTCCCAGATCAGCTCACGTGTCTAGCCTGCTCCTGTGGGGGACTGGTGTCTGTCTGGGTGCTGTCCCTTTGCTGCCAGCTACCTCCCACTGGCACTTCTATGGCCAGACGGGCATGTGCATTCCGCTCCCCATCACCAGCACTGAGTTTGCTGGCCATGACTATTCCTTTGGTGTGTTCATTTGCCTCAACTTCATCCTTTTTCTTTTCATTGCAGCAGGTCAAGGTTTCATCTACTGGTCAGTGAGGTCCAACATGATGAGAAACAGAGGCACAGCTGGTGAATCCAAAAACATTACTATCGCCCGTCGACTGATCACTGTGGTAGTGTCCGACTTCCTCTGCTGGTTCCCCATTGGGGTTCTGGGACTGATGGCAGACAGGGGATTTCAGGTGTCAAATGACGTCAACGTCGCTATTGCTATTTTTGTCCTTCCACTCAACTCTGCCCTCAATCCTTTCCTCTACACTGTCAACGTCATTCGGGAACGCAGAAGAATCAAGCACGAGAAACGCTTGATAGATGTATTGTCCAAAACCTTGTACACAGAAACCGATAAGGAGTGTATGGAAAAGTAAAGTAAATATGAAGATTGAAGGATTTTCCAACAGTGTTGGTGCCTATCTATCTGGATTTTAGAATTTACATATTGTAGGGGTTTGAGTAAATGTAAGTGCGTACGTGCCTGCGTGCGTGTCACCGTCTATTTACCCTTAGAAATAACAATAACATTGATAATAATAATAATGATAATAATAATAATAATGATAATAATGATAATGATGATAAAGGCTTCAAGTAGTTGGTGCCCTTGAGGAACAAGTCTTTAAAGATGATGAGCTAGAGAGAAATGTGACAGAACATTAATCCAACGATGACTTTCTACTAACAACAGTATAAAATCTGACCGCCGTTTTAGTAAAGAGATGATAATTTATTTATAAATTACTTTCACCTGACATGACAGTTGAACGATCTGCCGATCATGAACCGCAAGCCTTGAAAGGTGGCATGCGAGCGAGAGAGAGAGAGAGAGAGAGAGAGAGAGAGAGAGAGAGAGAGAGGAAGAGAGAGAGACAGACTGACAGAGAGAGAGAGAGAGATAGACAGATAGACAGACAGAGACACAGACACAGAGAGAGAGAGAGAGAGAGAGAGAGAGAGAGAGAGAGAGAGAGAGAGAGAGAGAGAGAGCAGAAACAAACAGAACAGAACAGAACAGAACAGAACAGAACAAGCTTTAATGTTTCTTGACCACCCGCCCTCAGAAAGGACCCATGTACAAAATGGGACGTACGCAACAAAAATAAGAGCACACACCCAGCAATAACCTCTTCTTACTTTCATCTGATCAACAGTTTCAACAACATGTTTACATTTTTGCCTGTGCTCGACTGATGTTTTTCTCTGACGAAATGTATATATATATATATATATATATATCAATTAGATGGGGAAAGAAAAGATTTTATAATTTGATTTAACAGAGCCCAGACTGGCAGAAGGTATTTGAGTTGATGTGTGAAATTGTTCGGAATAAAAAAAAGCCCGAGATACCAAGAAAACTGATCAAAAGATTAAATACGACCAAAGGAAATGTGGGAGAGACGAGTATTATTGTAAAAGAACAGGAGTTTACGGGAAGGAGTGTACTAGTGCAAGAGATCCCTCAGACATTGGGGACAGTATGATTCAAAAGAGTTCTGGCAGATATAAATTCCTTTGCTGTATAGGAAGCCCGTCAGAGAAGAGAACACAATGATGGGGAAAGATGGGCAAATGTAGGTGAGCAAAAGCTGAGATGGGTGTAATGATTTGGGACGTTCTAAAATTTCTTGATGAGACCAGGACAACCAGATAAAAGAGATTGCAATAATGCAAACGAGAGAGAGAGAGAGAGAGAGAGAGAGAGAGAGGAGAGAGAGAGAGAGAGAGAGAGAGAGAGAGAGAGAGAGAGAGAGAGAGAGAGAGAGTACGAGAAGAGAGAGAGAGAGAGACTACGGAGGCTTCTGGTGGAGGATGACAGATGGAAGCTATGCCTCGGAGTTCAAGAAAACAAACCCGTATGACATTGACAACATGCCTTTAAAAGGAAAGAGTTTGATCCAATGTCACGGGGGTTTTGACCACAAGAAAGAGCGACCGATGCGTCAATGAAGTCGGCAGAAAATGGAAAATAGAGATCATTTAAATACTTTCTTGGACAGATCAACATCGTTTCGATTTTGTCTTTGTTCAATCTAAAAGTGTTTCCAACCATTACCGGAACATCAGTAAGAGATCCAGGAATAAAAGGCTGGCTTCATCAGCGAAACTAACTCTCTCTCTCTCTCTCTCTCTCTCTCTCTCTCTCTCTCTCTCTCTCTCTCTCTCTCTCTCTCTCTCTCTCTCTCTCTCTCTCTCTCTCTCCCCTCGTTGGTCATATTCTGACATTTACTCGGTCATGTTCTGGCATGCATTCTGGGAGCCGGAATAGCTCAGTTGGTAGAGCGCCTGACTCGTAATCTTGGTGATCCTGGGGTTGCGGGTTCGAATCTCCGCCGGCGTTTCGGTACAGGGAGATTTTTCCCTCGGAGTTAACATTAGCTCTGACTCCATTTCCCATACAGTCCTTCGAATGAGACTATAAACCGAGGTTCCGTGTGTGAACGCACGCATAACATCTTGCACACACGTAAAATCCTATCACCAACTTTCGGAAGAGTAGGCCAGTTTGGCCGTTGGTATGGATGACACGTTACACACAGCATGCACCCTGCGTAAGAAATGGAAAGAATGAAGGAAGTAAAGAAACTGAGTGAACGATATTGAACGATATTGACTGGATGACACGGGAAACGACTGAATGAAGCGCCAGCTGGCAGCTCTTCAGTCGGCACTACCCAGGTAGGCAGCCCGTTGTGTAAGCGAGTGTTGATTGTAAAGCGCTTAGAGCTTGGTCTCTAGCCGAGAATAGGCGCTATATAAGTGTTCATTATTATTATTATTATTATTATTATTATTATTATTATGCACATCATATACCCATCTCTCTCTCACACCCAGATAACCACCTTTCCGGAAAACAATATTACTCTTATCTATATTGACCTTTAAACAAACTGAAGATGCTCTCTGTAAACTATTTAACTGTATTTGCAAACCAACGACAGTCGCGGAAAGAAGGACTACATCGTCAGCCAGTAAAAGGATAAACAATTCAAGCGAACCGAACAAAAAACTAACACCATGTCTGCCATTACTGATTACCTCTATAGCCAATTCATCCATAAATAATGGAAAAAAGAATTGGACTACATGTGTCTCCCTGCTTCACTCCAGACCAGCAAGACAAGTGAGTAGTAAGAGCTGCACCACATCTAATACGAGCCTTCACACCGATATACATACTTTTAACACAACGAAAAAGTTTTCCTTCAATTCCATTTTTCAGCAAAACAGGCCAGAGCAAGTTTCTATTAATAGTATCAAAACAGTTCTCAAAATCAATAAAGGCAACATAAAGTTTTCGATTATAACAAAATTGTTCTTGAACGCAAGCCAGTAGTGTAAACAAATGATCTATAGTAGAGTAACCAGCCCAGTCCGATATTCTCCAGTAATGTTATGTTCTGTTACCCAGGCCTGTATGCAACTGCTAATAGTCATACAATATACTTTACTGCTTGCATCACACAAACGTATACCACGATAATTCCCTGGATTATTGGCATTTCCTTTCTTATAAAGGGGCAAAAATAATCGATTCAGTCCAATCGTCTGGGTAGAATCCTTTCTTAAAAAGAACATTAAAAATTTTTACAAAGAAAGGAACAACGAACGCACTCGCACTTTTTAATATTTCGCCAATAGTGCCGTCGGGTCCTGCAGCTTTCTTGGGTCTAAGTTTTCTTAATGCGTGCACGACTACATCTTCAGAAATTGGTCTGTTAAAGAAATCATCATCATCATCATTTATACCATTATCTATTTCCTCATTTTTCGGAGTAGTAATAATTATCATCCTCTTTTTCCAGCAGCATTTCAAAATGTTTAAACCAATCATCTGCCGTCATCTGGTTTCTTATATTTTTCTTTTTGGGATAGTTTCCCAGAAATCTTTTTGACCATTTACAGAGGCTATCAGTTTGGCAATCATTGTACGATTATTGGGGATTGTGAGGTCTGGTGCTGGACGTCCCGCTCACTAAGGAAAGTGAAGTGCAACTCGATCACCTCTCCTTTCCAGGTGTAGTATTGCCGCGGTGATGCTTAACACCACTGCAAATGGCCTATGCTGCATTACTGTGTCCATAACAACACCTACCCGTGGTGTCCCTGTTTACGCTGAGATTGTTATGGGCGCGACCGAGTCCCCAGCGGTATAACTGGGTCAGGCGGGCTGAGCCTTAACCACCAGTTAAAATCTGCCTAGGAGAAGGAAATCTCTGATTCAAAAACCTACGACCCGAGGACTTCACTGTCACCGTCCCAGCTTGCTAGGCTATGACAGATGAACCACGGGTGTAAAGGGTGGGGCCAGTATTGCGCATGCTGCACTCCACCTTAAAACTCCACAGCGCAGGCCAGAGGGATAAATCCACGTCATCCCATCCCTTCCCCCTCCCCCCCCCCCACACCCCACCCCAATCCTTCCAAAGCCCTGTAGCGATGGGAAAAGGGCGAAAATGGCAGGTGAAAGATGTCACTGGAAGCCGCAGTCTCAATCCTGCATGCAGGCGGTTCAGGACTATCAGTCGTCTGGTGTTGACCCTGGAGATGACAACTTCACCCGGCAGTATCCTGAACGACCAAGCAGCCCTCTTTAGGGACAGCACTGCTTGCTCCACACGGAGAGGGGCCTAGGAAAGGTGGCCTAACCAAAGCTCATCTCCACTAACCTCAGTTGGCTAGCCGCAGTCAACGGACATCTTCCAACGCGGCCGAACAACAACAAAGAAGGAAAGGTTAACACCCGCCACAAAGGGTTATAAGATCTTAAAATTGCATGCTGGAACGTCAGGACCATGCTCGACAGGTCCGACAGCGGCCGCCCTGAGCGGCGTTCTGCTCTGATTGCTCATGAACTTGCCAGACTATCTATAGACATTGCTGCATTAAGCGAAGTCCGCTTTCTAGAGGAGGGCAGCCTTAAAGAACACGGCGCCGGTTACACCCTCTACTGGTCTGGCAAATCTGCAGCAGAAAAACACCTTTCGGGAGTTGGCTTCATGGTCAGATATTCCATTGCCTCCAAGCTAGAACACCTGCCAGCGGGGCACTCTGATCGCATCATGTCATTGCGCCTACCTTTGCATGGCAACCAGTCTGCGACACTGTTTAGTGTGTATGCCCCAACTCTACTTGCTGAACCTGCAGAAAAGGAAAGATTCTACAGCGACCTGCGCAATCTCGTACAGAGCACCCCTGCAGACGACAAGGTCTTTATCCTTGGGGATTTCAACGCCCGAGTAGGCCGAGATGCAGAAGCCTGGAAAGGAGTCCTCGGCAATCACGGTGTTGGAAACTGCAACGACAACGGGCGACTGCTGTTGGAGTATTGCGCCGAGCTGCAACTCTCCATCACAAATACTAACTTTCAGCAGAAGGACAGTCTCAAGACAACCTGGATGCATCCTCGGTCCAAACATTGGCACCTCCTAGACTATGTCTTAGTGCGCCAGCGAGACCTAAAGGACGTCTTGCATACCCGAGTGATGCCCAGTGCAGAGTGTCAGACAAACCACCGCCTCGTACGCTGCAAGCTGCGGCTCCACTTTAAACCTAGACCCAGGAGAGGAGGCGTCCCACGCAAGAAAATCAACATCAGTGGCCTACAGTCGGCTGAAGTGAAAGCTGACTTCCATTCGAACCTACAGTCAAGGCTAGAAGACCCCAGACAGTCCACTGATCCCTCCCCTGACGAATTCTGGGAACACCTGAAATCCTCCATCCTACAGGCATCTGAAGAAGTCCTCGGGTTCACCACCAAAAAGAACAAAGACTGGTTCGACGAGAACAACCAGGAGATACAGAAGTTACTGGCGAAGAAGAGACCTGCGCACCAAGCACACCTAGCTCAGCCAGGTTGCCCTGGGAAGAAAGCCACATTCCGCCTTGCCTGTAGCAACCTCCAACGCATGCTTAGAGTTAAACAAAACGAATGGTGGAATACCATCGCTGAGAAAACTCAGCTTTGCGCCGACACTGGTAACTACAGAGGGTTCTACGAAGCCTTAAAGGCGGTGTACGGCCCCTCGTACCAGGTCCAGAGTCCCCTGCGCGGCGCAGACGAACAAGCGCTACTCACAGACATGGCATCCGTCCTGAGCCGCTGGTCGAAACATTTTCAGGCACTCTTCAGCGCTGACCGTACAGTCCAAGACGCAGCAACTCAGCGTATCCCGCAACATCCAGTCAAGGCTGAACTTGATGAGGTGCCGACACTGGAGGAGATCACCAAAGCCATCCAACAGCTAAAGTGCGGCAAGGCTGCAGGAGTTGACGGCATACCACCAGAGATCTGGATCCATGGAGGCCCTCCTCTCCACATCAAACTCCATGAGATGCTGTCATGCTGTTGGGAGCAAGGCAAACTTCCACAGGATCTCCGCGATGCAGTCATCATCACCCTGTATAAAAACAAGGGAGAAAAGTCAGACTGCTCCAATTACCGCGGCATCACCCTGCTCTCAATCACAGGCAAGATCCTGAACAGACTGATCCCCACCATCGCCAACGAACACCTTCCTGAGAGCCAGTGTGGCTTCAGAGCCAACAGGAGCACTACCGACATGATATTTGTCCTCCGCCAGTTCCAGGAGAAGTGCCGCGAGCAGAACAAGGGACTCTTCATCACGTTTGTCGATCTCACTAAAGCTTTCGACACTGTGAGCAGGAAAGGTCTTTGGCAAATTCTGGAAAAACTGGGCTGTCCACCAAAATTCTTAAGCATGATCATCCAGCTGCATGAAGACCAAAACGGGCAGGTTAGACTCAATGGTGTCCTCTCAGAGCCATTCTCCATCTCAAACGGCGTCAAGCAGGGCTGTGTTCTAGCTCCGACACTCTTCAGCATCTTTTTTAGCATGATGCTCCAGCAGGCCCTTGGAGACCTTGAAAACGAAGACGGCATCTACATCCGCTACCGCACCGATGGCAGCCTGTTCAACCTGTGGCGACTACAGGCCCACACAAAGACGCTGGAGCAACTGATCCAAGAGCTCCTTTTCGCAGACGATGCTGCCCTTGTTGCTCACACAGAAGCAGCTCTACAAAGGCTAACTTCCTGCTTTGCAGAGGCTGCACAGCTCTTTGGACTGGAAATTAGCCTGAAAAAGACAGAAGTCCTGCATCAGCCTGCACCCCGAACAGAGTTTCACTCTCCTCACATCACAGCTGGCCAGACAGAGCTGAACACAGTCCACCAGTTCAGCTATCTGGGGTGCACCATCTCTTCAGATGCCAAGCTTGATAAAGAAATTGACAACAGACTGGCCAAAGCAAACAGTGCATTCGGAAGACTCTACAAACGAGTGTGGAACAACCGGCATTTGAAGCAAAGCACCAAGATCAGCGTGTTTCGTGCAGTCGTACTGACCACACTCCTGTACGGCTCAGAGTCGTGGGTCCTTTACCGTCACCACCTGCGACTCCTTGAACGCTTCCAGCAGCGCTGCCTCCGCACAATTCTCAACATCCATTGGAGTGACTTTACCACCAACGTCGAAGTCCTCGAGCGGAGGTCTCAAGTATAGAGGCTCTACTGCTGAAGTCCCAACTGCGCTGGGCAGGGCACGTCTCCAGGATGGAGGATCACCGCCTGCCAAAAATAGTCATCTGTGGAGAGTTGTCCACTGGCCATCGTGATAGAGGAGCGCCTAAAAAGCGCTACAAAGACAATCTAAAGAAAAGCCTCAGTACCTGTCACATCGACCACCGCCAGTGGTCAGACCTCGCTGCCGACCGTGGCGCCTGGAGAAGCACCATTCACAAGGCTGCATCCTCGTTTGAAGCCTCCCGCAGAGAAAGTCTCCGAGAAAAGAGGCAAAGGAGGAAAGCACGCCAGGCTGCAGCAGCTCAAGAACCACCGGACTCGACGCTGACCTGTGGCCGCTGTGGCAGATCATGCCTGTCCCGCATAGGACTCATCAGCCATCAGTGCGCCTGCAACCGACGTGGACAACCCCCTCAATAATCTTCGTCTGCGAAGTCAAGCCAAGAGAAAGAGAGTACGATTATGCATTTTTTTTCTTATAGAATAACAAATTCTTATATTCCCTTCTGGCTGCATTAAAAGCATATCTATTGCTTTCCTGCTGAGAACGACGTGATGTCTTTACTCTTAAAGAACGACGCAATTTCTTGAACAATTTTCGCATCTCTTTCCTTTTGTTTCGACATTCCGTGTCATACCAGTCTTGATGTCTCTTTCTCCCACTCACACATTCTCTTTTTGCATGCACACAGCCATCTCTTTCACACAAGTATTAAATCTGTACAGGGCTACATTGACATCAATATCAGCGGAGTGAACAACATCATGTATACGTTCAACTATTTCCTACATCATTAACCTGTCGAATACAATCAGGATTCCAAACAAACTTTTCAATGAACACCTTATCTTTAGACAAAATATCTATACTGCTTTCTTTTGAAAAAGACATTAACAATGTTACAGGCATATGATGTGTTTCCGTATAGTCTAAAACTTTTAATGCACAAGTATCACACACATAAGCAAGAAGATCACGAGATATCAAAAGAGTAATCTATAACACTGCATCCAAAATCACAAATGTACGTGCAGCGTCCTTCGAGGTCACCATAACACATACCATTCATAACGCACAAGTTGAACGCAGTACACATGTTTAGCAAGGACTTACCAAATCCATTAATAACAGAATCATGTGAATTTCTTGTAATGTTTACGAAATCTCTTTTAGAAAGTGGACAATAAAGATCATTTTCCACAGACACAGGCTGCGAGATGTTAGAAGTACGACCATTAAGATCACCAGAAAGAAGCACAAAATAGTCATTATCTACAAGGGCATTATCAAATAAACAGTTTTCCAGCAAGGCAATCCCATCCCCATCCACTCCCAGATAGTTATAATACCGAGAACCCTCGGGTGGTACGTACGCACAGACATACAACACATCCTTTTCCACGCCAAACAGGTTCTTGTTAATGACGAACAACAGAAAGTTTCCAACACTCACTTTGACCTGCTTCACAAAAGACATAAACTCATTTTTGATGAGACAAACGACACCGCCCGAAGGCCTCCCAGCATTTGATAGCTTTTTAGCTGGTTGGCAAAAAGCCTTGTATCCTGTAAAGATATCCGAATCAATACTATCAACAAAAGTTTCGACCGAGCAAACAAAATGAAAAGATGACACAAAAGAAACAAAATCGTTATCAAAATTGTTTTCCCATCAAACCATTCACATTCCAATGCATAAATAAAAAAAACCCTCTGGTGATTTCCTTAATATGATGAATAATCATTACTCGAAACGGATTTGTCAACGGAATTCACATACGAAGTTCCGTCATCGCTATCATCTGATGAAATCGGTGCCCCAAATAACGATTCAATGAATTCAGTATAAACGTGATCCAACCCGACACCACTCTCCCCCACCCTCACAAGCCTCCCGCGACTCATTCTCCGATTAAAGAGAACGCACCTCATCACCCGCATGATCCGAAACCACCGACCCCGCACTTCCATGCATACATCCGCATCCCCACAATGTGACATCCCGTCATGACCAACAAAGCAGACCGATTTGCGAGAGTCCTGTACACCACAGGAAGACGCTATACTCATGCCTACTTCACAACCTGCCAAAGCACGATCAAACACAGAAATCTCACAAACACGAGAAAACTCATTATTATCTGAACCATTCACAGTATCACACATAGTAACAACATCGCCAGTGAGATTCGAACACGAATCATTGGTAAAGTAAAGCACATCGCCATTGCACGAAACCATGTCAGTGTCACACACAGTAGCAACAGCGCTATAGTGATTCGAACACAAACTATCATTTGATGAAACTATGCAATTATCACACACAGTAACAACATCGATGCAGGGGTTCAAAGGCGAATCACAACCTGAAACCATGTCAGTATCACATACAGCAACAAGATCGCTACCAGAGTTCAAAGTCCAGTCATTACTAGCTGAAAGCATATCAATATTACACACAGTAATAACACTGTTACTGGAATTCGAACACGAATCGTTACAATCTGAACTTATGTTAGTATCATGCACAGTGAAAATTTTGAGCAGGGATTCGAACGCCAATCATTTTCATCTGAAAAATTGTCAGTATCACACACAGTAACAAGAGCGCTACAGGGCTTTGAACACAAATCATTACAACCCGAAATCAAATCAGTATCACATTCAGTAACAGTAACATTGCAGGGGTTCTAACACTGATCAGTATAATCTGCAGCCATGTTAGTATTACACACAGTAAAAATGTCGATATCGGGGTTCGAACACAAGTCGTAATAATCTGACACCATATCCGCATCATCTACTGTAACAACATCGCTGAAAGAATTCGAACGTACATCATCATTATAACCTGAAACCATGTCAGTATCAAAGCTAGTGATAATATCGCCAAAGGGGGGGGGGGGGTTCGAAGAACACGAATCATTACTACCTGTGACCTTGTGAGTACCACGCATAATAATAATAATAATAATGTATGGATTTTATATAGTGCAATTCTTGGGATCAACTCATTGCGCTCAGCACACACTCAAACACTCGCACTAACATGTGTTCACACACACACACACACACACACACACACACACACACACACACACACACACACACACACACACACACCTACCGACACAGGCGCACTTATCAAGTTCATCGGTTCAAGCGTAAACAATACAGTTATGCATGCAGTACATAAAAAGTCAGGTCATAATAATAGACACAGCATTCAGATATTATGGTTGAAGAAGGCTTTCCTAAAGAAGTATGTTTTTAACTCTGACTTGAATTTAGATAATGTAGGCAGGTCACGTAAGCTGTCAGGAAGAGAATTCCAAAGAGTGGGCGCACTAAAGCTAAATGCTCTCTCACCGACTGTCTTTAACGAGCGCCTAAGAATTTTCAGAAGTTTTTGAGAAGATGAGCGAAGAGACCGAGAAGATTGATAGGTGGACAGAGAAGCAGAAAGATACTATGGGAGTGTCCCATCAAAGAAACGATAGGCAAAAACTGTGATATTGAACTGCCATCGATATTTGATGGGAAGCCAGTGGAGTTCACGTAACAAAGGTGTAATATGCTCATTTTTACGCTTTTTGAGAACAAGCCGAGCTGCACTGTTTTGCACCCTTTGTAATCGTGCAAGCTGTTCTGAAGGAAGTCCTGCTAACACAGAGATACAGTAGTCTAGTCAGGACATTACCATGGCGGTGATGAGTCTGATTGTTGCCTGTGTGGAGAGGTAAGACCGGATAGAAGCAATACGTCGCAATTCCAGGAAGCATGCACGACAAACATTAGATATTTGGTTCTGCATAGAGAGCGTTTGATCAATGCTGACACCTAAATATTTCACTGACTCTCTGAAAGGTAAAACAACACCATCAATTTCTGCCGACTCAGCTTTAACCATCTTGACACGAGAGGAGGTACCAACAGCCATGATCTCGGTTTTGTCACTATTCAGCTTGAGTTTGTTGCTGGTCATCCAGACTTTTACGTCCCTAACATCACCACTACAAGGGTTCGAACACGAATCATTTTTATCTGACCTTGTGTATACCACACACATTGAATCACCACTACAGGGATTCAAATACGAATCATTTTATCTCTTACCTTGTGAGTACAACACAGTAACATCACCACCGCAGAGGTTCGAACACGAATCATTTTTACCTGTAACCTTGTGGGTACCACACACAGTAACATCACCACTGCAGGGGTACAAACACAAATCATTATTACCCATGACCTTGTGGGTACCACACATAGTAACATCAGCACTGCAGGGATTCAAACAGAAATCATTATTACCTGTGACCTTGTGAGTACAACACAGTAACATCACTATCGCACAGTTCACACAGGAATCATTATTACCTGTGACCTTGTGTGTACCACACAGTAACATCACCACTGCAGGGGTTCAAACACAAATCATCATTAAGATTAAGATTAAGATTAAAATTATAGTCCCGTCAACAGCAGAGGTTATCTCAGGACTGTCACCACGTTTCAAACTACCACGTATATATGTTAAAAAAGGATTAAAAGCAAAACCTTACCCAACCCATTAAAAAAAGATTAAAAGAACCAGTCCTAGGATTAACAACCAACACGTTGAAATCACTAATTGTAATCTGCAAAAATCAATACTGGGTATAGAAAATCTAACACCACCAAATTCACACACGATGAAATAAATTCACTTCCTTTAGGAAGTTAAAAATATTGTCAGGGGGAACATTACGAAAAAGAATCTTCATATTATCTGCAGTATAATGTTTCCTTCTAATATCATATAAATCCCAGCAGTCTAAAAGAATATGTTGGACAGATATCTGACTATCACAGGCAACACAGAAAGGCGGGTCTTCTCCCTTCAATACAATCGAATGAGTAAAATAGGCATGACCCGTCCTAAATCTACACAATACTGTTTCTCCCTTTCGACCGCCAGCAGCCATGGGAAGATGTTCCTTTAAATCTGGACGTATTTGATGAAGCTTATTGTTTTCTTGGAGGCTCCACTCCTCCTCCCATAAAGAATTGACATACGAAGCTATTTTGCCTTTTAGATCTGAAGATGGTACAAGCAGTTTAGAAGGACGAAGACGGACAGCCTCTTTAGAAAGCCGATCCACCTCTTCGTTGCCTCTGATCCCCACATGACCTGGCACCCAGGCCAAAAAAAATCTCAAAACCCCTAGAAACTAATGAAAAAAACATGGTAAAAAAACTTAATAAGAGCTGGATGTTTTATGTTTCTTGCTCCTATAGCCTCTAAAGCCGAAAGAGAATCTGTGCAAATAAGGAATTTCCTAGACTGGGACTGCCCGATCAACTCCAAAGCCAAAAGTAGTGCAGTAAGTTCCGCAGTGTAAATAGTGCTTTCAGAGGGTATGTGTTTGGACATTTCTTCTCCCGAAGCTGGAATATATGCGGAGGACCCTATACCAACATCAGACTTTGAACCATCGGTAAAAATGACATGTTCTTTAAGGTTAGAACACATGTCTAAAAAAAGGTTGTTTATAAATTAAGGAACTCGTGTTCTGTTTGCGCTGCGCGGTTAAATCGAACCTAATTTCAGGAGACGAAAACGTCCAAGGAGGTTGTTGAGGAAACTTGGAAACGTCAGAGATGACCCCAACATCAATATCCGCCTCCTCCAGAAAAGGAAGGATGCGAATACCGAAAGGGGGAATACTGGATGGACTTCCTTCATATTTCTCTTGGAAATGAGGATTCATAACACAGTTGTAGGCAGGGTTGTTTGGTTCTGAAAAAAAGCTGTGTATAGTAATTTAAAGCTAATTTTACTCTTCTATGAGAGAGGGAACACTCTCCTGCCTCAGCGTATAGGTTATGAACAGGTGTAGTACGGAAAGCGCCAAGGCAGAGGCGAAGACCCTGATGGTGAACTGGGTCTAGGACTTTTAGATACGAGGCTCTAGCGGCGCCGTAAATGATGCTGCCGTAGTCCAACTTGGATCGAACTAACGACCTGTAAAGATGGAGAAGTGTGCATTTGTCTGCACCCCAATCCGTATGAGCCAATACACGGAGGATATTCATGGCTTTAAGGCACGATGTTTTCAACTTCTGAATATAGGCTTTAAAATTTAACTTTCGGTCAAAGGTAACACCCAGAAATTTGGCTTCTGTGACAGCAGGAATTTTAGCCTTATCTATGAAAATTTCTGGTGGCGGAAAAGGTTGTCTGAAATTGTGAAAGTGGATGCACTCTGTTTTAAACGGATGAAAACTTGAACCCATTTTCGACTGCCCACTGTTGGACTTCATAGACACACAATTGGAGTTGGCGCTGTACACCAGCAAATGTCTTCCCAGATGCATAAAGGGCAAAATCATCAACAAAAAGAGAGCAGTCTGAACTTTGGTCGACAGAACTTACAATTTCATTTATTTTTATACTCAACAGCGCTGGGGAAAGGATACTCTTCTTCTTCCTAAAAGACTGGTTCACTCAAAAACGAGTAGGTCACCAGCACGCATGTTAAAAAGTAAAATAAAATAAAATGCGACTCAGCCTGTTGGCCCCTGGAGCAAAATTTGGCAACAAGGGGTCGCACACGATATTCAAAAAGTTAAAAGCAATGGCCAGATTCAGGCCCAGGTAACCATAAAATATCTGGGGAAGTTTAAGTCAGTCAATATGCAGATCTCAAAACTGTCGTATCAATTTGATTTTTAAATGAGACTGCATTTGTGGCAATCTTGATGGCACCCAGCAGTGAGTTCCACAGCCGTACAGAACTAGGATAAATGAATGTAAGTGGCTGTCAATATTTGATGCAGGTATGGCATAAGATTGACCGCCACTCCTGGTGCTACTTTTATTCAATACTAGTTGTTCCATTGGGATATCAATTAGTTTAGCTCTGCCTTTGAAGAAGATATTAAGTTTCTTCTCTCTTCTAAGGGTTTCCATTCTAATTTCCTCATGTTCTTCCTAGTATTCCCCTTCTCTCTGATATGGTTCCGTTACGAACCGTGCTGCTCTCTTCTGAATCTTTTCGAGGTTATCAATGTCCTTTAGATGGTAAGGATCCCAGACTGAGCAACCATATTCCAGTACTGGTCTAACCAGTGTTCTGTAGCAGTCGTCTTTAAATTTTTTTGGGGCAGTCGTTGATATTCCTGTATATGAAAGCAAGATGTTATTTGCTTTCTTACATACTAAATTGTAATGTCCTTTCCATTTGAGACGACTATCTATAATCACGCCTAAATATTTTGCAGCATTGGTTTCTGTAAGAATAGTATTATGAATAGAATATTCTGATCTAGTTGGTGAGCGTTTATTACATATACGCAACACTTGGCACTTCTGGGGATGAAATTCCATTTTCCAAGTTCTTTCCCACTCTTGTAAACCGTTTAGGTCTTCTTGTAGAATGCGTGTATCATTCTTGCTTCTGATTGTTCTATATACTAAGCTGTCATCTACAAAAAGCCTTATAGTAGTTCCAGGAGAGAGATTTCTACTTATGTCATTATATAAATTAAGAAAAACAAGGGCCCCAGAACAGTTCCCTGTGGTACACCTGACAAGACTGGTTTACAATGGGATGACGACCCTTCCACAACAACTTTCTGCGTTCTCCCAACGAGGAATGATCTAGACCATTTTAGCAAAGAACCGCCAATGCTGATGTGTTCTAATTTAAGCAGCAGGCCCTCATGGTCAACCTTATCAAAGGCTTTAGAAAAGTCTAATAAAATTGCATCTATTTGCTGTCTGTTGTTAATACAGTTATTAAAACCATTGAGAGTTGTTATAAGTTGAGTCTCACAACTCCTTTGCTGTCTAAAACCATGCTGGGCGTTATTTAAGAAGTCATATTTGTCAAGATGGTCCATTATGCTACTATATATTATATGTTCAAGCAGTTTTGCTGATATGGATGTAAGAGATACAGGTCTATAGTTCTCTGCTTTTGTTTTGTCACCCTTTTTGAATAAAGGAACAATGCTAGCATCTCGCCACTCATCAGGTATTACTCCCTGGTCCAGTGAAGCTTGGTAAAGTAATTAGTATACCTCAGTCAATTCATTGGCACATAATTTTAAGAGCTTGCCAGGAACGCCATCAGGACCAGTAGCTTTGTTTTCATTGATGTTGGTCAGTAACTTAAATACTCCTGCTTTGCTTACTTTGGTATTTTGCATTTCAGGGAGTTTATCATCATCCTTTAGTCTCACGTTGATTAAAGGCTTGGGATTTGAGAAAACCGAACAAAACTGATTGTTTAGTTAATTTGCTTTCCCTTCAGGGTCCTGTATTAAGTTATTCTGGTTGGTTCTCAGGTCTGGAATCCCAATGTTGTCCTGTCTCTTACTCCTTATGTAAGACCATAATTTCTTGTTTTGATGACCACCTTCTGAAATCCTCGAATTAACATAATTGGAGTGAGCAAGCCTACATTCTCTCTGACACCTTCTCTTAATATGTTTATACCTAATCAGTAATCTTTCTGAATTAGGGTGTAGTTTCAATTTCTTAAAGAACCGATGTTTCCTTCTCAACAAACGTTTAGTTTTTGTATTGATCCATAGCTGGTGGTTCTTGCTTGAAGTTATTTTAGTAGGTATGTTGTCATCCATAATAAATTCCAAGTTAGTTTTTATACACTTCCAAAGGTCATTGACATTATCTTTAACACTATGAGACCTAAAAAAAAGACGACTGAAATAATGAGTATCCCTGCGTAATTTTGGTAAGTCTGCTTGGTTCCAGAGTCTGATGGTACGTTTAGGGGGTTTTCTTCGAAAGGGTTGAAAGTTGCTCTCTAAGAGAATTATGTCATGATCACCCAGGCCTGCAATTAATTCCTGATTGCCTAAAGCGCCTGGAGAATTGGTAAAAAATAAATCCAGGAATGCATTGCCACGTGTTGGTATTTCAACTGATTGCACTAATCCAAGGTCTTTGGTAGTATCAAAAAACTGAAAAATTAATGTTTTTATTGTATTGATTACCAAGTATGACATCTTCACGCCAATCAATATCAGGTAAGTTGAAGTCTCTACCAACCCATAATATTGCCTTCCTATCGGCCAAAACAATGTCAGAAATGTCTCTGCAAATAGACGAACATACATTTTCATCTGAGTCTGGAGGTCTGTATACTGATCCAACAATGACAGGTCTCTTATTCTTAAAATTAATCCTACAAAATAAACTTTCACTATTTTTGCCTTGATATAGAAACTCACTGGCTAAGTTCTTCCGAATGGCAATCAAGACTCCCCCACCTTTTTTACCAAGTCTGTCCTTTCTATAAATACCAAAATCCTCCATTAGAAGCTCACTGCTGGATGTTCCTGTTTCTAGCCAAGTTTCTGTTCCAATTACAACATCAATGTTTTTTTCGGTGACTAAATTACTGAGTTCTTCCTTTTTCTTGATGAGTGATTGAAAGTTTACGACTACGCATTTAAGTTTATCTTTTTCTTTTGATGATTTGGAGTTCGGTTGCACTTTATGATTTGGGATTTCATCAGTTTTAGAATCAAGGATGGATGCAAACTTAGGACAAAATTTCAAGTTTTCTTTTGGGGATCGGTCTGGTGAGATAGGGTCAAAACGGTTGCTTTCTGAGCTGCAGTCTTCAATAGAATCTTCAAAAAGTCTCGAACTAAAGTTTGGAAGCCCGCAGGTAAAACACGTCCAAGATATATCACTATTACATAATGCTTCATAAACTGCTGAATTTAATAACATACATTTGGTGTGATACCATGTATTGCAAACGTCACAGGCAACTGCTTTATGTTTCCATGTGACTCGCAAATTGCAGACTCTGCATGGATATTTTACTTTGGTGGACGGACCAGAATTGAGCTCAATGTCTCCCGATAGTAGGATAAGGCTTAAGAGCCATGATTTAACTCCCCTATGTCTAACTCTTTTATTAAAACAATTCCTTATCACTGTACTATTTCTGATATTAATTGAAATCAGAGGTTCAACTCTGGGCCTAGTAATCGACGTGAGAACAGTGCTTGGCACAGGTATACACAGGAGGCTAACATGGTTCAGGTTCCACAAAGTTTTATAACCTGCAAAAATGGAACTAAAGGCGTCTACATCTACATCTAAAATTTCAAAATTAAACTGACTGCTAGGGATATCGCTGTTCCTATCGCACGTGCAAACAGCAAGAAAAAGTAGAAAACTTTTAACGAAACTGAGGAACAACACGCCGGTAGCCATCTTGAAAAGCCTAGTGAGACACAACACCTTACCTGAAAGGGTTTAAACACAATTTCGTTAAAAAAATATAATTTAGCGTCAAACTACCAACAGCCAACAGTGCTGATTATTAAAATTCACAGTTGCTCGTATGAATAAAAGATGTAAAGACGTAAAAGATGTAAAAATGAAGTTAAAACGGGAGCTCCAACGGGAGCTGCCCTGTGGAACACCATTTCCTGCTCATGAATTTCTGACAATGTTTTCCCCACACAGACCTGGAAGGATCTGTCTGCCAAAAACTGTTCTATGAACACTGGGAGATTGCCACGGAAACCCATCTGATGGAGGTCTGACAGGATTCCGTACTTCCACGTCGTGTCATAGGCCTTCTCTATGTCGAAAAAAATGGCAACAACATGCTTTTTATCTAAAAAAGAGTTTCGAATAGTGATTTCCAATCTGATTAAATGGTCCATGGTAGAGTGATGCTTTCTAAAACCACATTGTTCCATGGCTAAAAGCCCATCAGTTTCCAATTTCCACATGAGCCTACCATTTACCATTTTTTCCATCACTTTACAAACACAACTTGTTAAGGCTACTGGACGATAGTTGGTTGGGTTTGAATGATCCTTCCCTGGCTTCGGAATGGGAACAATTACGACCCTTTTCCATGAAGCTGGGAAAGACCCAAACGTCCAGACGTGGTTATAAACTTGAAGCAGAATGTTAAGATCTGAGTCAGGAAGGTGTTTTAAGAGTTGATAATGTATTTCATCAAGACCAGGAGCAGAATCATGACACGCCTGCAAGGCAGACTTCAGTTCATTTAGATTAAAGGGCAAGTTGTAGTCTTCTTGATTGGGTGAGGAAAAGTCAAGCTTCTTTTTTTCTGCTTGCGTTTTGATCTTTTAAAACGCAGCGGATTTTTGACAAGAGGAAGAGTTGGTTTCTATGGTGGAAGCTAGCAAGTTAGCCACAGCTTGTTTGTCAGTGATGAGTGTATCATCAAGTTTTAAATGGTGGATTGAAGGGCAGCTGTTCTTGCCCCTAAATTTTTTTAACAACTCTCCACATTTTTTTCTTGGAAGTGTTTGATGTGAGCGAAGAGCAGAAATTTCTCCAAGACACTCGTCTACTTCTTTTACAAACAAACCTCACCTTTGCTTTTTTCCTCTGATATGATTGAACATTCGGGGCCACAGGATGCTGAAAGACTAAACGCTGGGCCCTCTTGCGAACGTTGAAAGCATTCTTACAATCCTGGTTGTACCATGGCGTACCAGGTAGTTGCGGACCTGGTTTTGTGAGTGGGATGGTATCTCTCGCACATGATAACAAAACAGTAAAGGACTCTGCTGGATCTTCTGATCGGAAGACGATTTGCTTATCAGTTTATGGCTGAACGAAAGAAATCCCAATTAGCCCTTTTAAAGCAAAAATACTGAGGAAAGGAACAGGTTCCTTCAAAATTGGAGCAAGTATTACAGGGAAATGGTCGCTACCATGCAGATCATCATGAACTGACCAGTCATAGTCTAGAACCAATGAAGGATCACACACTGACAAATCCAAACACGAAAGAGTACCATTTGAAGAATGCATGTATGTTAGGTGATTTGTCATTTAGGCAACACAAGTCCAGTTCGTTAAAGATCTCTTCCAGCATGAGACCCTGAAGTGAGGAATATGAGCTACCCCAAAGGGGGGTGTGCCCGTTGAAGTCTCCCAAAATGACAAAGGACGCAGAAGCTGATCTATTAGATCAATGACTTGTTGCTTAGATATTGTACCAGAAGGAGGACAATAGATTGAACAGAGAGTTAATGTTTTATTAAAAAGTAATCCTGGCCGCAACAGCTTGTAATGGGGTATTTAGGTAACTTGGCTGAATAATAAAGATCTATGAATAAGAAGGGAAACACCCCCAGTGACACCATGGCCAGTATCTGTAGGTAAAGCAGGAAAACCTACTGAACTAAAGCCTGCCAATGAAAAATGTTTTCCTGGTCTCAACAATGTTTCCTGCAGCGCAACAACACTAGGTCTGAGGTCAGAACACAACCGCTGGAGTTCCTCATATTGGGCATTAATGCCTCTTATATTCCAAGGAGTAAGGGCCATGACAATAAAAAAAAAAAAAAAAGAAAATTGCTCTATCGCGTTGTCCCGGAAGAAGGCGATGGAGATACCACCTTCTTGGCTGACGAAGGACGATACTTATTTCCACCCCCAGATGGACGAGGTGGAAGAGGAGGCTTCATCAGAGGTCGACTTCTAGAGTGTTGCCCAGACAAAGAGGCTACCTGTGCAGCCTTCCCAGAGGGTCTGGGATTGGAGGAAGGGGGCTCAGACCCTCGAGGAGTCCGGGGGGAGGTGGATATTGAGCCTCCATCCAAGGCACTGTTTGAATTTTGCTTTCTTTTTCCACTTTCTTTCTGTACATGTTGAGGCTCCTGTTGCGTCTGCTGATCATGATGCCAACAGCCAGCCCGAAGTTGAACAGTATCAGTCTGAACACCAACACTGACCATGCTCCCCTTGGCGACATCAGCATATGACTTGCTGAGGGAGGACTGTCTATTCTCCACAAGTTTCCTTGCCTCAAAGAACGAAATTCGATTCTCTGTGCGTACTTTCTGGATCTCAGACTCGGTGCGCCAGATTGGACAGTCCTTCGAGAAAGCAGCATGGTTGCCTTTACAGTTTATGCAACAGGGCGGACAATCATATGGACCTTCATGCACTTGTTTTGAGCACTTGCCACACGCCTCCTGTTCTGTGCACCTGTCCTTAATGTGTCCATACTTCTGGCATTTAAAACATCGCAAAGGTGAAGGAATATACATGGAGACGGGAACCCTCAAATATCCGACCTTCACATACACGGGGAGAGTTGTTGTACAGAAAGTGAGGAAAAGAGTATCTGTTGGCACACGGTCTTGGTCTTTTCGTGCTAGAACCCGGTGGACGTGGGTCACACCCTGGGAAGCCAGTTCCGTCTTTATTTCTAACTCTGAAACGCCTCTCAAATCACGACACCTGATGATGCCCTTGCTTGAATTCAATGTTTTGTGAGGTGTCACTCTGATTGGCCTGTCAATCAATGTCGTCGATTTGAGAAGCAACTCAGAATGCTTTCGTTTTGCACATTCTATCAAAAAAAAAACCCGTTTCTTAGCCGTTTCATTGATTTTGGTACGCCTGAGAGTCCTCCTACTCCTCTCGAAATTGCAAAAGGATTCAATCCATTCACCCCACAGAGAGGGCGAGCTTCGTCTACACCCTCCATCACCAACCAACAAGGCCAAAATCCAGATGCCGTCCTCACTTCATCATCCGAGTCTGAGTCCCAAGTTTGAGTCCGAGGAACAATTTCTTTTTCCGTTTTTGTTTGGAGTGAGTCATGGTTTGAGTTTTTAAAGTTCATCCCTGCCTACCCACCCATCATGGAGTCCAACAAGGGGCTAGGGTCAAGGGGAAATCCAACTCTTGACCCCCTCCAGGTTTCAGCAGGGATATACACCAGATAGAACGTAACTAACCTATTCCGCCAAGATCATGACACACTGCCGGGAACAGACGGTGAACACTTACAAGGTTTCCAAGGCCAGCCAAGAACTATCCAGTTTGACCCAACCTCATGTAGAGGCAGCCGATTGACATACACGGGCCAATGTATGCCACCTTCTTAGAGGAGGTCCAAGCCAAAGTGATGTGTTAGGAACAGTAGGCTCTCTCAATCACCAGGATCTATTCCCCCCCCCCCCCCCCCCCCCCCCCCCCACCTTACAGGATGCACCGCATGGCAAACACGGTGGGTCTGAAGAAGACCGCAGAGAAAAGAAGTGTTCCAAAGAAGGCTTGTAAATATAAAGTACAGAGTAAAGAGCCGGGTAGGCAGAAACTAGACGAAACAGAGGCTGCAGTTTATGTGGGGAGACTTTATGGGGGAAAAGAGATAGTAAAAGACATGGTAGGCAGAAAAACAGGAAAGATAAGAAAAAGGGGTGGGCTCAGGTTAGTCGAGAAACACCCCTGCCACGAGAAGGCCGGCCCGTGGGGGCCAAATCATCATTACCTGTGACTATGTGACTACTACACACAGTAACATCACCACACACAGTAACATCATCACTACAGGTGTTCAAACACGAATCATTATTACTTGTTACCATGTAAGTAGCACGCACAGTGACTTCGCCACTACAGGGGTTCAAACATAAATCATTACCTGT
This sequence comes from Conus canariensis, assembly GCA_033310375.1. Lineage (NCBI taxonomy): Eukaryota > Metazoa > Mollusca > Gastropoda > Neogastropoda > Conidae > Conus > Conus canariensis. Next base: position 80,096,532 of record CM065724.1, read on the forward strand.
GACCATGTGAGTACCACATGTAGTAAAATCTCCACTACAAGCGTTCGAAAGCCAAGTACTATCTGCAATCATGCCAGCATCACGCACAGCTACGGTATCGCCACAGGCGACCGAACGCCAATCATAGCTACCAGCAAATCACACCGCATCGCACAAATCCACAGCACCATAGAAGCCCGAGCGACAGCCATCAGCACCGGCAACCATGCCAGAATCACACGCAAAATCATCACCACCACAGGAGTTCGGGTGCGACTCCTGCCAAACAATACATATACTGTGCACAAAAAGAAACGCATATTTTTATTTCAGTCATTTCATGCGTCATTTAGCATTCAAAATATTACAACCACAGAAGAAATAAGACATCAATCTACTGTTATGTCTATTCATTATGTCTGACTATTCACACTGGACAGAGTTCCCTGCTATACGGGGCATGTTTCTGTCAAAATTTTCCTTAATATTTTCAGTGAAAAAAAATATGCGTTTCTTTTTGTGCACAGTATAGTAAGGAATGTTTTGAAATGGTTGCACGTGTTTTTGTATGCTCACATCAAAAGCTTGATGCAGTTTACAAATGGGGCGGTCACACCGCTAATCCCCTTCCCCTTCCCCCAACAAACTCTCCCCATCAGCGGAAAGAAAGAACCTCTTCCCATCCACAAGAAGATGATCATGTACCAGAGTCTCTCTCAGTCCATCATTTCTCTTAGTTTTCATAACCATAGACAGTTTCTTTCGAATTTCCCTACCCCTCTTCACCAACAAAAATATTGCTTCCCTTTGATTTCTGCTTTGCTTTGAGAATGTTTATTTTGTCTTTATAAAAGGTGCACCTAACAATCACAGGGGAGCTTGGTTTTCCACTTACCCGATGCACCCGATCAAACTCAACATTATTCGCCAACTCAAGTTTGTCAGTAAATAGTTCTTTCAACATCATCTCTAGGTCCCGATTAATATTTTGTTTCATCTTGCCGTTTGTCAATACCATGAAATAGGTTGTTTCTTCTTGATCTGCCCTCCAAATCGTCGGCATGTTTCTCGACATTTTTCACCCGTTCCTTCAATGCATTAATGTCCGCTCTCAATGTTTCATTTTCACTTTGCAAAGTACAGATTTGATCTTTCATTTCCCCCACCTCCTCCTGTAACTCTCCCACTTTGTCCTTAATCCGTTTCATGTCTTCTTTCACCTCATCCAGCTTCCTGTTCACTGACCTGTCCATTATTTCCAACTTGGTCATCACATCAGCAAGAGACAGTTCGTTGGTATTACTCAGCCTGGATTGTCGTGTGTTTGCTTTTACGTTACCATGATTCTTGTCAGTTGCAGAGGGGAGAGGACCAGGGTTCAGCTCGACATCATCTGCCCGGATCAACAGCAAACTGCCCCAAACAGGTAAGACCGAGCAAAACCCAGAAAAACACCGCGTGCTCGATTCTGCAAGGACACCTTTCTGATCATCATCGCTTCACAGCGCAAGGCTCTTTTCTTCATGAAGGCAATGTAGGTCCATAGAAATGAACCACATATTGGCCAAAAATCAGTTGCGCAGGCAGGCATGGCAGCACGCGTGACAGCTACTCATGCACGATAAACCTATCGGTCAGTCAGAGCTCCGCAAAAGCACGTCTTACCTCAAAGAGCGCTTCTCACACATTCCAGAGAGAGAGAGAGAGAGAGAGAGAGAGAGACTCTGACTCTTGACGCGCGTTTAACGCCGCGCCATTTATTGTGAGGCCAAAGGTCTGTACACCAAGAGTTCGCAGCAACCAATTTTCGATTTTCAAAAGAAAACAGTATGAAATGAAATGTGCCAACTGTGCTCCGACGTCTCTTGTTGCTGTCCGGCCCGCCCGCCCGCCCCGCGTCCCCCCCCCCCCCCCCCCCCATCACAGCGGGAGCGCAAGAGAGGGGAGGAGGGGGGGGAGACCGCGAGCCGCAGGGGGGGAGGGGGAGACCGCGAGCCGCACGGGGCGCGCCGGCCGGCAGCTGTGCTCCTACGCGTCTTGTTGCTGTCAGGCCCGCCCGCCCCCCCCCCCCCCCACCCCCCCCCCCCCCACAACGGGAGCGCAAGAGAGGGGAGGAGGGGGGGGGGGGGAGACCGCGAGCCGGACGGGGCGCGCCGGCCGGCAGCTGTGCTCCGACGTCTTTTGTTGCTGTCCGGTCCGCCCGCCCCGCGCGCCCGAGCGCCCCGCGCGCCCGAGCGCCCCCACCCCCCCCACCCCCCCCACCCCACCACAGCGGGAGCGCAAGAGAGGGAAGGAGGGGGGTGGGGGGAGACCGCCAGCCGCACGGGCCAGACACACAAGCTCGCACCCAAAGCCCTGAATATGTAACCTGCACGCCAACATCTTGTATCTGTCAGCACATGTCCTGTCTTCTAATCCATGTCTACTTATACATAGATATACATGTTATACATATTCATCCAACATACATCTCTACATTACTTCCATCCTTCTATTATCATGATCCCACCTTCTCGTCGTCATGCACTTGTATAAATTATGCATGCATATGCAAGAACGTCATCCTTTTTCAGATATTTCACTTATGTACATTTGTCCAATCTTTCTCAGTTATTCCAGTCTCTCCTTCATAGACAGTCTATCATTTTTTCCTCATTCTTTTACACAAATTCTATCATTCTTCTTCCAGTTCCATCTTCCATTCTCGTCTGTATCATGATTATATTTCATTTTTCTAATCTTATGATATGTTTAGGTAACATTGCCAGCCCTCTTGGTATTTTTTTTCTTACAACAGATTTTCTCTGGCTTTGAATGCATAAAAGACATACATTGCAATATCGCGTGTGATATCTATGTTATCATTTTGTAGTAAATTTTCTAGTCTAATTGTATTCAAGTTTCTAAAATGTTCAGATATATATTTCTCTCTTAATTGTCTGTAGTTTGGACAGATTGTTAGGAAATGTATTTCGTTTCTTCCACTGGACAGAAGGGGCATGTTGTGATCACTAAATTGTCTATAAACTTCTTGTTAGTGTGCAATTCATTTATTCCTAGCCTCATTCTTGTCAAAGCTTTCCTGAACTTTGCTATAGTGATTTCGTGTAAGTTTCTTCTGTTTGGTGCATGGTTTTAAACGAATAATATGTTGTAAATCGTTCGCTGTTTGTAATTTTGTCATGCCATGTTTGTTTAAAACAATCTATCATTCTTTGCGTTAACTCATTAATAAACCTGTATTCATTTCTTGCCCCCTCATTGTTCCATACTTCTGAAAACCCATAACTGTCTAAACATCTTTTTATTCCTAGAGCCCAGTTTTGTGGTTTGTTTACTTCTGTTTTTTCCCTCTCATATGCTTGCTTCGGTATCCTGTCCAGTGTCATTTTTACCAGTCTTAGCCAATATCTAATTGTCTTTATTGTACTATCTATGTATATCGAGTATCTACCTAACTCTCCATATACTAAGTAGTTCGGTGTTTTCATTCCTACCCCTAGGTATTTTTTGCTTGCGAGTAAATGTACATTTTCTGCTGCTGAACAGTTAATTAGTCCCCATACTTCTGCTGCATATAGAAGTAATGGTTTAACCTGTGAATCAAAAAATTGGAAATAGATTTTCATGTCTATATGCCCTAAGCTATACATAGGTTTCATTATCTCTATCATCTTTCCTTTCGCTCTGCCTGCATATTCTGAGAGTGAGATATTGACAGAAAGTTTAGTTGTTAATGTATAACCTAGGTATATATAGCTATTAACAACTTCAATTTCTTTTCCTTTATAATACCATTTTTCCAGTTTGCCTAAGTATCCTCCTTTTCTGAATACCATGATTTTTGTTTTTTGCAGATTCACTGTTAACCCTATGTGATCAGAAGTTTCTTGCATGTTTTTAATTTGGTTCTGTAGTCCAGCTGGTGTCCGTGATATTAGTGCTATATCATCCGCAAATAGCAATAAGAATAATTCCTCGGTTCCTGGTAAAAATTGATATCCATGTCTTCCTCTCATTGTTACCTTCTCAGCTACTTCTGCTATTAGTAAGGAGAAAATCAAGGGAGATAATAGGCATCCCTGTTTCACTCCAAGTGGGCAGTCAAAAAATTCTGTTAATTCTGTCCCATGTCTCACACATGCTTGTACTGTTCTATATATACATTTCAACATATTTAGCATTTTAGTAGAAATTTTGTGTTTCTGTAATATTTTCCATAATTCATCTCTATTTACTGTATCGAACGCTTTTTGATAATCGATAAATGCAACATATAGTTTACTTCTTCTTCTACCATATAGGCAGTTACTAATCATTGATACAAGTGTGAAAATGTGGTCTATGGTTGAGTAGTTTTTTCTGAATCCTGCTTGTTCTCTACTTATTTTCTTCCTCTGCCCAGTTGTATAATCTTCTGTTTATTATGGCTGTAAATATTTTACTTATAATGCATAGTAGGGAAATTCCTCTGTAATTTCCTGGGTTTTGTTTGTTACTTTTCTTGAACAAAGGTACTATGACAGCTTTTGTCCATTCCCTGGGGAAATAACTATCTTGGTATAACTTATTGAATAATTTTGTCAGGAATGGAGTTATATTTTGCTCTATTGTCTTTAAAAATTCGGGTGGTATTTCATCTATACCAGGTGATTTGCCCTTTTTCAATTTTTTTTTATTGCTAGGCTTACTTCGTTGTTGGTTATTTCTTCATCTAGTTCTTGTATTTGGATTCCATCTTCATCTTCCTCTACATTCTGTTGTAGTCTCTCTGTATCGTTTTGTATTTCAAGTATTTGAGGATTTAGGACGCTTTCAAAATGTTCCTTCCATTGTGTGATGGTTATTGATGGTAGTGTAGTCTTCCTTCTTTTAGTATTTCTTATGATGTTCCAAAATTTCTGACTATCCTTTTGGTTTTGTATGAGTGTGTCATATGTTTGTTTTCTATACTGTTTTTTCTTTTCTCTAATTGTCTCTTGGTATATTGTTCTTTTGTTATTATATGCCTCCTTTCTTTCTTCATATAGAGTTAGGTTTTACTCTTGTTCGTATGTGTCAGTCTGCTGAGTGCATGTCTAGCTTCTTTCTTTTTGTCTTTACATTCCTTGTCATACCAACCCTTTGATGTTATATTATTTCTTCCCGTGCCTGTAGTTGTATACATGTTTTTCCCCGCCTCCTTAAGTAGTGTATTAAATTTCTCTATGCTTGTATCTACGTCAGTGTTTATCTCTTCTGTGATGTGTTCAAGTAATTGCTTGGATCTTTCTGTTTCAATAGCCTGGATATATTCCTGTTGTTTTGTTGGATCCCATCTAATTTTCTTTGCCGTCTTTTTCTTGGGTTTATCCACTTGTGGGTCTGGCAATGTACTCTGAAGTTCCATAGTGATAGGCATGTGGTGAGATTCAATTCTTTCATCAATAGTACAATTTCTTACATTTTCAATCAATTCAATAGAACACACATAATAGTCAATTGTACTGTTCCCCCTTTCCGAGTAAAACGTATATGCACAATCAAAGTTCTCGGTACAAAGTCCATTTAAAGGGGTTAAATTGAATGTTATGCAAAGTTCCATTAATTTTTTGCCAAAACCGTTTATGTATGAGTCCTTTGATTTTCGTGAATATATGTCTTGGTTATCATTTGCAATGTCATTGTTATCATTGATATTCAAGCCCCATTCTCCTATGCGAGCATTGAAATCTCCTCCAATGATATAGTAAAAATCATTTCCTTGTTCTATTTGCATAAGTATATACTGTTCTATTAGTTCTAGAGTACATGAATAATCTTTATCAGAGTAAAACTGACTGTCCACTGGATGTATATAAATACCAAAAAACAATACATCTTTTTCACACTTTAACAAATCATTTGTTATTTTTATGCATAATACATTTTTTACGTCAGTGTTTATCAGCTGGACATATTCAGACAATTCCTTTTTAACTAACATGATAATCCCCCCTGAAGGTCTGCCCATTCTAGTAAATTTTACCGTTGGACAGTGTGAGTGTAAAAATTCTTGAAATTTTATCTCGAAGTCGAATGATTCTAATGTAAATGTTTCACTTAGACTACACACGTCAAACGACGTGATATATTCTAAGAAATCTGGATCTGTTAGCTTTTCAAGTAGACCTTCGACATTCCAGCAACCAAAATATAGCTTTCTTGTTTCCCTCGAGCTCTCATTCTCACTCTTGTTTTCGTTTTCATTACTATTTCCTTTCACCTTCTCACATTCTCCACAGACTGTCCTGTATCATTACCTTCCTTTTCTGTTGTCTGTGACCCTGGCCTGCCCCTCAGCTATCCTCTTTATCGGACCCTTCTCTCTTGTCCTTTCTTGTTGTTTGGGAACGTGTGTTCGCTGATAGACGTGTGTACCCTGGTTGTTTGTTAGTTTTGTATTTCCTGTTTGGGGTCTTGATTGTTGTTTTCCTGTAGCGTGTTGTTTTGTTTTAGTTTTACCTCCACCATTTGTTTTGTACCCTTCTTCGTTGTCGGAGCCTATTATGCTTTGTGCTTGCATGGTTTCTTCTATTGTGAATTGTCTTGTGTTTGTTGCCTAATGTGGGGTTTTATCGTCTTTCTTATGCATATCTTCCATTCCCTTCGATGTGCCTTTGTGTTTTGAACTAGCATCCTGTTCTTTCCCTGTGTTAGTGTGTCCTTGTCGCGTGCGTGGTGTTGTCATTTTCTGTGCCTCGACCTCTTTGCCTGCCGCACACGCCGTGTCCGTGTGTGACCCTGACGTCTGTATGTCCCAAATGCTGTCTGGTTGGTTCGAGCTTTTATCATGCTTACCCCCCGATGTGTGTACCATTGCTTGTATGCGATGTGTGTAGCATTGCTTGTATGCGATGTGTGTACCATTGCTTGTATGCGCATGCAGTTGGTGTTTTCGTGACCTATGCCCGAACTTTGACCTCCATTTGCCTCCGTAGTGTTTTTTGTGTGTGTTTTCCTTGCCTCGCTTTTGCCGGATACACCCTCTTTCTCTCTCTCATTATTGTTACATTTTCACTTCCTTTTGCACTGGTTAGTCTCTCCTTTCTCCCCTCCTTTCCTCTCCCCACTCCTCTTTCATACCGTTTCTCTGTCATACTCTCTTGTTCCTCCTCCAGTCCTCTCTCTCTTCATCTGATACGTCTATTCTGCTTAACAATGCATCGAAATCACTTGACTTTCATTTTCTTCCGCACTTTCATCTCCCCCGTCTTCCTTCTCCTTTTTTTTTCCATTGATCATCATCCATACCCGATTCGTCACTCTTCTTCCGTCTCTCTCTCTCTCTCGTTCCTCCATTCTTCCCCTTCTTGCTTGTTTTTTTGCTTACTTTCCCTTGATTGTTCACACCGTTGGTTCTCTCTCTCTCTTCCCCATTCCTCAGGTCCTCTCGTCATCCAGTCACCATAACCACTGAATCCACCATAGTCACTTTCACTTCCTTCTCTCTGTGTCCCTTGGCCGTTCATATACGTCTGTTTTGTAGGCATTTTCATATCCGTGTTGCTCTTATCTTCTGTACTGTCCATATTGTTCTTGTTGACTGTCCTTCGATTCCATTCGTGGCCTGTATTCTTCCCTCACATATAGTTTTCCCCCACAAAATAACCAGACTTGCCTTGTGATCTTAAGTCTCTTAACTGTTCCGCTTGCCTTTTTGTTCTGTCCTGTGTTAGTCTTATTCCTTCTCTCTTCAGCTTCTCTCGCGCCTCGTGGTTCCTTATTACCCTCATCGCATCCCCCCACCTGGGAAAGCGCACAATCAAGGGTCTGGGTCTCTGTGAGGATGGATCGGGTTTCCCCAACCGATGTGCACGTTCAATTGCATCGTCCGCCCACGGTCCTCCGTCATGTGTTTGTCGAGTTGTTCTTTGATCACCTCCTCGCAGTTCTCTTTACTGCTGTCCGTGATATCCTTTATTCTGAAGAACTTGCCAGTGAACGTCAGCGTGCCTGAATCGCGATTCTCCGCAATTCCGCCGATTTTTCTGCAGACTCCAGGGCCGAAGGCTGTTTTTGTCATCTCGCAGGCACTCACAAGCGTTATTGCAAATCCCCACAACAGCACAAACCAGATTAATCCATCCTTCACCTCCGCAACGTCGACCCCTCCGCCATTTTTCTTTCTCTTGCATTTCCTTCCTTTCCCCCTTGACCCGCGGAAAAGTCCGATTCTGGCTCTCCAGACACACAAATCTACCATTGCTGATTTTCTACACCTTTGTGACCACCACGCACTGCTTTCTGTAACTCCGTAAACACTGTCACAGCACAAACCGCTTCATTAATTCAATTTGCACTGGAGCGCCAACCACTCACTGCTTATCATCCGCCATCTTGCTGCGAACTCGGAGAGAGAGAGAGAGAGAGAGAGAGAGAGAGAGAGAGAGAGAGAAAAAGAAAGGGCGAAAAAAAAGCATTTATGACAGGAAAGCAGGAGGTAATGGGGCACATACACGCACGCACTCACTCACTCACTCACAGGAGAGAGAGCGAGAGAGAGAGAGAGAGAGAGAGAGAGAGAGAGAGAGTGAAACCAGCTTGCATACAAGCACATGTTCACGCACACCCAAACTCGTCCGTCCATGCATAAATGAACATCTTAATACACATAGCTGCACATCAACCATCCATCATAATGCTGTTCACGTTATTACAGAATTATCATTTCGTATCAAAGACACAAGTGATTTCATTTTTACGTTCATTTTGTTTACAGCATAGCCGAATTCAGGGGCGTCATATCAGGGCTGTCACCAAATCTGAATCGATTCCATATCAAGGACAGAAAAAATGTGAAAGAAACCATGTCCACTACCATGTCATTCCATACATGCTGAAATGGATGGATTTTATACAGGATCTATGCTACACAAATGGTACACACACACACACACACACACACGCGCGCGCGCGCGCGCACGCACGCATACACACACGCGTGCGCCACACACACACACACACTACACACGCACGCAAAATGCTGATAATAGCAAGAACGTTCGATTTGGCTTTTTGAAGCCTTTCACTGTTCTCTGGGCAAGGCTTCCTGTCTTCTCCGTCCCTTGCCGTTTTGAATGCATCCTCCAGTCCCTGCAGTGGGTTGGTCCAGCAGAAGTCGCCATTCTTCCTGCATCCCATGAGAACGGATTCTCTGGAAGCCTGTAGTAGCGCTGTGAACTCGGATGACGGTCTTGGTAGTATCTCGTCCTGGAGTCGTATGCCCTGGGTGAGGATGGAGGCGACTGTGGAAGATGTAGTGCGTTGGCTCGTGGTTGACCAGTAGCGATTCTTGCAGACAGACCATCCCTTATTACCTGCCACAAATGAAGCCGCAGATTACATTCTGACCGAGAAGTCACCGCTAAATCCTGACAAAGAATACACTAAAGCATGGACAGTAGAAACTAACGCCTAAGAATGTTCATACATGCTGAGAATAAGATAAGATAATGTTGCTTATAGCCCAGCCGACCGCAAAGGGCCACATCAGGGCTGTCACCACATAAAATCAACTCAAGTCATTTAAAAAAAAAAAAAAACACCTTTCACACATCTCTTTAAATGACATCTTCTAGAAATGCACCAGAAACTTCGTTAAAAATCTTTCTTCCATAAAATCTTAAATCAGATGAAAAATGTTAATCTCTCTCAAAAAAAAGACCACGTCAGGCGGGACATCCCTGAACAGAATTTTCATGGACTCTGCTGTAAAATGTTTGTGTCTCACATCGTGCAAGTCCCAACACTCTAAAAGAATATGTTTCATTGTGAGTGGCACATGACACGGAATGCACCACAGAGCTTCCTCATTCTTTAAAAGGTATGAATGGGTAAAATACGAATGGCCGGTGTGCAGCCGGCACAGAACTGTTTCTTCTTTACTACCACCAGACGTAGATGGGAGGAACTCCTTAAGGTTTGGACGGATCTGAAAGAGTTTATCAATCTGTGTGTTCCAGTCCTCCTGCCAGAGGTCTCTCACATAATCATTAATTTTGGGTTTCAGATCTGAGCAGGGGATATATATGTTGGACAATTTCTCTGTTGTGGCATTCTTGGCTAAACGATCAACCACTTCGTTCCCTCCGATGCCAACATGACCAGGAACCCAAGCCAGAATATTGTTGTAACCATCCGCTTTCAACTTAGTAAGAAGTTCAAAGAAGTGTAAAAGTTCTGGATGCTGAAGGTTGCGGCCAGCTATGACCTCCAAAGCTGACAGTGAATCTAACAGAACCAGAAAGTCCCTCTTCTTAGATTAAGAAATTATCTTCAATGCCAGAACCAGAGCAGTAAGTTCAGCGGAATAGTCAGAAGCATCTGGAGGTATATGTTTTAACAGTATCTGAGAAGGAGCACCAGGGCAATAGGCTGCACAGGCCACTCCATCTTCAGACTTGGAACCGTCAGTGAAAATTTTCTGATAAGATGGGAATGCTGAGAATAAAGAATACAGTACAGTCTATGAAAAAAAGATACTGAACATGGGAAAGAGAAGACTGTGAATGAGGCTTAAGCCCTACAAAAGACATCAACCTTATGAAACAAAGACTAACATTCTGAAAGAAGGTTACACTAAACAATATGAAAGGATAGCATTTAAATCTATAATCAAGCCGACACTAAACCTTTTGACATTAAAAAGATTTATAAGCCCTATGGAAAGTAAGGTAATGTTGTCAATAGCTTTCAGAGGGCCATATCAGGGATATCACCGCATTAAAGTTAACTCACAAGTCATTACATTAAAAAAAAATCAATACACAACCCTCTAATACACCTTCTGAAACCGCACAGGAAATTTGGTTAAAAATCTTTCCTTCGTAAAATCTTAGATCAGATGAAAAAATGTTGATCTTTCAGAAATTCAAAGATCACACCAGGTGGGACATCTCTGAATAAGGTTTTCATGGAGTGTACTGTAAAGTGTTAATGTCTCACATCATGCAAGTCCCAACACTCTAAAAGAGTATGTCACTACAACTGTGAGTGGTGCATGACATGAAATGCACCACGGAGCTTCTTCACCTTTAAAAGATAATGGGTGTAAAAGGAGTATGCAAACAGCACAAGACTTTTTTCTTTACGGCCGCTTAGGGAAAATGGTAAAAAAATCAGGTTTGGACGGATTATAAATAGTTTTTTTTTATCCGTCTGCAAGTTCCATTTCTCTTGCCAGAGGTCTTTGACGTAAGCCTGGGATTTGGGTTTCATATCAGTGTGCGGGATATCTTATCTAATCTGCTTATCTTTTCTTTTGGCACTCTCGAAAAGTTGATCAACCACCTCGTTGCCTCAAATTCACGTATGTCTGGGAACCCAAGCAAAACCTATATTATATACATCGGATTTCAGAGAGGTGTACAGTTTGAATAATGTGATCAGTTGAGGTTACGGCTGGCAATGGCCTCCAAAGCAGAGAGCGAGTCCAGCAAAATGTGGAAATCCATTTTGTCATTTCGACACTATTTCAGGAGCCAGGACCAAGGCTGACAACTCAGCAGTGTACATGGACCTGTCAATGGGAATGTGTTTAGAATATCTCCGAGAAGGATCTATTGCACAATACACAGTTGAGGCAACCCCTTTCTCAGATTTGGAACCGTCGGTGAAAATTCTTCCAAAGGATGAAAATTCTAACACAGTTCGGCGAAAAAGGACTTGTACGCCACGGAACTAGTGGTATCTTTAAGGTACGAAGCTAAATCAAACGGATCTCTGGAGTGAAGAAAGTCCATGGTAGTCATCAGGAAACTTGGATAAATCAAACATGACTCAAAGGTCTACCTCTGCATTGTTCAAATGATGAAGCATACGAATTCATTCCCAAGGATGAATGGAAGTGGAATGATCGTCGAAGTTTCTTTTGGAACTTTGGGTCAAAAACACTGTCACAGACAGGGTTTGGAGTCAAAAGAAAAAGAGATTCAGCCTGTAGTTTAAGGTAAGTTTCAGCCAACAATTCGAGAGGGATGGTTCTCCTGCCTCAGCACACAGGCTATAACCAGGGGTGGTGCGGAATGCAATCAGACACAATCGAAGTCCTTGATGGTGGATGGGATTGAAATTTTCAGGTAGAAAGGTCTGGTCAAGCCTTAGACCACACAACCGTAGTCCAGTTTGGAGTGGATCAGAGCCCTGTACAAAATGAAGAGTTTTCTTATCAGTGCCCCAATCCATGTGTGCCAGAACTTTCCGAATGCTCTGTGCTTTCTGACAAGCACTTTTTGGGCGTTGGATGCGATATTTAGTTCAGTTTTTGATTAGAAACACACCCAGAAACTTGGCTTTTTACACAGCTAGGATGGTGGATTTATCCAGACGAATTTCAGGACTGGCAAAGAATTGACCAAAATTATGAAAATGGATACACTGCGTTTTGGTGCTTGAAAAGGTAAACCCATTTTCCTCGGCCCACTGTCAAATCTTATCCACACGAAGTTGGAGTCGACGCTGAATGCTGGCATAAGAGACTCCAACTGCATAGAGTGCGAAGTCATCAACATAGGGGACGCGGAACCACGGTTTACTTAATTGACAATGTCGTTAATTTTTATGTTGAACAGAGCCGAAGGACGAATGCTCCCTTGAGGTGCACACAACTCCTGCCCATGGATGTCCGACAACGTGGTGCCAATAGAGACTTGGAACTGCCGATCAGCCAGAAAGTTTAGAATGGATAAAGGCAGACAATCACGAAAACAAAGTTTATGGATGTCTAAAAGATTTTCCGATTTTCAAGTAGTATCACACGCTTTTTCCAGATCAAGAAAGACAGCAACCACATAATGTTTATTAATGAATGCGTTGCGGATGGTGGTTTTTTGACGGACAAAATGGTCAACGGTCGAGTTGTACTTCCGGAACCTACACTGTTCATTGGCCAAAAAGTCATCGGTTTCCACTTATAGATTAGACGGGGCTTGACCATCTTTTCCATTAGCTTGCAGAGGCAGCTTGTCAGAGCTACCAGACGATAGTCTGAAGGGTTGGTAAGGTCTTTTCTTCCAGACTTAGGAATCGGAATGGTCATGACTTTTCACCACACCCCTCCTCCCCACAACAGCAAATTTTGACGTGCCCAATTTTCTGGCCATTAAAGCACTGCATCGGAGATGGAGACGGAATGTCAAGTTGAATGCACACATTCAAAGAACCCACTTTGACGACATATGGCAATGAAGGGGTACAGAATGTCAAAGAGAGTGTTGGTGGCACTCTTTCTCTTCCTTTGCAAACTGTGACCCTACGCATGTTAAAAATACACCTCGGGATGCAAGTTCAGATTTTATCTCGGTCTCCGAGACGCATCTAAGATCTGAGCATCTAATGACTCCCTTGAACGTACTCAACTGTTTATCGGGAGTCACCCGGATATCTCTACCAGTTTTATGGCATTCAGCAGCTGTTCCGACAAACCCTATGAGAGGAAGGCACTAAAACCTATCAAAATAAGACAGTAAACCGATAAAAGAAGTCCATAGCTTAAGAAAGAACACTAAAACCTTTGAAAGGAAGATGTACATCTATACAGCGAAAACCACAACTTTAAAAAAAAAGGGGGAACTTAACTGCCTAAAACGACTGCATTAGCCACTTAAAAAGAACACTGAACCCTATGAAAAAACACTAGAGGAGAGGATAGCAAATGCTATCACAGGAAGTAGAGAATACTTGCGCTATTTGAAAGGAGACCACCAGTTCCTTAAAGAGTAGGAAATTACAATTGTTATTTTTGTCCTTGGGTTTGACGGACTTGTAAAGAATTTGGCGGGTAAGGGTAATGTTGCTTATAGCCCAGCCGACCGCAAAGGGCCACAATTAATTTGGCAGACTCACTAAGAATTATTGGTGAAATGTGAAAGCTATGAAAGGATTCACATGCTTACTGAATACCATGTCAGGCTCTCTGTGGATAAAGGACACTCGGATCAGGAGTACCAGGTGCGCACTAGGAAATATTTCAGGAAGAGGATCAAAGACTTCAAGAGCTCTGAAGCCCGAACCAAAATGATCCGAAAGCATGCGTCCATGCTCCAGATCCCTTGATTCACACAAGATCTGCTCCATAGCTCGATTCAGCCTTTCCAGGAAACATTCCCTCTGGTACTCCCGTTTTGTATCCTTGTTCCCCAGAACACCGACACTGGAAACTGTCTTATCGTCATGGCCATATGAAAAATGAGTGTGGATTGTAAAGCGCTTAGAGCTTGGCGTCTTTCCGAGGATAGGCGCTATATAAGTATTCATGATAATGATAATGAAAATAGACAAATCCTAGAAAGGAGGACTGTAAGCCCAAGACAACCTCTGAATGAAGGAGACACTGAAACCAGGAAAGAATAAGACCTGCGAATGAAGGAAACACTATAGGTAGATAAAGATGAACCTTTTGTGTGGAGGCACGGAACCTGGAAAAAAGACGATGAACCTGTGAACGAAGAGACCTCGAATTCCTAGTTAAAGACAAAAACAAAAAATGCCAAACCATCTGAAAGGTATGGTAATGTTGCTTATAGCCCAGCCAGCCACAAAGGGCCATGTCAGGGCTGTCACTACGTTGAAGACCTCCACACAATCCTTTAAAATACACCTAAAACATAACGGAATTTTGGTTTAAAACATTTATTCTGTGAAATCTTAGATCACATGAAAAATGTCGATCTCTTTCAAAAATTTAAGGATCACATCAGGTGGGACATCTCTAAACGATGCTTTTGTCAAACCATGCAAGTCCCAACACTCTTAAAGAATATGTTTCACTGTGAATGGCTCATAACATGGAATGCACCATGGGGCTTCTTCACACTTTAAAAGAAATGAACGAGTTACAAACTAATAGTCAGTGTGCAGCCAGCATGGAACTGAAAACAGCAACAAAAAACAGCAAAAGAACAGAAGCAATTTGCAGAAAAGCTAAACGATTTTTACTGTAGATTTGATGATAAAGATTTTAGTAAAGAATTAAAGGAAGTGAAGGAAGAACTCCAAAGCAATGTTAAAAAAAGATGTTTGATCGAGGAAAAATGATGTTCAGTCTTTTTTCAAACGTTTAAATGTGAGAAAGGCAATGGGTCCTGATAATATCTGTGGAAAATTGTTGAAGGTGTGGCTTCTCAGCTCTCCTATGTTTACAGTCGTTTGTTTACCTGGTCACTAAGAGAATGTATAATTCCTGTTTTATGGATAAATGCCACTGTATGTCCTGTTCCCAAAAAAACGCAACCCAAGCTGTTTAAACGATTACCGACCAGTTGCCCTCACATCTGTTGCAATGAAATGTCTTGAAAGAATTGTCCTCTGTTCCGTTTTAAAAGATACCACACAGTACCAAGACTAGTTTCAGTTCGCATACAAACAGAACAGATAAGCAGATGATGCCACACTCACACTTCTCCATCATGCGTTTTCACACCTCGAAAAACCTGCCTCTTTTGTACGCATTCTTTTTACTGATTTCTCATCAGCATTCAACACCATACAACCACATCTGATGGCAAAGAAACTCATTAACATAAATGTGTGTAACAAGCTCATTCTTTGGATAACTGATTTTCTAACACAGAGGACACAGTCTGTTCGACATCAAAGTGTCGTTTCGTCTTCCAAAGTCATTTCAACTGGCGCACCTCAGGGTACTGTTTTATCTCCAGTGCTTTTTACTCTGTTCACAAATGATTGTTCAGGAAGTGATTCAACTTTGTACATTAAATATTCAGATGACTCGCTACTCGAGGATCTTTCCAACTCTGTTTATTTCAAGAAGGTTCAAAGATTTGTTGACTGGTGCGATCATTACTATCTTGATCTGAATGTAACAAAAACGAAAGAAATGTTGACTGATTTTAGAAAGAATCCAAAGTTGTACCACCGCTTTTTATCAAAGGTTCTGAAGTAGAACGTGTTGAATCATACAAATATTTAGGAACTTTTATAGATAAGCTGAATTTTAAATCCCATGTTGATTATGTCCACAAAAAATGTCAAATCAGATTATATCGTCTTCGCAAGCTGCGATCATTTCATGTGAATACTGACATTCTTCGGACATTTTATTCATGCTTCTTGGAATCCGTTTCAACTTTATTTATGTGTTGGTATGGTGGGTTGACTGTGAAGAGTAGGAATGTGCTTGAGAAAGTGGTGAACGTGGGAGGAAACATGTTGGTGGGAGACAAAAAAAGTCTGAGTGAGCTGTACAGGTGCCGTGTTGTTTGTAAAGCGAAGAACATTGCATGTGACCAGAACCACGTTCTTGCAAATCAGTGTGACCTTCTTCAGTCAGGACGAAGATATCGATCGGTTACATGCAGAAGTGTCAGATTTAAACAAAGTTTTATTCCCTGTCCATTGATTTTCTGAACAGAGGTGATGTTTAATCGCTTTTTAACTATGGATTATCGTTACATTTTGTTTTATAAAGATACATATAATTTAAACTCAAAGTGAGCATACTGTTGCATTTAGATAACAAATAGTTGTGTTATTTTAGTTTAAAATCTCATCTTAGAATTTATTGTCAAATGCGTTGTAGGAATGTAATTTATATAGTATTTTTATATTATACAGTCACCCTGAAATCCAAATTCTTTTATATGAATGTATGTCATATGTGACAAAATGGGTGATGTGACAAAATCATTATTTATTTGCTCTGAATGTGTGTGGCCACAAACTAATTTCTCGAATTGAGATAATAAAGTTTACTTTACTCGACTTGACTGTTTCTTCTTTGCGACCACCAGAGGTAGATGAGAGGAACACTTAGATTTGGTCGGATCTGGAAAAGTTTGTTATCCGTCCGTGTATTCCAGTCCTCCTACCAGGTCTCTTTATATAACCATTAACCTTCGGTTTCAAATCTGAGTAGGGGATAAATATGCTAGGCATTTCTTTGTTGTGACATTCGATCAGCCATTTTATTTCCCCAAATGCCAACATGACAGGGAACCCTAGCTAGAACAATGCTGTGACCTTCTGCTTTCAAAGAGGTCAAACGTTTTAAAGAGTTTAAAAGTTCAGGATGAAGGAGGTAACGGCCAGCTATGGCCTCCACGCCGACAGCGAATCAGACAAAATCAAAAAGTCCTTGTTTATAGACAGAGATATCTTCAGCGCTAGAACCAAAGCCATTAGTTTCAGTAGAGTAAACACAACTATCTGACGGAATATGCTTTGATAATGTTGGAACAGGAACAGTTGAGCAATAGTCTGCACAAGCCTCTCCATCATTGGACTTTGAACCATCTGTAAACATTTTCTGAGAGGATGGGAATTTTGTACAGAGACTGACAAACAATGCCTTGTTTGCCTGATGATTGGTGGATTCGCGAAAAGCAGCAAGATCAAAGCGTATTTCTGGTGTGAAAAAGGTCCATGGAGGCTTTTCTGGAAATTTGAAGAAGTCAGACACAGCTCCTAGATCAAGACCTGCATTCTGCTCATGGGGCTGCATACGAAGTCCAAACTTGGGAATGCAGTTGGGATTTCTTCAAATTTACTTTGAAAATGAGGATAATGAGGAAATGAGTTTAAAAAATGCAGTCACGAGCAATGTTTTCTGGATCAGAGAACAATCTGAGATAGTAATTGAAGGATAGTGTCAGCCTGCGGTTGGATGAGGATTCACCTGCCTCTGCATACAGGCTGTACACAGGGGTGGTGCGGAATGCTCCAAGACTAAGACAAAACCCTTGATGATGAACAGGATCCAAGAGTTTCAGGTAAGGGGTCTTGCAGAGCCATACACAGTACATCCATAGTCCACTTTAGAATGGACCAAGGCTCTGTGGAGGTGCAGCAAAGTTTTCTTATAGCCCCAGTCAGTCTATGCTACGACCCTCAGAATTTTTAAAGCTTTCTGCCAAGAAGTTTTTAAGTGTTCACTGTGACTAAGGAAGTTGAGCTTTGGATCGAAAATAACTCAGAAATGTGGCTTCCTGTACAGAGGGAATGGAATATTTCCCTATTTCGGATTTCGCGATCAGCAAAGAACTGTCCAAGATTATGAATACGAATGCACTCGATCCCAGTAGCAGAAAAGGTAAAGCCATTTTCTTCTGCCCACAGATATATTTTATTTACACAAAGCTGGAGCCTGCGCTGAACACTTGGATACAAGCTTCCAGTTGCACAGAGGGCAAAATCATCTACAAACAATGAGCAGTCGGAACCCTGTTGAATTGAATCAACAATGTTGTTGATTTTTAAGCAAATCATCTGAAAGAACACGTCCATGACGTCCAAAGAACCAAAAACTAAACACTATGCAAGAACATTTTGACCCTGCATCCTCTTGAAGTGTTGGATAAAGAAAAGTAACCAGCCACCGTGGCCAAGTGGTTAGCGTCGCGGACTCCCGGCTGGGACGTCGTGGGTTCAATTCCCATCAGTTACGTAGGATTTTTCTGCCCCAACCGGCTCCTACCCAGATCCAAGTTAGTTCAACTGGGAAGATTGGGACCCCACAGTCGAGTTTCACCCACTTAATGGATACATCTCCAACAGTGTTGCTCAAACTTCCTGACCAACACTGCAGATGTCTGTATTTCTTGGGCCTGGTTGACGCCAGGATATATAACAATAAGCATAGGGTACAGCCCTGTCATGCAGTCTCAGACTGGAATGGAAATTCGTAGCATCATCTTCATCATCCTCATTGATCAGCATTAAGAAGTCTTAAATTCTGCAACCCTTCATGCCCTGCTCTCATGGTGACCTCAGTTTCGATGTCCTCTCCAGTCTGTGGCCATGTTTTGGTTCCAACGGGGTCACAGGTATCAGCGAGTCCATGGGGGCTGTCGTTAGATGAACATGCCGGCGCCCTCTGGAAGGAGAGCTCACTCATACCGGCTCTGCAACTAAGCAAATACTGTCATCCGTAGGGGGCTTAGGTGGTGTCCTGCGTATGTTGCTTCAGAACAGGCGCCACTGAACATCACCAAAGTGACTCAGCAGCAGTGCAGTGTCTCTCCTCTGGTGGGTTGCCACTTGACGGCTTCATACCGATTGCTCCCTGTGGATTACCATGCCGTGGCTGCAGCAGGCCGGGCTGCGTCTGTGTCAGAATGAGCAGTGTGGGTGCAATGCCACTTAAGTGGCACTGAAGATAGGAAAAAAAAAAACAAAAAAGAGTAAATAAAAGCTCGCACCACTCTCCTTGTATTCTGTTGCCTTCCCTGAGTGATTCTTGCTGCTCCCGTTTTCCACGGTCGTTGATGCACGAGTGCCTTGCCCCTGTTGACAAAAACATCGATATTTTCTGTGAACTTTCATTATTCTGCGAAATGATTCTGACTGACTAAAGTTCAGCGAAATGATTTTGGTTTTACAAAGTATCTGCGTTCTTTTATCTTGCAATCTAACAATATTTAGGTTAATACAATATAATATATCCCATTTTTCCAAGTTGTTTTAGTTTTATCTTCAGCCGCGCCACTCTTCCACCTTTCTTTCCCGACCTGTGATCAAGACTTGTCGGGTAAGCCACCCCTCATAAGTCTGGCTGTGTATGGTGTTGGAAACTGCTTCCATCAGTTGGTGAGTGATGTTCTCACAGGTTGGTGAGTGATGTTCAGTTCACCAGTCGTGTATGGCCCCACTCCTCTCTTGTCTTGAGTCTCAACTCAGGTGGTGTGTTGTTAATCTTGACAGCTTCAGTGATTTGTCTTCCCAAAGCAGTTTCTTGGTAACTGTTATCACCATGCTGTACTGGAAGGGGGGGGGGGTCACTGTTGCTGTGTGTCTGTGCTGTGTGTCGCCACAACACTGAATCATGGTCTCTCTTTGCCAGGGCTGTCATGTGTTGTTGGCCTCGATAGTGTCCAGTGCGTGCTGTCTCTCCAACATACACGCAGCTGCACTCACTACATCTTATCTCATACGTCACACCTTCTCTTCTACAATTCCCCCTTCCTCCTCCACACACCATGCAATTCTCTTCTGTGCTGCATCTAGGTCGTTTGTATGGATCTGATATTTGTAAGATGCTCTTGACCGTCTTCCCTGATCTTTCCACACCTTTTATCTTCAGGTTTGTATTCTTTATTACATCCTGGTATCTCTTCCTCAGCTGAGAGTGTGAGGTTGATGGTACAAAGATCCCTCCTTTCTTGTACCAGTCTTCTTTCTTTGCTCTTCTCTTCTTCTTTCTGTCTGTTCTTTGCCAGTGTTTGGGTCTGTACAGTGGCTGTTCTCCATTCCTATCTTTCTCTTTTATAGAGTTGTACGAATTCAGTGCCGATCTCCACACCTCTTCCCTGAACCTTTCATGCTAGTGGGAGAACTGTAGTCTTTCATGTATTCGTTCACATGCATTGTGGTAATGCTCCACGGGAGGTCTGGGCTGCATCTCAACAGGATGCGTAAGATTTTCTTGTGTAATCACAGTTCCTTGTCTTTCTATGGCATTGCCGATCTTGCGTCTACAACCGCTCTGTGAGATGCAGTAATATCTTCATGGCTAGAGTCTATGGACTATCAAAATACAATATATGTACAACATAAAAGCTTTCAACAATCTTCCATTAGAAAACACTGTGCAGTATCCTCTTAGGCTTCACATAGCTTCAAGACAGAGATTGCGATGAACGAACTGGTCGATTGATATTCGGTGGAGGAACATTTAGCAACGCATGGTATGCCAGTAACTTCATTAAAATGATTAAGAAGATCAACGTTTCTCAGCCCCTCATCTTTGTGTGTGCGTGTGTGCGTGAGTGTGTAGCGCACGCGCCCGTGCGTGCCTGCGTGTGCACACGCGCACAAATGTGTGTACATTGATTTTTAGTTGACGTTTTTCACTTTTTAAAAAGTATTTGCGTGGCCGTACGAGTGCAAAAACTGCATTTGCGGAGAACTTGCGTGCGAGTGTGTGTGTGTGTGTGTGTGTGTGTGTGTGTGTGTGTAGTGCGTGTGTGTGTGTGTGTGTGTGGTGTGTGTGTGTGTGTGTGTGCGTGTGTGTGCGTGCGTGCAGCACGTGCACCCGCGCGCGTGTGTGTGTGTGTGTATGTAATACAGAGTGTTTGGGCGAGAGGATTGTAGGCATTCGTTTCCAGTTCAAGCTCAGAAGAAAAACACATTCTGAAAAATCTGTTTCAGTGGTATATTCATATATTTCTTAAAACTTTAAGCCAAGCGATAGAATCCACACACGCACATACTCCATGGATGCGACAACGAATTGCAAAAATGTTCGACATCCATCCCACCTCCAACCTTATCCCCCACCACCTTTCCCTCTACTTCTCTAACCACGAGTCTTATTTGAGCACTGTTCTTGCAACTGTTATCAGGATCTCAATACACTTTAGCCTCTCGCTTCTCCAGCTGTCTCAGATCAGTTTTAATGCGTTGTGTCTTGGTTGAAAAACAGTGCGTTTTATGTGTGTGTGTGTGTGTGTGCGCGCGCGCGCGCGCACGTGCGTGCTTGCTTGTGCTTGCTTGTTTGTAGAGTACAGGGAGGGAAGAAAGGAGAGTGTGTGTGTGAGAGAGAGACAGACAGACAGACAGACAGAGAACTGACGATCGTGTTCAACACGGTCTGTCCTACCTCGCTACCAACTGTGACGGTTGCCCAGAAAACCGATAAACGCCAATGAACGAGACGCCAGGTCAACTGATGTAATGGTTCCAGTCCAAATGCTGAATGAATCCTTTGCCGACAGTTCTGGCACATGTGTCACTGTTCAAGCAGCCCTGAAACAGAGTACTCCTGTCAAATCCGCAGTGGTGAAGAGACATAAAAAAAACTATTCACTTAAGAATAAAACCCAGTCAAAACTATAGAATGTTCTGAAAAAAAATTTTATCTGAAGAGATAGAACTGACAATTGGAATGCAAAATTCCGATAATCTATATGTTTTTGTTTGCATACGGTTGGAGTTGTTGATTTGATTTCGACATTTTGTTAATTATTTAATGTTTAGTATTAGTTGATCTCAAAAGTTATGTATGGATATGCACGAGTCTATCTTGTATCTCTCTTCGCCTTGTATCCGACCTGTCATCAAAGTGCAGCAGTCAGTGTCTCGGACGTACGGCTACGGACTGGAGGGTCGAATCCCATCAGCGGCCTCTACTGGTGGAAGATGTCGGCCCCAGCCGGCTCCTGTCCAAAATTGAGAGTGCTATGGGTTCAGATGGAATGTCCAAAACCACAATGATGATTAATCTCACATGAAGAGAACAGAAGTAAACAGTGGTTTTTCATACCAACCCTACCGAATAATTCT
This sequence comes from Conus canariensis, assembly GCA_033310375.1. Lineage (NCBI taxonomy): Eukaryota > Metazoa > Mollusca > Gastropoda > Neogastropoda > Conidae > Conus > Conus canariensis. Next base: position 80,118,768 of record CM065724.1, read on the forward strand.
GCATGCAGCTCTTCCTTCTAGGCTTAGTAAACGCTAGTAATACTATCAAACATCCCTGTATTGGAGTCTCAGACTGGAACAATCTCAATAACACCCTCATGATTCTCATCATCTCTGGCATTCCATATATGCTGGATTTACACAGGATCTATGCAACACATGTTTCTCACACACACACACACACACACACACGCACGCGCATACAAACACACACACACACACACACACACACACACACACACACACACACATGCACACTACACACGCACGCAAAATGCTGATAATAGCAAGAACGTTCGATTCGGCTTTTTGAAGCCCTTCACTGTTCTCTGGGCAAGGCTTCCTATCTTTTCTGTCCCTTGCCGTTGTGAATGCATCCTCTAGTCCCTGCAGTGGGTTGGTCCAGCAGAAGTCGCAATTCTTCCTGCATCCCATGAGAACGGATTGTCTGGAAAACCTAAGTAACGGTGTGAACTCGGAGGACGATCTTGGTAGTATCTCGTCCTATTCAGAACATCTGAGGAGGACCTGTTGCACAATACACGGTTGAGGCAACCCCTTCCTCAGATCTGGAACTGTCGGTGAAAATTCTTCCAAAGGATGAAAACTTTGAACACACAGCGGAAAAAGGACTTGTACGCCACGGACATAGTGGTATCTTTACAGTACGAGGCTAAATCAAACCGGATCTCTGGAGTGAAGAAAGTACATGGTTGTCATCAGGAAACTTGGATAAATCAAACATGACTCAAAAGGTCGTTCTCTGCATTGTTCGAATGAGGAAGCCTACGAATTCATTCCCAAGGGTGAATGGAAATGGGGTGGTCGTCGAATTTCTTTTGGAACTTTGGGTCAAAAACACGTCACAGACCACTGTCACATACAGGGTTTGGGGGTCAAAAGAGAGATTCAGCCTGTAGTTTAAGTTTCAGCCAACAGTTCGAGAGGGATGGTTCTCCTGCCTCAGCACACAGGCTATAACCAGGGGTGGTGCGGAATGCAATCAGACAAGAGTCGAAGTCCTTGATGGTGGATGGGATCGAGACTTTTCAGGAAGGAAGGTCTGGCCAAGCCTTAGACTACACATCCATAGTCCAGTTTGGAGTGGATCAGAGCCCTGTACAAAATGAAGAAGAGTTTTCTTATCAGGGCCCCAATCCATGTGTACCAGAACTTTCTGAATGCTCAGTGCTTTCCGACAAGCCGTTTTTTTTAGTGTTGGATGCGACATTTAAAGTTCAGTTTTTTATTTTAAAAAAGGATACCCAGAAATTTGGTTTTTCTCACAGCTGGGATGGTGGATTTTTCCAAATGAATTTCAGGATCGGCAAAGAATTGACGAAAATTGTGAAAATGGATACACTGTGTTTTGGTGCTTGAAAAAGTAAACCCGTTTTCCTCGGCCCGCTGTCGAATCTTATCCACACAAAGTTGGAGTCGACGCTGAATGCTGGCATAAGAGGCTCCGACTGCATAGAGTGCGAAGTCATCAACAGAGAGGACTCGGAACCCCGGTTTACTTAACTGACAATGTTAATTTTGATACTGAACACAGCCGAAGGAAGAATGCTCCCTTGAGGTACACACAACTCCTGCCCATGGATGTCCGACAACGTGGTGCCAACAGACACTTGGAATTGCCGATCAGCCAGAAAGTTTTGAATGAATCAAGGCAGACAGCCACGAAAACAAAGTCTATGGAGGTCTGTAAGAATTCCAGATTTCCAAGTGGTATCGCACGCTTTTTCCAGATCAAGAAAGATAGCAACCACATAATGTTTATTGATGAACGCATTGTGGATGGAGGTTTTCAGACGGACTAAATGGTCAACGGTCGAGTGGTACTTCCGGAACCTGCACTGTTCATTGGCCAAAAAGTCATCGGTTTCCAGCTTATAGATTAAACAGGGCTTGACCATCTTTTCCATTAGCTCGCAGAGGCAGCTTGTCAGAGCTACCAGACGATAGTCTGAAGGGTTGGTAAGGACTTTTCCAGGCTTAGGAATCGGATTGGTCATGACTTTTCACCACACACCTCTTCCCCACAACAGCAAATCTTGGCGTGCCAAGTTTCCTGGCACTTCAAGCACCACATTGGAGATGGAGACGGAATGTCAAGTTGAAGGCACACATTCAAACAACCCACTTTGATGACATATGGCAATGAAGGGGTACAGAATGTCAGAAAGATGTTGGTGGGCACCCTTTCTCTTCCTTTGCAAACTGTGACCCTATGCACGTTAAAAATACACCTAGGTATTCAAGTTCAGTTTTTATCTCGGTCTCCGATATGCATGCAAGATCTGAGCATCTAATGACTCCCTTGGACGTACTCAACTGTTTATGGGGAGTCACCCGGATCTCTCTACCAGTTTTATGGCACTCAGCAGCTGTTCCGCCAAACCCTGTGAGAGGAAGGCACAAAAACCTATCAATATAAAACAGTTAACCGATAAAAGTACATAGCTGTAAGAAACGAGAACACTAAAACCTTTGAAAGGAAGATGCTATATCTACACAGCGAAAACACTACAACTTTAAAAAAGGGGGAACTTAACTGCCTAAAACGACCACACTAGCCACTTAAAAAGAACACTGAACCCTGTGAAAGAACACTAAAGGAGAGGATAGCAGGTGCTATCACAGGAAGTAGAGAATACTTGCGCTATTTGAAAGGAGACCACCAACTCCTTTAAGTGTAGGAAATCAAAATGGTCTTGTAATTTTTGTCCTTGGTTTCGGCGGACTCGTTAAGAATTAATTTGGCGGACTCACAAAGAATTATTTGTGAAATCTGAAAGCTATGAAAGAATTCACGTGCTGACTGATTACCATGTCAGGCTCTGTGTGGATAAAGGACACTCATATCAGGAGTACCAGGTGCGCACTAGAAAGTATTTCAGGAAGAGGATCAAAGACGTTCTCAAGAGCTCTGAAGCCCGAACCAAAATGATCCGAAAGCATGCGTCCATGCTCCAGATCCCTTGATTCACGAGACCTGCTCCATAGCTCGATTCAGCCTTTCATGCCTTTCCAGGAAACATTCCCTCTGGTACTCCCCGTTTTGTATCCTTGTTACCCAGAACACCGACATTGGAAACTGTCTTATCGTCATGGCCATATGAAAAATGAGTGTGGATTGTAAAGTGCTTAGAACTTGGTGTCTTTCCGTGGATAGGCGCTATATAAGTATTCATAATAATAATGAAAATAGACACCTATTTCTAGAAAAAAACTTTAAGCCCAAGAGAAAAGCCATGTAAATCTCTGAATGAAGAAGGCACTGAAACCAGGAAAGAATAAGACCTGCGAATGAAGGAACCACTATAGCTAAATAAAGATGACATTAAACCCTTTGTGTGGAGGAGGCACGGAACCTGGAAAAAAGACGATGAACCTGTGAACAAAGAGACCCCGAATTCCTAGGAAAAGACAAACCAAACAACAAAAAATGCCAAACCATCTGAAAGGTATGGTAATGTTGCTTATAGCCCAGCCAGCCACAAAGGGCCATGTCAGGGCTGTCACTGCGTTGAAGACATCCACACAACCCTTTAAAATACACCTAAAAACATAACGGAAATTTGGTTTAAACATTTTATTCTGTGAAGTCTTAGATCACATGAAAAATGTTGATCTCTTTCAAAAATTTAAAGATCACATCAGGTGGGACATTTCTGAACAATGTTTTCATGGAGTCTGTTGTAAAATGCTTATGTCAAACCATGCAAGTCCCAACACTCTAAAAGAATATGTTTCACTGTGAATGGTACATAACATGGAATGCACTATGGAGCTTTTTTCGCTCTTTAAAAGAAACGAATGAGTTACAATCGAATGGCCAGTGCGCTGCTGGCATAGAACTGTTTTTTTCCTTGCGACTACCAGAAGTAGAAGAGACGAACACTTAGGTTTGGTCAGTCTGGAAATGTTTGTTATCCGTCCGTGTATTTCAGTCCTCCTGCCAGGTCTGTGATATAACCATTAACCTTCAGTTTCAAATCTGAGTAGGGACAGATATGCAGGGCAGTTTGTTGTGCTACTCTTGGCCAAACGATCAGCCATTTATTTCCCGAAATGCCAACATGACCGGCAATCCACGCTAGAACAATGTTGTACCTTCCGCTTTCAAAGAGGTAACCTGTTTTAAAGAGTTTAAAAGTTCAAGATGAAGGAGGTAACGACCAGCTACGGCCCCAACGCTGACAGCGAATCAGACAAAATCAAAAAATCCTTGTTTACAGACTGCGAGATTATCTTCAGCGCTAGAACCAAAACCGTTAGTTTCAGTAAACACAACTATCCGACGGAATATGCTTTGATGATATTGTTAAAGGAACAGTTGGGCAATAGGCTGCACAAGCCACTCCATCATCGGACTCTAACCATCAATTAACATTTTCAGAGAGGATGAGAATTTTGTACAGAGATTGACAAACAATGCCTTGTATGCCTGTTGATTGGTGGATTCTTTACGAAAAGAAGCAAGATCAAAGCGTGTTTCTGGTGTGAAAAAGGTCCATGGAGGCTTTTCTGGAAATTTGAAGAAGTCAGACACAGTTTCTAGATCAAGACCTGCATTCTGCGCATGGGACTGCATTCGAAGTCCAAACTTAGGAATGCAGTTGGGATTTTCTTCAAATTTACTTTGAAAATGAGGATAAAAAATGCAGTCACAAGCAATGTTTTCTGTTTCAGAGAACAATCTGAGATGGTAATTTAAGGATAGTGTCAGCCTGCGGTTGGATAATGAGGATTCACCTGCCTCTGCATACAGGCCGTACACAGGGGTGGTGCGGAATGCTCCACAACTAAGACAAAACCCTTGATGATGAATGATGAACAGGATCCAAGAGTTTCAGATAAGAGGGTCTTGCAGAGCCGTACACAGCACAACCATAGTCCACTTTAGAATGGACCATGGCTCTGTAGAGGTGCAGCAAAGTTTTATCAGCGCCCCAGTCAGTCTATGCTACGACCCACAGAATGTTTAAAGCTTTCTGCCAAGATGTTTTTAAGTGTTCACTGTGACTAAGGAAGTTGAGTTTTGGATCAAAAATAACTCCCAGAAATATGGCCTCCTGTACAGAGGGAATGGGATATTTTCCTATTTGGGATTTCAGGATCAGCGAAGAACTGTCCAAGATGAATGTCCAAAATGAATGCACTGGATCCTAGTAGCAGAAAAGGTAAAGCCATTTTCTTCTGCCCACAGATTTATATTTACACAAAGCTGGAGGCTGCGCTGAACACTTGGATATAAGCTTCCAGTTGCACAGAGGGCGAAATTATCCACAAACGAGCAGTCGGAACCCTGTTGAACTGAATCAACAATGTCGTTGATTTTTAAGCAAACCGTCTGAAAGAACACGTCCATGACGTCCAAAGAACCACGAACTAAACACTATGCAAGACTATTTTGACCCTGCATAACACTTGATGTGTCGGATAAAGAAAAGTAACCAGCCGCCGTGGCCAAGTGGTTAGCGTCGCCGACTTCCGGCTGGGAGGTCGTGAGTTCAATTCCCATCAGTCAGGTAGGATTTTTCTGCCCCAACCGCCTCCTACCCAGATCCGGGTTAGCTCTATTGGGAAGACTGGGAGCCACACAGTCGAGTTTCACCCACTTAATGGATACGTCTCTGACAGTGTTGTTCAACTTCCTGACCAACACTGCAGGTGTCTGTATTTCTCGGGCCTGGTTGACGCCAGGATGAAAATGAGCGTAGAGTAAATAAGCGTAAAGTACAGCCCTGTCATGCAGTCTCAGACCGGAATGGAAATCCGTAGCATCATCTTCATTATCCTTATTCTCATTGATCAGCATTAAAAAAAATGTCTTAAATTCTATGGCCCTTCATGCCCTGCCCTCATGGTGACCTCGGTTTCGATGTCCTCTCCACGTCTGTGGCCTTGTTTTCATTCTGACTGGGTCACAGGTATCGGCGAGTCCATGGGGCTGTCGTTAGATGAACGTGCCGGCGACCTCCGCAGGGAGAGCTCACTCATTCCGCCTTCACGACTAAGCAGATATTGTCGTCCATAGGGGTCTTAGGTGATGTCCTGCGTATGTTGCATTAGAACAGGCGCCACTAAACATCACCAAAGTAACTCAGCAGCAGTGCAGCGTCTCCTCCGGTGGGTTGCTACTTGACTTCATATTGATTGCTCCCTGTGGATTGCCATGTGGGTGCAATGCCACTGAAGTGGCACTGAAAATGGGCAAAAAAAAAAAAAAAAACAGTAAACAAAAGCTCGCCACCACTCTCCTTGTATTCTGTTGCCTTCTCCGAGTTGATTCTTGTTGCTTTCCGGTTTCCACGGTCGTTGATGCACGAGTGCCTTGCCCCTGTTGACAAAAATATTGACATTTTCTGTGAACTATGATTATTCTGCGCAAACGAGTCCGACTCACTAAAATTCAACGAAATGATTTCGATTTTACAAAGTATCTGCATTCTGTTATATTGCAATCGAACAATATTTAGGTTAATACATTATATGAACAACATAAAAGCTTTCAACAATCTTCCATTAGAAAACATTGTGCAGTATCCTTTTACGCTCCATTTTAGGCTTCACATAGCTTAAGACAGATGGCTGTGAACGAACTGGTCGACTGACATTCGGTGGAGGAATATATAGCACGGTATGCCAGTAACTTCATTAAAATGATAAAGAAGATCAACGTTTCTCAGCCCCTCACCTGTGCGAGTGCTTGTGCGTGTGTGCACGCGCGAGCGCCCGTGCATGCGCGCACGCGCACAAACGTGTACATTGATTTTAAGTCGACATTTTTAACTTTTTAAAATTATTTGCGTGGCCGTGGGAGTGCAAACACTCTGCATTTGTGGAGAACTCGCGCGCGCACACGAGTGCGTGCATGTGTGTGTGTGCAGCGCGTGCGCCCACGTGTGTGTATGTAATACAGAGTGTTTAGGCAAGAGGATAGTAGGCATTTGTTTCCAGTTCAAGCTCTGAGGGAAAACACATTTTGAAAAATCTGTTTCAGTGCTATATTCATATATTTAATACTTTAAGCCGAACGATGGAATCCACACACACACATACTCCATGGATGCTAAACGAATTGCAAAAATGTTAGACATCCATCCTGCCTCGGGCTGAATCCCCCACCGCCTTTCCCCATACTTCTCCAACTTCTCTATTTGAGCACTGTTCTTGCAACTGTGTGTGTGTGTGTATGTGCGTGTGTGTGCGTGTGCGCGCTTGCTTGCGTTTGCGTGTTTGTAGAGAGGGAGTACGGGGAGGGAGGGAGAGTGTGTGAGAGAGAGAGAGAGACAGAGACAAAGGGGAGAAAGAGAGAGAGAGAGAGAGAGAGAGAGAGAGAACCGACCCTCGTGTTCTTCATGGTCTTTCCTATCTCGCTACCAATTGCGACGGTTGCCCAGAAATCCGATGAACGCCATTGAACGAGACGTCAAGTCGTCTGATGTAATGGTTCCAGTCCTAATGCTTCTGTCACTGTTCAAGCAGCCCTGAAACACACAGTACTTCTGTCACTGTTCAAGCAGCCCTGAAACATACAGTACTTCTGTCACTGTTCAAGCAGCCCTGAAACATACAGTACTTCTGTCACTGTTCAAGCAGCCCTGAAACACACAGTACTTCTGTCAAATCTGCAGTAGCAAAGAAACATAAAAAACATGCCCTTTCTTAAGAATAAAACCCAGCCAAAACTAGAGAATGTTCTGAAAAAATCTTTTATCAGAAGAGATGGAATTGACAATTGGAATGCAAAATTCAGATAATCTATATGCTTTTGTTTGCATACAGCTGGAGTTGTTGATTTGATTTCGACATTTTGTTAATTATTTAATGTTTAATATTAGCTGGTCTCAAAAGTTATGTAGCAGATATGCACGAGTCTATCTTACATCTCTCTTCGCCTTTAGTAGTTACTTTAAAGGAAAAAAAAATCCTAAAATGACATCTTTAAAAACCACCTTGTATCCGACCTGTCAAAAAGTGCAGCAGTCAGTGTCTCGGACGTGCGGCTACGGCTGGAGTTTCAAATCCCATCAGCGGTCTCTACTGGTGGAAGATGTCAGCCCCAGCCGGCTCCTGTCTAAAATTATGAGTGCTATGGGTTCAGTTGGAATGTCTAAAACCACAATGATGATTAATTTCACATGAAGAGAACAGAAGTACAGTGTTTTTTTTCACACCTAGCCTAATGAGTAATTCTGCATGCAGCTCTACGTTCTAGACTTGGAAAACACTAGTAACTACTATCAAACATCCCTGTGTTGGTGTCTAAGACCGGAAGAATCTCTCTGACACCCTCATGATTCTCATCATACCTGGCATTCCATACATGCTGGATTTACACAGGATCTATGCAACACGAATGTTACACACACACACACACACACACACACGCACATGCACACGCACGCGCGCGCGCGCAAACACACGCACACTACACACGCACGCAAAATGCTGACAATAGCAAGAACATTCGATTTGGCTTTTCGAACCCCTTCACTGTTCTCTGGGCAAGGCTTCCTATCTTTTCTGTTCCTTGCGTTGTGAATGCATCCTCCAGTCCCTGCAGTGGGTTGGTCCCGCAGAAGTCGCCATTCTTCCTGCATCCCATGAGAACAGATTCTCTGGAAGCCTGTAGTAGCGCTGTGAACTCGGATGACGGTCTTGGTAGTATCTCGTCCTGGAGTCGTATGCCCTGGGTGAGGATGGAGGTGGCTGTGGAAGATGTAGTGCGTTGGCTCGTGGTTGACCAGTTGTGATTCTTGCAGACAGACCATCCCTTACGACCTGCCACAAACGAAGCCGCGGATTGCATTCTGACCGAGAAGTCACCGCTAAATCCTGACAAAGAATACACTAAAGCATGGACAGTAGAAACTAACGCCTAAGAATGATTTTCATACATGCTGAGAATAAAGAATACAGTACAGTCTATGAAAAAAAAGATACTAAACCTGGGAAAGAGAAGGCTGAATGAGGCTTAAAGGGGTTCTCACCTATTTTTACAAATCTATTTTGACCAAATACACGGTTTTGGTATGTGGTCGTATTGCGAAACCCAGCCCCGAATCAGCCGCCTGTGCTCTCATCTTGCAGTGAGAGCAGCATTTCCTGCGGATTGGGAAAGCGAGAGGCTGAAACAGGAACGAGAACCTCGATTTCGATAAAAGGGGAGTTTCCCGACTGATGACGTCGAAAAGCCAAGTCGCTCTTCGTGTTCGGCTGAAGTGAGATGGGGCGAATGTGTGCTGTGTCTGTCTGCGGAATTTCATCAGGAAATAAGCAAAGAGTAAGCGTTCATGCTTTTCCAGGTGCTTCCAGACAGTTTAGGCGATTGTGGATAAATTTTGTCACGAGGAAAGATTTTGTTCTTCGGGACAGTTATCATGGCATTTGCGGTCATCACTTCGAAGAGCACAGTTTCCAAGACCAACACACCCGGAAGGTAAAGGTGGAAGCTGGAATTCGGGTCCGAAGACAGCTGAAAGAGGATGCTGTGCCAACTATTGTAACAGAAAAATGCATTAAAGCACTCTCTGTTCATTCGCCAGCTGCAAGTGCAAGCCTCAAACGCAACAGTGACACGGATTCTGTCAGGAGCAAGAGAGCCAAACTCAGAGACGTAAAGAAGTAAGGTTTGTGGAATGGGTGGTTGATCTTTTTGTGTTTCATTTCATTCTCAGTGTATGGTTGGTTGTAAAAATAGTTGTTGGTTTTTGTTGAGTGTTGGTATCAAACTGAAACACACATTGTTACTGTCATAGTGGCAGTCAGTCAGTCACACTGCCTGCTGCCACTGAAACTGTTGCATGTTTGTGATTGATTTTTTCCCTGCTGTTCCTGTTTCCAACAAAACTGAAGTTACGATTCTTATTAACAAGAAAGTGTCCATGTCCACAAATAACAACTTGTTGGACTCCAGTGAATAATAGTTTGGGTTTTTATTTTTCAGGACATTGCTGAACATCAGGCATCCCTGCAAGTTCAAGTTTCCGCCCAACAACCATATGCTTTAGTAAGTGAATTATTTATCAATATTTGGATACAGGATGGCGACTTAGTGTGCATTTTAAGATATATGCAGGTGTGGTATGTCTGCAAGCTATAAACTGCCCTGGTGAGTAAGAGAATAATGAGCTTAGATCTGCAGCTTAGATCTGATGTACGGCACGTCACGCATCAGTTTTTACAATAACAGCCAGAATCTTTGACTGCAATATATTGTAAAAGACCCCTCAGATTCTAATTGTCATTGTGGAACTTCAGAATTTAAGTGGAGAGAGAGAGATTAAAAATGAATGTAAAAAAAAAGTGTGTGTGTGTGGGGGGGGGGGGGGGGGGGCACTGAAACTGAACAGCTATTGAAAAGATTTCTACAGCAGGGAAGAGAATTAGTGTGATGATGCAGTAGCTGACAAAGTCCTGTTCAAAGGAAAAGGCATTATCTGGTGGATCTAAACAACTGAAGGAAAATGTGGTTTATCACATAATCATTTTAAAGTTATTTACATACTGCGGTAATGTGTGTGTGTGTGTGTGTGTGTGTGTGTGTGTGTGTGTGTGTGCGTGTGTGTGAACAGATGTATGTATGTGCATGTGTATATTATGTACTATCTGTGTCGTGTGTATGTGTGTACATGTACATAATATGGTCAACCTGTAAAATGTCGAACTGCCTGAAAAGAAAAAAGCATCTGATGGCGAGGGAGGTAGTACTGTACAAGGAGCTGTAGGTTCAAACTGGTACGGCTGAACTCCATACACTCCAGTGAAAACTTCACGTTCGATGTCCTCTTCGTTGGAACTTGACTCGTAGCTGGGAGAATCTGCCATTATCGCCGGAAAATAGTTGAGTTTTACGTCCTCATAGCGAAAACTTTTAGGGACATGTCTTTCATTCACGGTAGTCTTGGCATTTATATGTCACTTGCGGAATCCCCGACTCTCATCTCTTTCCGTACTGTGCTCGGCAATCTCCGTGGCGAGTCACGATTTGGCACTTGCACGACCCGAAACACGGATAGAAGCGAGTTCCAGAAGAAAAGTAACACGCACATCGAAACACGCTCGATCATACTTTTGAACAACCCAAACATGCTATTTATGGGCGAGGACCCCTTTAAGCCTTACAAAAGACATCAACCTTATGAAACAAAGACTAACATTCTGAAAGAAGGTTACACTAAACTATATGAAAGGATAGCATTTAGATCTATAATCAACCTGACACTAACCCTTTTGACAATAAAAAAAAATATTTATAAGCCCTATGAAAAATAAGGTAATGTTGCCAACAGCCCGCAAAAGGACCATATCAGGGATATCACCGCATTAAAGTTAACTCACAAGTCATTACATTAAAAAGATCAATACACAACCCTTTAAATACACCTCCTAAAACCGCACCGGAAATTTTGTTAAAAAATCTTACTTTCGTAAAATCTTAGATCAGATGAAAAATGATGATCTCTTTCAGGAACTCAAAGATCACATCAGGTGGGACATCTCTGAACAAGGTTTTCATGAGGTGTGATGTAAAGTGTTTATGTCTCATATCATGCAAGTCCCAACACTCTAAAAGAGTATGTCACTACAACTGTGAGTGGTGCATGACATGAAATGCACCACGGAGCTTCTTCACCTTTAAAACAAAGAATAGGTGTAAAAGGAGTGGTGGCCTGTATGCAAACAGCACAAGACTTTTTTTCTTTACGGCCGCCTAGGGAAAATGGTAAAAACTCAGGTTTGGACGGATTTTCAATAGTTTTTTTTATCCGTCTGCAAGCTCCATTTCTCTTGCCAGAGGCCTTTGACGTAAGACTGGGATTTGAGTTTCGTATCAGTGTGAGGGACAGACAATCTGCTTATCTTGTGGCACTCTCGGAAAGTTGATCAACCAACGCATTGCCTCAAATTCACGTAAAACCAAGCAAAACCTATGTTATATGCATCTGATTTCAGAGAGGTGTACAGTTTGAATAATTTAATCAGTTGAGGGTGTTTGAAGTTACGGCTGACAATGGCCTCCAAAGCAGAAAGCGAGTCCAGCAAAATGAGGAAATCCAATTTTTCATTTAGAAACTATTTCAAGAGCCAAGACCAAGGCTGTCAACTCAGCAGTGTACATGGACCTGTCAATGGGAATGTGTTTAGAATATCTCTGAGAAGGACCTGTTGCACAATACACAGTTAAGGCAACCCCTTTCTCAGATTTGGAATCGTCGGTGAAAATTCTTCCAAAGGATGAAAACTAACACAGTTCGGCGAAAAAGGACTTGTACGCCACGGAACTAGTGGTATCTTTATGGTACGAAGCTAAATCAAACCGGATCTCTGGAGTGAAGAAAGTCCATGGTAGTCATCAGGAAACTTGGATAAATCAAACATGACTCAAAGTTCTACCTCTGCATTGTTCAAATGAGGAAGCCTACGAATTCATTCCCAAGGGTGAATGGAAATGGGGTGGTCGTCGAATTTCTTTTGGAACTTTGGGTCAAAAACACTGTCACAGACTGGGTTTGGGGGTCAAAATAGAGACTCAACCTGCAGTTTAAGTTTCAGCCAACAGTTCGAGGGGATGGTTCTCCTGCCTCAGCACACAGGCTATAACCAGGGGTGGTGCGGAATGCAATCAGACACAATCGAAGTCCTTGATGGTGGATGGGATCGAGACTTTTCAGGTAGGAAGGTCTGGCCAAGCCTTAGACTACACATCCATAGTCCAGTTTGGAGTGGATCAGAGCCCTGTACAAAATGGAGAAGAGTTTTCTCATCAGTGCCCCAATCCATGTGTGCCAGAACTTTCTGAATGCTCAGTGCTTTCTAACAAGCAGTTTTTGAGTGTTGGATGTGACATTTAAAGTTCAGTTTTTGATTAAAAAAAAAAGAAAGAGCACCCGGAAATTTGGCTTTTTTCACAGCTGGGATGGTGGATTTATCCAGACGAATTTCAGGATAGGAAAAGGATTGACGAAAATTGTGAAAATGGATACACTGCGTTTTGGTGTTTGAAAAGGTAAACCCGTCTTCCTCGGCCCGCTGTCAAATCTTATCCAAAGTTGGAGTCGACGCTGAATGCTGGCACAAGAGGCTCCGACTGCATAGAGTGCGAAGTCATCAACAGAGAGGACTCGGAACCCCGGTTTACTTAACTGATAATGTCGTTGATTTTGAATGAATAAAGGCAGACAACCACGAAAACAAAGTTTATGGAGTTCTAAAAGATTTTCAGATTTCCAAGTGGTATCACACGCTTTTTCCAGATCAAGAAAGATAGCAACCACATGTTTACTGATGAATGCATTGCGGATGGTGGTTTTCAGACGGACAAAATCGTCAATGGTCGAGTGGTACATTCGGAACCTGCACTGTTCATTGGCCAAAAAGTCATCAGTTTCCAGTTTATAGATTAGACGGGGCTTGACCATCTTTTCCATTAGCTCGCAGAGGCAGCTTGTCAGAGCTACCAGACGATAGTCTGAAGGGTTGGTAAGGACTTTTCCAGGCTTAGGAATCGGAATGATCATGACTTTTCACCACACCCCTCCTCCCAAAAACAGCAAATTTTGACATGCCCAATTTTCTGGCATTTCAAACACCGCATCGGACACGGAATGTCAAGTTGAATGCACACATTCAAACAACCCACTTTGATGACATATGGCAATGAAGGGGTACAGAATGTCAGAAAGAGTGTTGGTGGGCACCCTTTCTCTTCCTTTGCAAACTGTGACCCTATGCACGTTAAAAATACACCTCGGGATGCAAGTTCAGTTTTTATCTCAGTCTCTGAGATGCACATCTAAGATCTGGGCATCTAATGACTCCCTTGAACGTACTCACTATTTATGGGGAGTCACCCGGATCTCTCTACCAGTTTTATGGCATTCAGCAGCTGTTCCGACAAACCCTGTGAGAGGAAGGCACTAAAACCTATCAATATAAAACAGTTAACCGATAAAAGCAGTGCATAGCTGTAAGAAAGAAACACTAAAACCTTTGAAAGGAAGATACTGTATCTATACAGCGAAAACACTACAACTTTAAAAAAGGGGGGAACTTAACTGCCTTAAACGACCACACTAGCCACTTAAAAAGAACACTGAACCCTGTGAAAGAACACTAAAGGAGAGGATAGCAGGTGCTATCACAGGAAGTAGAGAATACTTGCGCTATTTGAAAGGAGACCACCAACTCCTTTAAGTGAAGGAAATCAAAATTGGTCTTGTAATTTTTGTCCTTGGTTTCGGCGGACTCAAGAATTAATTTGGCGGACTCGCTTAGAATTATTTGTGAAATCTGAAAACTATTAAAGGATTCACATGCTGATTGATTACCATGTCAGGCTCTGTGTGGATAAAGGACACTCATATCAGGAGTACCAAGTGCGCACTAGGAAATATCTCAGGAAGAGGATCAAAGACTTCCACAAGAGCTCTGCAGCTCGAACCAAAATGATCTGAAAGCATGCGTCCATGCTCCAGATCCCTTGATTCACAAGACCTGCTCCAGAGCTCGAGTCGGCCTTTCATGCCTTTCCAGGAAACATTCCCTCTGGTACTCCCCGTTTTGTATCCTTGTTCCCAGAACACCGACATTGGAAACTGTCTTATCGTCATGGCCATATGAAAAATGAGTGTGGATTGTAAAGTGCTTAGAGCTTGGTGTCTTTCCGTGGATAGGCGCTATATAAGTATTCATAATGATGATAATGAAAATAGACACCGAATTCTAGAAAGAAAAAAAAACTAAGCCCAAGAGAAAAGCCATGTAAATCTCTGAATGAAGAAGGCACTGAAACCAGGAAAGAATAAGACCTGCGAATGAAGGAAACACTATAGCTAGATAAAGATGACAAACCCTTTGTGTGAAGGAGGCACGGAACCCGGAAAAAACGATGATGAACCTGTGAACAAAGAGACCCCGAATTCCTAGGAAAAAAACCAAACAACAAAAAATGCCAAACCATCTGAAAGGTATGGTAATGTTGCTTATAGCCCAGCCAGCCACAAAGGGCCATGTCAGGGCTGTCACTGCGTTGAAGACATCCACACAACCCTTTAAGATACACCTAAAACATAACGGAAATTTGGTTTAAAACATTTTATTCTGTGAAATCTTAGATCACATGAAAAATGTTGATCTCTTTCAAAAATTTAAAGATCACATCAGGTCGGACATTTCTGAACAAGGTTTTCATGGAGTCTGTTGTAAAATGCTTACGTCTCAAACCATGCAAGTCCCAACACTCTTAAAGAATATGTTTCACTGTGAATGGTACATAACATGGAATGCACTATGGAGCTTCTTCGCTCCTTAAAAGAAACGAATGAGTTACAAACGAATGGCCAGTGCGCTGCTGGCATAGAACTGTTTTTTTCCTTGCGACTACCAGAAGTAGAAGAGACGAACACTTAGGTTTGGTCAGATCTGGAAAAGTTTGTTATACGTCCATGTATTTCAGTCCTCCTGCCAGGTCTGTGATATAACCATTAACCTTCAGTTTCAAATCTGAGTAGGGGATAGATATGCAGGGCAGTTTGTTGTGCTGCTCTTGGCCAAACGATCAGCCATTTTATTTCCCCAAATGCCAACATGACCGGGAATCCAAGTTAGAACAATGTTGTGACCTACCGCTTTCAAAGATGTAACCTGTTTTAAAGAGTTTAAAAGTTCAAGATGAAGGAGGTAACGACCGGCTACGGCCCCAACGCTGACAGCGAATCAGACAAAATCAAAAAGTCCATGTTTATAGACTGGAGATTATCTTCAGCGCTAGAACCAAAACCGTTAGTTTCAGTAGAGTAAACAACTATCTGACGGAATATGCTTTGATGATATTGTTAAAGGAACAGCTGGGCAATAGCTGCACAAGCCACTCATCATCGGACTCTAACCATCAATTAACATTTTCAGAGAGGATGAGAATTTTGTACAGAGATCGACAAACAATGCCTTGTATGCCTGATGACTGGTGGATTCTTTACGAAAAGAAGCAAGATCAAAGCGTGTTTCTGGTGTGAAAAAGGTCCATGGAGGCTTTTCTGGAAATCTGGAGAGAAGTTACACAGTTTCTAGATCAAGACCTGCATTCTGAGCATGGGACTGCATTTGAAGTCCAAACTTAGGAATGCAGTTAGGATTTTCTTCAAATTTACTTTGAAAATGAAGATTAAAAATGCAGTCACAAGCAATGTTTTCTGTTTCAGAGAACAATCTGAGATGGTAATTTAAGGATAGTGTCAGCCTGCGGATGGATAATGAGGATTCACATGCCTCTGCATACAGGCTGTACACAGGGGTGGTGCGGAATGCTCCAAGACAAAGACGAGCCCTTGATGATAAACAGGATCCAAGTGTTTTAGATAAGAGGGTCTTGCAGAGCCGTACACTGCACAACCATAGTCCACTTTAGAACGGACCAAGGCTCTGTAGAGGTGCAGCAAAGTTTTCTTATCAGCGCCCCAGTCAGTCTATGCTACGACCCGCAGAATGTTTAAAGCTTTCTGCCAAGATGTTTCAAGTGTTCACTGTGACTAAGGAAGTTGAGTTTTGGATCAAAAATAACTCCCAGAAATATGGCCTCCTGTACAGAGGGAATGGGATATTTTCCTGTTTGGGATTTCAGGATCAGCAAAGAACTGTCCAAGATGAATGTCCAAAATGAATGCACTGGATCCTAGTAGCAGAAAAGGTAAAGCCATTTTCTTCTGCCCACAGATTTATATTTACACAAAGCTGGAGGCTGCGCTGAACACTTGGATACAAGCTTCCAGTTGCACAGAGGGCAAAATCATCCACAAACGAGCAGTCGGAACCCTGTTGAACTAAATCAACAATGTCGATTTTTAAGCAAACCGTCTGAAAGAACACGTCCATGACGTCCAAAGAACCACGAACTAAACACTATGCAAGACTATTTTGACCCTGCATAACACTTGATGTGTCGGATAAAAGAAAAGTAACCAGCCGCCGTGGCCAAGTGGTTAGCGTCGCCGACTTCCGGCTGGGAGGTCGTGAGTTCAATTCCCATCAGTCAGGTAGGATTTTTCTGCCCCAACCGCCTCCTACCCAGATCCGGGTTAGCTCAACTGGGAAGACTGGGACCCACGTAATGGATACGTCTCTGACAGTGTTGTTCAACTTCCTGACCAACACTGCAGGTGTCTGTATTTCTCGGGCCTGGTTGACGCCAGGATGAAAATGAGCGTAGAGTAAATAAGCGTAAAGTACAGCCCTGTCATGCAGTCTCAGACCGGAATGGAAATCCGTAGCATCATCTTCATTATTCTTATTCTCATTGATCAGCATTAAAAAAAAATGTCTTAAATTCTATGGTCCTTCATGCCCTGCCCTCATGGTGACCTCAGTTTCGATGTCCTCTCCACGTCTGTGGCCTTGTTTTCATTCTGACTGGGTTACAGGTATCGGCGAGTCCATGGGGGCTGTTATTAGATGAACGTGCCGGCGACCTCCGCAGGGAGAGCTCACTCATTCCGCCTCCACGACTAAGCAGATATTGTTGTCCATAGGGGGCTTAGTAGGTGATGTCCTGCGTATTTGCATCAGAACAGGCGCCACTAAACATCACCAAAGTCAGTCAGCAGCAGTGCAGCGTCTCCTCCGGTGGGTTGCTACTTGACTTCATATTGATTGCTCCCTGTGGATTGCTGTGGGTGCAATGCCACTGAAGTGGCACTGAAAATGGGACAAAAAAAAATCCCAAAAACAAACAAAAGCTCGCCACCACTCTCCTTGTATTCTGTTGCCTTCTCCGAGTTGATACTTGCTGCTCCCCGGTTTCCACGGTCGTTGATGCACGAGTGCCTTGCCACTGTTAACAAAAATAACATTTTCTGTGAACTATGATTATTCTGCGCAAATGAGTCTGACTCACTAAAATTCAACGAAATGATTTTGATTTTACAAAGTATCTGCATTCTGTTATATTGCAATCTAATAATCTTTAGGTTAATACAATATATTATATGAACATAAAAGCTTTCAACAATCTTCCATTAGAAAACATTGTGCAGTATCCTTTTACGCTCCACTTTAGGCTTCACATAACTTAAGACAGAGATGGCTATGAACGAACTGGTTGACATATTCGGTGGAGGAACATTTAGCATGGTATGCCAGCAACTTCATTAAAATGATAAAGATCAACGTTTCTCTGCCCCTCACCTGTGCGTGTGCGTGTGTGTGAGAGTGTGTGTGTGTGTGTGTGTGTGTGTGCGGTGGCGTGCACACGAGTTCGTGCATGTGTTTGTGTGTTAGCGCGTGCGCCACGTGTGTGTATGAAACAATGTTTAGGCAAGAGGATGTAGGCATTTGTTTCAGTTCAGCTCGAGGGAAAACCATTTTGAATGTTTCAGTGCCAGTTATATATTTCGTTAATATCTTAAGCCGAACGATGGAATCCACACACGCACATACTCCATGGATGCTAAACGAATTGCAGAAATGTTAGACATCCATCCTGTCTCCGGCTGAATCCCCCACCGCCTTTCCCCATCTTTCCCCACGAGAATCTTATTCGGACACTGTTCTTGCAACTGTGTTGTGTGTGTGTGTGTGTGTGTGTGTGTGTGTGTGTGTGTGTGTGTGTGTGTGTGTGTGTGTGCACGCTTGCTTGCGTTTGCGTGTTTGTAGAGAGGGAGTACGGGGAGGAAGGGAGAGTGTGTGAGAGACAAAAGAGAGAGAGAGAGAGAGAGAGAGAGAGAGAGAGAGAGAGAGAGAGAGAGAGAGAGAGAGAGAACACTGACCCTCGTGTTCAACACGGTCTGTCCTACCTCGCTACCAATTGCGATGGTTGCCCAGAAAACCGATGAACGCCAATGAACGAGACGTCAGGTCGTCTGATGTAATGGATCCAGTCCTAATGCTGAACGAATCCTTTGTCGACAGTTCTGACACATGTGTCACTGTTCAAGCAGCCCTGAGACATACAGTACTTCTGTCACTGTTCAAGCAGCCCTGAAACATACAGTACTTCTGTCACTGTTCAAGCAGCCCCGAGACATATAGTACTTCTACCACTGTTCAAGCAGCCCTGAAACATACAGCACTTCTGTCACTGTTCAAGCAGCCCTGAAACATACAGCACTCCTGTCACTGTTCAAGCAGCCCTGAAACATACAGCCGCTGAACTAATACAGTACTCTGTCACTGTTCAAGCAGCCCTGAAACACACAGTACTTCTGTCAAATCTGCAGTAGCAAAGAAACATTAAAAACATGCCCTTTCTTAAGAATAAAACCCAGCCAAAACTAGAGAATGTTCTGAAAAAATCTTTTATCCGAAGAGATGGAATTGACAATTGGAATGCAAAATTCAGATAATCTATATGCTTTTGTTTGCATACAGCTGGAGTTGTTGATTTGATTTCGACATTTTGTTAATTATTTAATGTTTAATATTAGCTGGTCTCAAAAGTTATGTAGCAGATATGCACGAGTCTATCTTACATCTCTCTTCGCCTTTAGTAGTTACTTTAAAAGGAAAATAATCCTAAAATGACATCTTTGAAAACCACCTTGTATCCGACCTGTCATCAAAGTCCAGCAGTCAGTGTCTCGGACGTGCGGCTACGGGCTGTAGGGTCGAATCCCATCAGCAGCCTTTACTGGTGGAAGATGCCGGCCCCAGCCGGCTCCTGTCCAAAATTAAGAGTGCTATGGGTTCAGATGGAATGTCCGAAACCACATTTATGATTAATTTCACATGAAGAGAACAGAAGTACAGTGTTCTTTTCACACCTAGCCCACCGAGTAATTCTGCATGCAGCTCTACGTTCTAGACTTGGAAAACACTCGTAACGACTATCAAACATCCCTGTGTTGGTATCTAAGACCGGAAGAATCTCTATGACACCCTCATGGTTCTCATGATCCCTGGCATTCCATACATGCTGGATTTACACAGGATCTATGCAACACAAATGTTACAACACACACACACAACACACACACACGCACATGCACACACACGCACATGCACACACACACACACATATGCAAACACACGCACACTACACACGCACACAAAATGCTGACAATGCAAACACACGCACACTACACACGCACACAAAATGCTGACAATAGCAAGAACATTCGATTTGGCTTTTCGAACCCCTTCACTGTTCTCTGGGCAAGGCTTCCAATCTTTTCTGTCCCTTGTCGTTGTGAATGCATCCTCAGTCCCTGCAGTGGGTTGGTCCAGCAGAAGTCGCCATTCTTCCTGCATCCCATGAGAATGGATTCTCTGGAAGCCTGTAGTAGCGCTGTGAACTCGGATGACGGTCTTGGTAGTATCTCGTCCTGGAGTCGTATGCCCTGGGTGAGGATGGAGGTGGCTGTGGAAGATGTAGTGCGTTGGCTCGTGGTTGACCAGTAGTGATTCTCGCAGACAGACCATCCCTTACGACCTGCCACAAACGAAGCCGCGGATTACATTCTGACGAGAAGTCACCGCTAAATCCTGACAAAGAATACACTAAAGCATGGACAGTAGAAACTAACGCCTAAGAATGATTTTTATACATGCTGAGAATAAAGAATACAGTACAGTCTGAGAAAAAGAAGACACTAAACCTGGGAAAGAGAAGACTGTGAATGAGGCTTAAGCCTTACAAAAGACATCAACCTTATGAAACAAAGACTAACATTCTGAAAGAAGGTTACACTAAACTACATGAAAGGACAGCATTTAGATCTATAATCAACCTGACACTAACCCTTTTGACAATATAAAAAAATATTTATAAGTCCTATGAAAAATAAGGTAATGTTGCCAATAGCCCGCAAAGGGCCATATCAGGGATATCACCGTATTATAGTTAACTCACAAGTCATTACATTAAAAAATCAATACACAACCCTTTAAATACACCTAAAACCGCACCGGAAATTTTGTTAAAAAATTTTATCTTCGTAAAATCTTGGATCACATGAAAAATGTTATCTCTTTCAGAAATTCAAAGATCACACCAGGTGGGACATCTCTGAACAAGGTTTTCCCTGGGGTGTGATGTAAAGTGTTTACATCTCACAACATGCAAGTCCCAACACTCTAAAAGAGTATGTTACCACAACTGTGAGTGGTGCATGACATGAAATGCACCACAGACCTGCTTCACCTTTAAAAGATAAAGAATAGGTATAAAACCAGCCGCCGTGGCGATGGGGTTAGCATCGCAGACTCCCGGCTGGGAGGTCGTGGGTTCGAATCCCATCAGAGTCATGTGGGTTTTTCTGCCCCGACTTGCTCCTACCCAGAGTGGAGTTTGCTGCGGACTCGGTTGGAAAGACTGGGACCCACACAGTCGAGTTTCATCCACTTAATGGATGCGTTTCTGAGAGTGTTGCTCAAATATCCTGACCAACACTGCAGGTGCCTGTATCTCTCGGGCCTGGTTGACGCCGGGATATATTATGAAAGGAAGCATAGAGTACAGCCCTGTCATGTAGTCTCAGACCGAAATGGAATCCGTAGCATCATCTTAATCATCCTCATTCTCATCGATCAGCATTTTAAAAAAAAAAGTCTCAAATTCTGTGGCCCTTCATGCCCTGCTCTCATGGTGACCTCAATTTCGATGTCCTCTCCACATCTGTGGCCTTGGTTTGGTTCCGTCGGGGTCACCGGTATCGGCGAGTCCATGGGGGCTGTCGTTGGACGGACGTGGTGGCGCTCTCCGGAGGGAGAGCTCACTCATGCCAGCTCCACGACTAAGCAATTATTGTCATCAGTAGGGGGCTTAGTAGGTGGTGTCCTGCGTATGTTAGATCAGAACAGGCGCCACTGAACACCACCGAAGTGACTCGGCAGCAGTGCAGTGTCTCCTCCGGTGGGTTGCCTCTTGACGACTTGACATTGACTGCTCCCTGTGGATTGCCGGTGCGGGGGCTGCGGCGGGGCTGACTGGGCTGTGGCTGTGGACGGGGTGTTGGAATGAGCGGCGTGTGTGCACTGCCTCTGAGCTGGCGCAGAGGTTGCGACAGCAAAAAAAAAAAAAAAAAAGAATAGGTGTAGGAGGAGTGGTGGCCTGTATGCAAACAGCACAAGACTTTTTTTTCTTTACGGCCGCCTAGGGAAAATGATAAAAAATCAGGTTTGGACGGATTTTAAATAGTTTTTTTTTTATCCATCTGCAAGCTCCATTTCTCTTGCCGGAGGCCTTTGACGTAAGCCTGGATTTGGGTTTCATATTAGTTTGAGGGATAGACAATCTGCTTATCTTGTCTTGTGGCACTCTCGTAAAGTTGATCAACCAACTCATTGCCTCAAATTCACGTAAACACCAGCAAAATGAGGAAATCCATTTTTTCATTTAGAGACTATTTCAAGAGCCAGGACCAAGGCTGTCAACTCAGCAGTGTACATGGACCTGTCAATGGGAATGTGTTTAGAATATCTCTGAGAAGGACCTGTTGCACAATACACAGTTGAGGCAACCCCTTTCTCAGATTTGGTACCGTCGGTGAAAATTCTTCCAAAGGATGAAAACTTCTAACACAGTTCGGCGAAAAACTTGTACGCCACGGAGCTAGTGGTATCTTTACGGTACGAAGCTAAATCAAACTGGATATCTGGAGTGAAGAAAGTCCATGGTAGTCATCAGGAAACTTGGATAAATCAAACATGACTCAAAGGTCTACCTCTGCATTGTTCAAATGAGGAAGCCTACGAATTCATTCCCAAGGGTGAATGGAAATGGGGTGGTCGTCGAATTTCTTTTGAAACTTTGGGTCAAAAACACTGTCACAGAACACTGTCACAGACAGGGTTTGGGGGTCAAAAGAGAGATTCAACCTGTAGTTTAAGTTTCAGCCAACAGTTCGAGGGGATGGTTCTCCTGCCTCAGCACACAGGCTATAACCAGGGGTGGTGCGGAATGCAACCAGACACAATCGAAGTCCTTGATGGTGGATGGGATCGAGACTTTTCAGGTAGGAAGGTCTGGCCAAGCCTTAGACTACACATCCATAGTCCAGTTTGGAGTGGATCAGAGCCCTGTACAAAATGGAGAAGAGTTTTCTCATCAGCGCCCCAATCCATGTGTGCCAGAACTTTCTGAATGCTCAGTGCTTTCTAACAAGCAGTTTTTGAGTGTTGGATGTGACATTTAAAGTTCAGTTTTTGATTTAAAAAAAAAGAAAGAGCACCCAGAAATTTGGCTTTTTTCACAGCTGGGATGGTGGATTTATCCAGACGAATTTCAGGATAGGCAAAGGATTGACGAAAATTGTGAAAATGGATACACTGCGTTTTGGTGTTTGAAAAGGTAAACCCGTCTTCCTCGGCCCACTGTCGAATCTTATCCACACAAAGTTGGAGTCGACGCTGAATGCTGGCACAAGAGGCTCCGACTGCATAGAGTGCGAAGTCATCAACAGAGAGGACTCGGAACCCCGGTTTACTTAACTGATAATGTCGTTGATTTTGATACTGAACACAGCCAAAGGAAGAATGCTCCCTTGAGGTGCACACAACTCCTGCCCATGGATGTCCGACAGCGTGGTGTCAATACAGACTTGGAACTGCCGATCAGCCAGAAAGTTTTGAATGAATAAAGGAAGACAACCACGAAAACAAAGTTTATGGATGTCTAAAAGAATTGCAGATTTCCAAGTGGTATCACACGCTTTTTCCAGATCAAGAAAGATAGAAGCCACATGTTTATTGATGAATGCATTGCGGATGGTGGTTTTCAGACGGACAAAATCGTCAATGGTCGAGTGGTACTTTCGGAACCTGCACTGTTCATTGGCCAAAAAGTCATCGGTTTCCAGCTTATCGATTAGACGGGGCTTGACCATCTTTTCCATTAGAATGCAGAGGCAACTTGTCAGAGCTACCAGACGATAGTCTGAAGGGTTGGTAAGGACTTTTCCAGGCTTAGGAATCGGAATGATCATGACTTTTCACCACACCCCTCCTCCCAAAAACAGCAAATTCTGACATGCCCAATTTTCTGGCACTTCAAGCACCGCATCGGACAAGGAATTTCAAGTTGAATGCACACATTCAAACAACCCACTTTGATGACATATGGCAATGAAGGGGTACAGAATGTCAGAAAGAGTGTTGGTGGGCACCCTTTCTCTTCCTTTGCAAACTGTGACCCTATGCACGTTAAAAATACACCTCGGGATGCAAGTTCAATTTTTATCTCACTCTGAGACGCGCATCTAAGATCTGGGCATCTAATGACTCCCTTTAACGTACTCAACTGTTTATGGGGAGTCACCCGGATCTTTCTACCAGTTTTATGGCACTCAGCAGCTGTTCCGACAAACCCTGTGAGAGGAAGGCACAAAAACCTATCAAAATAAGGCAGCAAAACCGATAAAAGTAGTCCATAGCTGTAAGAAAGAACACTAAAACCTTTGAAAGGAAAATGCTATATCTATACAGCGAAAACACTACAACTTTAAAAAAAAAAAAGGGGGAACTTAACTGCCTAAAACGACCACACTAGCCACTTAAAAAGAACACTGAACTCTGTGAAAGAACACTAAAGGAGAGGATAGCAGGTGCTATCACAGGAAGTAGAGAATACTTGCGCTATTTGAAAGGAGACCACCAGCTCCTTTATGTGTAGGAAATCAAAATGGTCTTGTAATTTTTGTCCTTGGTTTCGGCGGACTCATTAAGAATTAATTTGGCGGACTCGCTTAGAATTATTTGTGAAATCTGAAAACTATGAAAGGATTCACATGCTGATTGATTACCATGTCAGGTTCTGTGTGGATAAAGGACACTCGGATCAGGAGTACCAGGTGCGCACTAGGAAATATCTCAGGAAGAGGATCAAAGACTTCCACAAGAGCTCTGCAGCTCGAACCAAAATGATCTGAAAGCATGCGTCCATGCTCCAGATCCCTTGATTCACAAGACCTGCTCCAGAGCTCGAGTCGGCCTTTCATGCCTTTCCAGGAAACATTCCCTCTGGTACTCCCCGTTTTGTATCCTTGTTCCCCAGAACACCGACATTGGAAACCGTCTTATCGTCATGGCCATATGAAAAATGAGTGTGGATTGTAAAGCGCTTAGAGCTTGGTGTCTTTCCGTGGATAGGCGCTATATAAGTATTCATAATGACAACATTGAAAATAGACACCGAATTCTAGAAAAAAAACTAAGCCCATGAGAAAAGCCATGTAAATCTCTGAATGAAGAACGCACTGAAACCAGGAAAGAATAAGACCTGCGAATGAAGGAACCACTATAGCTAGATAAAGATGACATTAAACCCTTTGTGTGAGGAGGCACGGAACCTGGAAAAAAAGACGATGAACCTGTGAACAAAGAGACCCCGAATTCCTAGGAAAAGACAAACCAAACAACAAAAAATGCCAAACCATCTGAAAGGTATGGTAATGTTGCCTATAGCCCAGCCAGCCACAAAGGGCCATGTCAGGGCTGTCACTGCGTTGAAGACATCCACACAACCCTTTAAGAACACCTAAAAACATAACAGAAATTTGGTTTAAAACATTTTATTCTGTGAAATCTTAGATCACATGAAAAATGTTGATCTCTTTCAAAAATTTAAAGATCACATCAGGTCGGACATTTCTGAACAAGGTTTTCATGGAGTCTGTTGTAAAATGCTTACGTCTCAAACCATGCAAGTCCCAACACTCTAAAAGAATATGTTTCACTGTGAATGGTACATAACATGGAATGCACTATGGAGCTTCTTCGCTCCTTAAAAGAAACGAATGAGGTACAAACGAATGGCCAGTGCGCTGCTGGCATATAACTGTTTTTTTCCTTGCGACCACCAGAAGTGGAAGAGACGAACACTTAGGTTTGGTCAGGTCTGGAAAAGTTTGTTATCCGTCCATGTGTTTCAGTCCTCCTGCCAGGTCTGTGATAAAACCATTAACCTTCAGTTTCAAATCTGAGTAGGGGATAGATATGCAGGGCAGTTTATTGTGCTACTCTTGGCCAAACGATCAGCCATTTTATTTTCCCAAATGCCAACATGACCGGGAATCCAAGTTAGAACAATGTTGTGACCTACCGCTTTCAAAGATGTAACCTGTTTTAAAGAGTTTAAAAGTTCAAGATGAAGGAGGTAACGACCGGCTACGGCCCCAACGCTGACAGCGAATCAGACAAAATAAAAAGTCCTTGTTTATAGACTGCGAGATTATCTTCAGCGCTAGAACCAAAACCGTTAGTTTCAGCGGAGTAAACACAACTATCTGACGGAATATGCTTTGATGATATTGTTAAAGGAACAGCTGGGCAATAGGCTGCACAAGCCACTCCATCGGACTCTGAACCACACTTTTCAGAGAGGATGAGAATTTTGTACAGAGATCGACAAACAATGCCTTGTATGCCTGATGACTGGTGGATTCTTTACGAAAAGAAGCAAGATCAAAGCGTGTTTCTGGTGTGAAAAAGGTCCATGGAGGCTTTTCTGGAAATTTGGAGAGAAGTCACACAGTTTCTAGATCAAGACCTGCATTCTGAGCATGGGACTGCATTTGAAGTCCAAACTTAGGAATGCAGTTAGGATTTTCTTCAAATTTACTTTGAAAATGAAGATTAAAAATGCAGTCACAAGCAATGTTTTCTGTTTCAGAGAACAATCTGAGATGGTAATTTAAGGATAGTGTCAGCCTGCGGATGGATAATGAGGATTCACATGCCTCTGCATACAGGCTGTACACAGGGGTGGTGCGGAATGCTCCAAGACAAAGACGAGCCCTTGATGATAAACAGGATCCAAGTGTTTCAGATAAGAGGGTCTTGCAGAGCCGTACACTGCACAACCATAGTCCACTTTAGAATGGACCAAGGCTCTGTAGAGGTGCAGCAAAGTTTTCTTATCAGCGCCCCAGTCAGTCTATGCTACGACCCACAGAATGTTTAAAGCTTTCTGCCAAGATGTTTCAAGTGTTCACTGTGACTAAGGAAGTTGAGTTTTGGATCAAAAATAACCCCCAGAAATATGGCCTCCTGTACAGAGGGAATGGGATATTTTCCTATTTGGGATTTCAGGATCAGCGAAGAACTGTCCAAGATGAATGTCCAAAATGAATGCACTGGATCCTAGTAGCAGAAAAGGTAAAGCCATTTTCTTCTGCCCACAGATTTATATTTACACAAAGCTGGAGGCTGCGCTGAACACTTGGATACAAGCTTCCAGTTGCACAGAGGGCGAAATCATCCACAAACGAGCAGTCGGAACCCTGTTGAACTAAATCAACAATGTCGTTGATTTTTAAGCAAACCGTCTGAAAGAACACGTCCATGACGTCCAAAGAACCACGAACTAAACACTATGCAAGACTATTTTGACCCTGCATAACACTTGATGTGTCGGATAAAGAAAAGTAACCAGCCGCCGTGGCCAAGTGGTTAGCATCGCCGACTTCTGGCTGGGAGGTCGTGAGTTCAATTCCCATCAGTCAGGTAGGATTTTTCTGCCCCAACCGCCTCCTACCCAGATCCGGGTTAGCTCTATTGGGAAGACTGGGACCCACGTAATGGATACGTCTCTGACAGTGTTGTTCAACTTCCTGACCAACACTGCAGGTGTCTGTATTTCTCGGGCCTGGTTGACGCCAGGATGAAAATGAGCGTAGAGTAAATAAGCGTAAAGTACAGCCCTGTCATGCAGTCTCAGACCGGAATGGAAATCCGTAGCATCATCTTCATTATTCTTATTCTCATTGATCAGCATTAAAAAAAAAATGTCTTAAATTCTATGGTCCTTCATGCCCTGCCCTCATGGTGACCTCAGTTTCGATGTCCTCTCCACGTCTGTGGCCTTGTTTTCATTCTGACTGGGTTACAGGTATCGGCGAGTCCATGGGGGCTGTTATTAGATGAACGTGCCGGCGACCTCCGCAGGGAGAGCTCACTCATTCCGCCTCCACGACTAAGCAGATATTGTTGTCCATAGGGGGCTTAGTAGGTGATGTCCTGCGTATATTGCATCAGAACAGGCGCCACTGAACATCACCAAAGTAACTCAGCAGCAGTGCAGCGTCTCCTCCGGTGGGTTGCTACTTGACTTCATATTGATTGCTCCCTGTGGATTGCTGTGTGGGTGCAATGCCACTGAAGTGGCACTGAAAATGGACAAAAAAAAAAACCAAAAACAGTAAACAAAAGCTCGCCACCACTCTCCTTGTATTCTGTTGCCTTCTCCGAGTTGATACTTGCTGCTCCCCGGTTTCCACGGTCGTTGATGCACGAGTGCCTTGCCACCGTTAACAAAAATATCAACATTTTCTGTGAACTATGATTATTCTGCACAAATGAGTCTGACTCACTAAAATTCAACGAAATGATTTTGATTTTACAAAGTATCTGCATTCTGTTATATTGCAATCTAATAATATTTAGGTTAATACAATATATTATATGAACATAAAAGCTTTCAACAATCTTCCATTAGAAAACATTGTGCAGCATCCTTTTACGCTCCATTTTAGGCTTCACATAACTTAAGACAGAGATGGCTATGAACGAACTGGTTGACATATTCGGTGGAGGAACATTTAGCATGGTATGCCAGTAACTTCATTAAAATGATAAAGATCAACGTTTCTCTGCCCCTCACCTGTGCGTGTGCGTGTGTGTGAGAGTGTGTGTGTGTGTGCGCGCGCGCGCCCGTCCGTGCGCACATGCGCACAAACGTGTGTACATTGATTTTAAGTTGACATTTTTAACTTTTTAAAATTATTTGCGTGGCCGTGGGAGTGCGAACACTCTGCATTTGGGGAGAACTCGCGCGCACACGAGTTCGTGCATTGTGTGTGTGTGTGTGTGTGCAGCGCGTGCGCCCACGTGTGTGTGTGTAATACAGAGTGTTTAGGCAAGAGGATAGTAGGCATTTGTTTCCAGTTCAAGCTCTGAGGGAAAAACACATTTTGAAAAATCTGTTTCAGTGCTATATTCATATATTTCTTAATACTTTAAGCCAAACGATGGAATCCACACACGCACATACTCCACGGATGCTAAACGAATTGCAGAAATGTTAGACGTCCATCCTGCCTCCAGCTGAATCCCCCACCGCCTTTCCCCATCTTTCCCCACGAGAATCTTATTCGGACACTGTTCTTGCAACTCTGTGTGTGTGTGTGTGTGTGTGTGTGTGTGTGTGTGTGTGTGTGTGTGTGTGTGTGTGTGCGCGCGCATGTGCACGCTTGCTTGCGTTTGCGTGTTTGTAGAGAGGGAGTACGGGGAGGGAGGGAGAGTGTGTGAGAGAGAGAGACAAAGAGAGAGAGAGAGAGAGAGAGAGAACACTGACCCTCGTGTTCAACACGGTCTGTCCTGCCTCGCTACCAGTTGCGATGGTTGCCCAGAAAACCGATGAACGCCAATGAACGAGACGTCAGGTCGTCTGTTGTAATGGATCCAGTCCTAATGCTGAACGAATCCTTTGTCGACAGTTCTGGCACATGTGTCACTGTTCAAGCAGCCACCGAGACAAATACAGTAACTGTCTGTCACTGTCAAGCAGCCCTGAAACATACAGTACTTCTGTCACTGTTCAAGCACCCTGAACATACAGTACTCTGTCACTGTTCAAGCAGCCCTGACACACAGTACTTCTGTCACTGTTCAAGCAGCCCTGAAACATAGTACTTCTGTCACTGTTCAAGCAGCCCTGAGACATACAGTACTCTGTCACTGTTCAAGCAGCCCTGAACATACAGACTCTGTCACTGTTCAAGCAGCCCTGAAACATACAGTCTTCTGTCACTGTTCAAGCAGCCCTGAGACATACAGTACTTCTATCACAGTTCAAGCAGCCCTGAAACATACAGGTACGTTACTGTTCTCACTGTTCAAGCAGCCCTGAAACATACAGTACTTCTGTCACTGTGCCCCAAATCAGCGAAACCCTGAAACATACAGTACTTCTGTCACTGTTCAAGCAGCCCTGAAACAGCATTATAGCTAAATAAAGATGACGGAACCTGGAAAAAAGACGATGAACCTGTGAACGAAGAGACCCCGAATTCCTAGGAAAAGACAAACCAAACAACAAAAAATGCCAAATCGTCTGAAAGGTATGGTAATGTTGCTTATAGCCCAGCCAGCCACAAAGGGCCATGTCAGGGCTGTCACTGCGTTGAAGGCATCCACACAACCCTTTAAAATACACCTAAAAACATAACAGAAATTTGGTTTAAAACATTTATTCTGTAAAATCTTAGTTCATGTGAAAAATGTTGATCTCTTTCCAAAAAAATCACACTAGGTGGGACATCTCTGAACAAGGTTTTCATGGAGTCTGCCGTAAAATGCTTATGTCTCAAACCATGCAAGTCCCAACACAATAAAAGAATATGTTTCACTGTGAATGGTACATAACATGGAATGCACTATGGAGCTTCTTCGCTCTTTAAAAGAAACGAATGAGTTGCAAACGAATGGCCAGCGTGCAGCCAGCATAGAACTGTTTCTTCTTTGCGACCACCAGAGGTAGATGAGAGGAACACTTAGGTTTGATCGGATCTGGAAAAGTTTGTTATCCGTCCGTGTATTGCAGTCCTCCTGCCAGATTTCTGATATAACGATTAACCTTCAGTTTCAAATCCCTAGCATCATCTTCATCACCCTCATTCTCATTGATCAGCATTAAAAATGTCTTAAATTCTATGGCCCTTCATGCCCTGCTCTCATGGTGACCTCAGTTTCGATGTCCTCTCCACATCTGTGGCCTTGTTTTTATTCCGACGGGGTAACAGGTATTGGCGAGTCCATGGGGGCTGTCGTTAGACGAACATGCCAGCGCCCTCCGGAGGGAGAGCTCACTCATACCGGCTCCACGATTAAGCAAATATTGTCCGTAGGGGCTTAGTAGGTGGTGTCCTGCGTATGTCGGTTCAGAACACGCGCCACTGAACATCACCAAAGTGACTCGGCAGCAGTGCAGCGTCTCCTCCGGTGGGTTGCCACTTGACGGCTTCATATTGATTGCTCCCTGTGGATTGCCGGTGCCGGCGCTACGGCAGGCCGGGCCGGGCTGCGTCTGTCAGAATGAGCAGTGTGGGTGCAATGCCACTGAAGTGGCACAGAAGATGGGGGGCCAAAAAAAAAACAAAAAAAAGTAAATAAAAGCTCGCCACCACTCTCCTTGTATTCTGTTGCCTTCTCCGAATTGATCCCTGCTGCTCCCCATTTTCCAAGGTCATTGATGCACGAGTGCCTTGCCCCTGCTGACAAAAATATCGATATTTTCTATGAACTTTGACTATTCTGCGCAAATGAGTCTGACTTGCTCAAATTCAGCGAAATGATTGATTTTACAAAGTATCTGCGTTCTGTTATCTTGCAATCTAACAGTATTTAGGTTAATGCAATATATTACATGAACAACATAAAAGCTTTCAACAATCTTCCGTTAGAAAACATTGTGCAGTATCCTTTTACGCCCCATTTTAGGCTTCAATAGCTTAAGACAGAGATGGCTATGAACGATCTAGTCGACCGATATTTGGTGGAGGAACATTTAGCAGCGCATGGTATGCCAGTAACTTCATTAAAATAATAAAGAAGATCAAGGTTTCTCAGCCCCTCACCTTTGTGTGTGTGTTGGTGTGTGTAGCGCGTGCGCCCGTGTGTACATTTATTTTTAGTCGATTTTCACTTTTTAAAATTATTTGCGTGGCCATACGAGTGCAAAAACTCTGCATTTGTGGAGAACTTGCGCGTAAGCGCGCGCACATTGTGCGTGTGTGTGTGTGTGTGTGTGTGTGTGTGTGTGTGTGTAGTGCGTGCGTGCGCGTGCGCGTGTGTGTGTGTGTGTGGTGCGTGCGTGTGTATGTGTGTGTGTGTAGTGCGTGCACCTGCGCACGCATGTGTGTATGTAATACAGAGTGTTTACGCGAGAGGATAGTAGGCATTCGTTTCCAGTTCAAGCTCTGAGGAAAAACACATTTTGAAAAATCCGTTTCAGTAATATATTCATATATTTCTTAATACTTTAAGCCAAGCGATAGAATCCACACACGCACATACTCCATGGATGCGAAACGAATTGCAGAAATGTTTGACATCCATCCCACCTCCAACCTTATCCACCACCACCTTTCCCTCTACTTCTCTAAACACGAGAATCTTATTTGAGCACAGTTCTTGCAACCGTTATCAGGATCTCGGTACACTTTAGCCTCTCTCTTCTCTGGCTGTGTCGGATCGGTTTTCATGCGTTTGTGTCTTGTTGGTTGAAAAACAGTGTGTGTGTGTGTGTGTGTGTGTGTGTGTGTGTGTGTGTGTGTGTGTGTGTGTGTGTGTGTGTGTGCGTGCGAGCGCTTGCTTGCACTTGCGCGTTTGTAGAGAGTGAGTACGTGGAGGGAGGGGAGTGTGTGAGACATAGAGAGAAATAAAGAGAGAGAGAGAGAGAGAGAGAGAGAGAGAGAGAGAGAGAGAGAGAGAGAGAACTGACCCTCGTGTTCAACACGGTCTTTCCCATCTCACTACCAATTGCGACAGTTGCCCAGAAAACCGATGAACGCCAATGAACGAGAGCCAGGTCGACTGATGTAATGGTTCCGGTCCAAATGCTGAACGAATCCTTTGTTGACAGTTCTGGCACATGTGTCACTGTTCATACAGCCCTGAAACATACAGCACTCCTGTCACTGTTCAAGCAGCCCTGAAACATACAGCACTCCTGTCACTGTTCAAGCAGACCTGAGACATACAGTACTTCTGTCACTGTTCAACCAGCCCTGAAACACACAGTACTTCTGTCACTGTTCAAGCAGCCCTGAAACGTACAGTACTTCTGTCACTGTTCAAGCAGCCCCGAAACATAAGCACTCCTGTCACTGTTCAAGCAGCCCTGAAACATACAGCACTCCTGTCACTGTTCAAGCAGCCCTGAAACATACAGTACTTCTGTCACTGTTCAAGCAGCCCTGAAACATACAGCACTCTTGTCACTGTTCAAGCAGCCCTGAAACATACAGCACTTCTGTCACTGTTCAAGCAGCCCTGAAACATACAGTACTCCTGTCACTGTTGAAGCAGCCCTGAAACATACAGTACTTCTGTCACTGTTCAAGCAGCCCTGAAACATACAGTACTTCTGTCACTGTTCAAGCAGCCCTGAAACATACAGTACTTCTGTCACTGTTCAAGCAGCCCTGAAACATACAGCACTTCTGTCACTGTTCAAGCAGCCCTGAAACATACAGTACTCCTGTCACTGTTCAAGCAGCCCTGAAATATACAGTACTTCTGTCACTGTTCAAGCAGCCCTGAAACACAGTACTTCTGTCAAATCCGCAATGGCGAAGAAACATTTAAAAAAATATGCCCTTTCTTAATAAAACCCAGCCAAAACTAGAGAATGTTCTGAAAAAAATCTTTTATCCGAGGAGATGGAATTGACAATTGGAATACAAAATTCAGATAATCTATATGCTTTTGTTTGCATACGGTTGGAGTTGTTGATTTGATTTTGACATTTTGTTAATTATTTACTGTTTAATATTAGCTGGTCTCAAAAGTTATGTAGTGGATATGCACGAGCCTATCTTACATCTCTCTTTGCCCTTAGCAGTTACTTTAAAGGAAAAAAAAAATCCTAAACCGACATCTTTAAAAACCTTGTATCTGACCTGTCAAAAAGTCCGGCAGTCAGTGTGTCGGACGTGCGGCTACGGGCTGGAGGGTCGTATCCCATCAGCGGCCTTTACTGGTGGAAGATGTCGGCCCCAGCCGGCTCCTGTCCAAAATTGAGAGTGATATGGGTTCAGATGGAATGTCCGAAACCACAATGATTAATTTCACATGAAGAGAACAGAAGTAAACAGTGTTTTCATACCAAACTTACCGAGCAATTCTGCACACAGCTCATCCTTCTAGGCTTTGTAAACGCTACAAACTACTATCAAACATCCCCGTGTTGGAGTCTCAGTCCGGAGTAATCTCAATGACACCCTCATGATTTTCATCATCTCTGATCGTTACAAAGACACATTTCAGTCCATTCTGCAGCCTGCTGTCTGGGTCGCCTCAACTGCAATTCCCTCTCTACATACTGACCCTTAGTGGGCGAGTGCCCCAGTCATCGGAATGGGCAAGTTGATGGGGAGTTTGGCTGTGTGATTGGAGCGACATTCTGTAGAAGAGGATGTTCATGCAAACCTGCTTCGTAAATTGTGTGAGCGTGGGTGCGTGCGTGCAAGCGAGCGTGTTTGTGTGCGCGCACGCGTGTGTGTGTGTGTGCATGTGTGCGCGCGCACCCGTGCGTGTGCGTGCGTGTGTGTGTGTGTGTGTGTGTGTGTGTGTGTGTGTGTGTGTGTGCCTGTGTGTATACATGCATATACATGTTGGAGGAGGAGAGGGAACAAGGGTAGGACTGGGGGGGGGGGGGGGGGGGGCGGAGAGAAAAGCATGTTACCGGGGTTCCCTAACAATTTTGTCACCCATTTTCAAAGAAAAGTCTGTTTTGTGAAACACAGAAAGCCGACACTCTCAGCAGAAAAAGAAAGAGGAAAATGGAAGCTTGGAAACAAGCAGTTCCCCATTTTACACCCGTTCATATCTGTGAAATGTTTCTTGCACCGCTCTTGAAACTGATCGATTTTGAACGTTGCAAACTCATCCCGCCCCTTATCACTTGATCCCTTTGAAAACGTAACTGTTCTCAAATAAACTATTTGAGCTTACCACTGAAGGCGGTGTTGTATCTGGTGCAGTCTGGTTTGAAGCCCTGACGATTCGTCTCGGTCGCCGTCTCTCTGGCAGACCCATCAAATGAATTCGGCTGTCCTTTGGAGAACCCCAAGGCACCCACACAGCCACCGTACCTCTGGCCGGATACCGTCTCTCAGGTCAGCATGGCTTGAACATTCCTGTAGGACATGCTGTGACGTCTACTCCACTCGCCCGCGCTGGCTGAAGGGCTAAGGGCAATCTTCAATTTTCGGTCAATGTCCTGTTCAAGGACTGTGAATGGTGATTTGATCAGTTCAAACAAAATGTAGGGTATCCCTGGCCTCATGCATCCCCTGGGGAAAGATTCTGTGCGAGTTTCTAGTACTGCCGCGTTGACCACAGTGACAGTCTTGGTAATAACCAGACCCCAGATAAGCATGCCCTTGGTGGATGGCGATTGTCCTGGAAGACGTAATACAATGGTCCTCAAGTAGACTGGTTCTGATTCCCGGAGAGTGATCATTCTTAATTATCTAGCTAATGAAATCTGACAAAGGAGAAATCGCTCAACCGTGAGAATGAAGACATTAAATCCTATGAAGACGAGACTTAAGCCTAGGAGGAAAGTTCATGAACACTGTGCGTGGAATAGCATCATCAAAGCCTATGAAACAAACCACTAAAACTGGGTAGAACAGTCTATGCCCTGTGAATGAAGCATATGCCCTAAACAAAACACGGAAATCAAGGTTAGGAAAGAGGACTCTGTCATTCTGAAAGATTACACTAAACTATACGAGAGGCGGACATTAAAACCAACTAAAGTGGAAGAAGATAAACATTACGACAAAAAGGACTGTAAACCCTACAGAGGAAAGATGCTAAAACTTACTTAAAGAGGGGGGGAAAAACTACAAATTGAGAATACTTAAAGGACACTGAACCACATAGGAGGACCCTAAACCTTGTGAAAAGAGGAAACTAAGCCCCAAGAAAATACTATATGAAAGGGCACTAAACCTCTTGGAAAGATGGCGCTAAACCCTACAAAAATATGAAACTACACTGTAAGAAAAGCGAAACCTATTGCCATGAAAAGAGGAGACTAAGCCTTATGGGAAATAGAACAGTAAAGTCTGTGAAGAGAGGAAACCTGGCTGTCCAGAAGGACAACACTCGCTACTTAAAAAGGATACCCAACCCTATGAAAGAGCATAAAACAAGAGCATATTTATGCCCATAAATGAAAAACACAAGATACTATTTGAAAGACGAAGCCAAACCGTGCTAAAAAAAAAAAAAAAAGAGGGCAGCAGAACGTATGAAAGGATCCACATGTTGACGCTGCCACGGATGTTCTGTGTATTAAAGGACACTCAGATCAGGAGGCACCAGGTGCGCACTAGGAATATCACTGGAAGAGCTCTACGGACTTCCTTAACACTTCTGCAGCTCAGTCCCAGATGATCTGAAAACATGTGTCCATGTTCCAGATCCCTGAAATAGGAGACCTGCTTCGTCGCGGAGTCAACCATTCATGCTCTTCCAGAAATATATTTCCTCTGATACCCCCTGTTTTGTGTTCTTGTACCATAGAACATTGACATACGAAACCAGAAGAACTATATAAAGCATATGAACAGCCGACACTAAACGCTACAAAGACGCGCAAAACACGGGGGGAAAAAGGCTAAATTTTGTGAACCAAGAAGACAAACCCTGACAAAGAGGACGCCGAGCCCATTTCATAAAGGAGACAAAACAACTGAAAAAAGACAAACACTGTGAAGGAAGAAAACACTGAATCCTCAGGAAATGAAGGTAAACCATCTGAAAAGCACACGATGAACCTCTCCACTGGACCAGGTATTGAAAAAAAGATTCTAGGTCTAGTAAACAACAAAAATATACTTGGGGGGGAGGGGGGGGGAAAAGACTGTATTAGAAACGTGTAGGAGAAGTAATACGTAAAAGAGAAAAAGACTGAAGTAGAAGACCACCGCGCCAACTATCCTAGTGCTAAGTTACATTCCTCGAGTTCACTCATCCTGGTCTCCGTTTTCCACGGCCGTTGGTGCAGGAGTTCTTTGCCCCTGTTGATGTAAACAAATATTGTTAACAAGTGAATTCTTGTGCAAATACTTCTCAAATACAAACTTCACTGACCTAATTTGACTTTTAATGTTAGTGCACTTCTTTCCTTTTTACAACAAATTATTACTTGTTTTTTCCAATCTGTATGCTCACAATCTCTACATTTGTAAAATAAGATTAGAGTGCACGTGTGTCGGTAGAGTGGGGGGTGTTTGTGGGGAGATTGAGTGAGCGAGTCAGTGAGCGAGTGAGTGAGTGTGCGTGTGTGCGCGTGCGTGTGCGTGTGCGCGTGTGTTTAATTTAACTAAGAAAGTGTATACGCTCTCTTCTTTCATCAGGTTTAGCATCCCCCTTTGGCATGGTTTAGCATAACCTTCCATCATGCCTCATTTCTCCATCTAACCCTCCATCATGCCTCATTTCTCCATCTAATCTTCCATCATGCCTCATTTCTCCATCTAACCTTCCACCATGCCTCATTTCTCCATCTAACCTTCCACCATGCCTCATTTCTCCATCTAACCTTCCACCATGCCTCATTTCTCCATCTAACCTTCCATCATGCCTCATTTCTCCATCTAACCTTCCATCATGCCTCATTTCTCCATCTAACCTTCCATCATGCCTCATTTCTCCATCTAACCTTCCATCATGCCTCATTTCTCCATCTAACCTTCCATCATGCCTCATTTCTCCATCTCTCACCTGCAATGTCAGTCTCATTTCTGCACTGTTGCTGAAATCAATATCAGAATTTCCTAACAACTCCCCCCCCCCCCCTTCTCCGTTCCTATTGTTCCAGAATATGCGTTTTAGGTCAGTTATGATCTGTCGGTTGAAAAAGGAGAGAACGTTTTCCTCAGCATCGCTACTAAAGAACTGACAGCCGAGTTCCCTGTAACGGATAAATCAGGAAGTCGGCAAGGATGGGGCAGGAAAAAGGTGGTCAGGTACGGACAGGTGGTGTGAGAAGAATGGAGGGATGAAGGAGTGGGGAGGGAGAGTTGGAGATCCTCTCAACAACGCATAAAAAGGGAGAGACGGGTTTACAAGAATCCATTTGAAATAAAAGCAAAAACCCTACAAACTCCTGAAATTAAACAAATTATTGTAACAACACCTACCTACCCTACCTACCTGCCTATCTATTTCCTGCCTTGCAAAAGCAAAACTCACCAGTTAAATACCAGCTTATGAACTGCTTCAAAGTTCAAAATTTGCGCTTACATCATCGTCAGTTGTCTTTATAGCACTTGGGTGGTGGTGTCATGTGAATCCTTCCCAAGACGTGTATGTTCTTGGTGAGAATGGCAACTGTCCTGGAAGACGTAGCACAATAGTTCTCTGGTAGGCTGATACTACTCGGAGAGTGGTCACTCTTTATGGCCTGCCGAAAGAAAAGCCCTAGATTAAATTCTGGAGAATAGGTCACTAAACCATGAGAAAGAAGAAAGTGTATCATGCAAAGAGGACACCAAGGCCTTCAGTTCGTAATTAAAAGAGGGTACTAGAAGCCAGTGAAAGGCATTTAATCTCAAGAAATACTTTAAATCATGTGAATGAAGACCAAAACTGAAACCCCTTGACAAGTTACATTGCCCCCAAGAAAAAGCTTCGTCTCCAACACTCTGGAAGAAGATAACGCTAAATTATGCAAACGGGGGAATGCTAAACCTGTGGAAGAGAGAAGTAAACAATATGACAAGTCGCTACAAGTTCTATGGATGGAACACTTTAAAACATAAAACAGTACAATAACCCTACGAAAGAGGACCATAAATCCCTAAAGAAAGGGACACCAACCAGTAAGAGAAGAGGGCTTCATCGCACTCGATGATGGTGGCATCCGTCTGTCTTGAGACAATGGTGTTGCTCCGTGGATCAGTCAGTTGTGGAGTTGCAGCGCCTGCTGTGGCCGAAGGGGCCCGATCCTCGAGCGACAGACTCTGTTGCAGCTGCTGGTGGTGAAGTCTTGGTTCATGAATGTCTGTTGGTGCCGACGCGATTCTTTGCCGTCTGCGGCGCCTCCGTTCTTCCCTCTGGGCCCTCCTCTGCTCTGCTCTGCTTGTTTGATGCCAGCCTTGATCGTGAACCGCCAGCAGATCTGATTGCAGCTGCCGTCTCCATGTCTGCTGGGTCGAGGCTGCCTGCCCTCAGGTCATGCTAGCATACATTTTGGAGCAAACGGCGGGCCGTCCTGTGGGTCTGGAGCCTGTAGCCAGCTCACCGTACAGCAAGTCCTTTGGGATGCAACTGTGGTACATGCGGCCGACGTAACAAAGCCAGCACAGGCGTATCTGTGTAAGCATGGCGAACATGCTAGGCATCCCTGCCTGGGCCAGAACGTCCTTGATGGTGATGCGGTCCTGCCAAGTAATGACCATGAGTCTTCTGAGGCAGCGCAGGTGGAAGGTGTTTAGTCTGTGTTCTTGTCGAGAGTACAGGGTCTTCACTTCCGTACAGAAGACTGCTCAGCACGCAGGCTTGGTACACTTTCATCTTGGTGTTTGACGTTAGCATGCGTTGTCTCAGACTCTTCACTAGACTGGCCATCGCTGTTGCTACCTTGCCAATCCGCACGTTCAGCTCGGCGTCCCGATAGAGGTTGATGGAGATGGTGGAGCCAAGTTAAACTAAGTCGTCGACCACTTCGATGGTGTGATCGCCAATGGAGATGCGGGGAGTGCTGCTGACGTCTTGACCCATGTTTGTTTTCTTAAAGCTGATAGAGAGGCCGAACTCGGTGCAGGCATCAGCAAAGCAGGTGATGAGCCGTTGTAGTGCTTTCTTGGTGTGGGCAGTGACGGCGGCGTCGTCTGCGAAAAGCATCTCCCTGATGAGGACTTTCCGCACCTTCGTCTTTGCTCGGAGGCGTGCCAGGTTGAAGAGGCTTCCGTCACTCCTAGTGTGGAGGAAGATGCCGTCGTCAGACTGTCGGAAGGTGTAGCGCAGCAGCAGGGAGAAGATGCTTTAGAGTGTCGGAGCAAGCACACACCCTTGTTTAACACCGCTTTTGATTGGGAAGCGGTCCGAAGATGAACCATCGTACTGGACAATGCCGTTCGTGTTGTCATGGAAGGACGTGATCGTCTTCAGAAGCTTGGGGGACATCCAATCCCATGTAGTTGCGTGAAACGCCTGACCTACAAACCAAGTCGAACACCTTTGTCAGATCGATGAAGGCGATGTACAAGGGTCTTCTCTGCTCGCGGCACATCTCTTGCAGCTGCCTCAAGGAGAATACCATGTCGATCATCGACCTCGCAGCTCTGTGCCTTTGGGTACACTCGTTCGGCGAGTAGCTGCAGCCTGTTGAGAGACGCAGGCGAAGGCTTTACCATCAATGCTGAGGAAGGATATTCTGCGATAGTGCAAACGCTGTTATCCCCCTTGTTCATTTACAGCGTGATGATTTTTGCATCGCGCATGTCCTCGGGCACGGTCACTTCCTCCCAGCACTGCAGCAGAAGCTCATGGAGGCGACTTGAGGATAGAACTCTTTGCCGGCTTTGATCACTTCTGGCGGAATGCCGTCGCTATCCGGACCTTTACCACAGGCTAGCGAGTCAATGGCCTTGCCAAGTTCCTCAATGGTGGGTGGGGCGTCGAGTTTCTCCATGGCAGACAGGGGTGTGTTTGTTCTTGAAGGCCGTGTGGGTGACCGCATTCTCCCTGGAATAAAGGTCCTGGTAGCGCTTGGCCCATCTCTCTGTATGTCTGCTGCAAGTTGGTGATGACATCCCCCGACGTAGATTTTAGGGGAGTGATCTTGATGGCACTAGGACCGAACGCTTTCTTCATGCCTTCGCATATGGCGCGGATGTTGCCGCAGTCGGCGTTGATCTGGATGCCCTGGCACAGGTTCAGCTAGTACTCACTAGCACATTTATGGGCGATCCACTAGGCGTTGTTGCGAGCTTTTCGGAGTGCGACCTGCGTCTTCATTGGGGGCTATCTCTTATGATCTAGGCTTGCGGCTCGTTTGGCAGCAATGGCAGCTCCATCTCCACGATTCCTTCTTCGACCAAGTCTTCATTCTTCCTCACTGTCTTCCCATAGATTGGTAGGTGGCATCTCCACGATTCCTTCTTCGACCAAGTCTTCATTACTTCCTCACTGTCTTCCCCTAGATTGGTAGGTGGCATCGGGATGTGGTTCCACCGTGATGAAGCACTGTCCGTCGGCCAGTCCTCTTGGGCCTTGTCAATGGTTCCACCGTGATGAAGCACTGTCCGTCGGCCAGTCCTCTTGGGCCTTGTCAATGGTTCCACCGTGATGAAGCACTGTCCGTCGGCCAGTCCTCTTGGGCCTTGTCAATGGTTCCACCGTGATGAACCACTGTCCGTCGGGCAGTCCTCTTGGGCCTTGTCAATGGTTCCACCGTGATGAACCACTGTCCGTCGGCCAGTCCTCTTGGGCCTTGTCAATGGTTCCACCGTGATGAAGCACTGTCCGTCGGCCAGTCCTCTTGGGCCTTGTCAATGGTTCCACCGTGATGAACCACTGTCCGTCGGCCAGTCCTCTTGGGCCTTGTCAATGGTTCCACCGTGATGAACCACTGTCCGTCGGCCAGTCCTCTTGGGCCTCGTCAATGGTTCCACACCCTGATGAAGCACTGTCCGTCGGCCAGTCCTCTTGGGCCTTGTCAATGGTTCCACCGTGATGAAGCACTGTCCGTCGGCCAGTCCTCTTGGGCCTTGTCAATGGTTCCACCGTGATGAACCACTGTCCGTCGGCCAGTCCTCTTGGGCCTTGTCAATGGTTCCACCGTGATGAAGCACTGTCCGTCGGCCAGTCCTCTTGGGCCTTGTCAATGGTTCCACCGTGATGAAGCACTGTCCGTCGGCCAGTCCTCTTGGGCCTTGTCAATGGTTCCACCGTGATGAAGCACTGTCCGTCGGCCAGTCCTCTTGGGCCTTGTCAATGGTTCCACCGTGATGAAGCACTGTCCGTCGGCAGTCCTCTTGGGCCTTGTCAATGGTTCCACCGTGATGAAGCACCTGTCCGTCGGCCAGTCCTCTTGGGCCTTCGTCAATGGTTCCACCGTGATGAAGCCAACTGTCCGTCGGGCCAGTCCTCTTGGGCCTTGTCAATGGTTTCCACCGTGATGAAGCACTGTCCGTCGGCAGTCTCTTGGGCCTTGTCAATGGTTCCACCGTGATGAAGCACTGTCCGTCGGGCCAGTCCTCTTGGGCCTTGTCAATGGTTCCACCGTGATGAAGCACTGTCCGTCGGCAGTCCTCTTGGGCCTTGTCAATGGTTCCACCGTGATGAAGCACTGTCCGTCGGGCAGTCCTCTTGGGCCTTGTCAATGGTTCCCACGTGATAAGAACACTGTCCGTCGGCCAGTCTCTTGGGCCTTGTCAATGGTTCCACCGTGATGAAGCACTGTCCGTCGGCCAGTCTCTTGGGCCTTGTCAATGGTTCCACCGTGATGAAGCACTGTCCGTCGGGCAGTCCTCTTGGGCCTTGTCAATGGTTCCACCGTGATGAAGCACTGTCCGTCGGGCCAGTCCTCTTGGGCCTTGTCAATGGTTCCACCGTGATGAAGCACTGTCCGTCGGGCAGTCCTCTTGGGCCTTGTCAATGGTTCCACCGTGATGAAGCACTGTCCGTCGCGCAGTCCTCTTGGGCCTTGTCAATGGTTCCACCGGATGAAGCCACTGTCCGTCGGCCAGTCCTCTTGGGCCTTGTCAATGGTTCCACCGTGATGAACCACTGTCCGTCGGCCAGTCCTCTTGGGCCTTGTCAATGGTTCCACCGTGATGAAGCCACTGTCCGTCGGCCAGTCCTCTTGGGCCTTGTCAATGGTTCCACCGTGATGAAGCACTGTCCGTCGGCCAGTCCTCTTGGGCCTTGTCAATGGTTCCACCGTGATGAAGCACTGTCCGTCGGGCAGTCCTCTTGGGCCTTGTCAATGGTTCCACCGTGATGAAGCACTGTCCGTCGGCAGTCCTCTTGGGCCTTGTCAATGGTTCCACCGTGATGAAGCACTGTCCGTCGGGCAGTCCTCTTGGGCCTTGTCAATGGTTCCACCGTGATGAAGCACTGTCCGTCGGGCCAGTCCTCTTGGGCCTTGTCAATGGTTCCACCGTGATGAAGCACTGTCCGTCGGCCAGTCCTCTTGGGCCTTGTCAATGGTTCCACCGTGATGAAGCACTGTCCGTCGGGCAGTCCTCTTGGGCCTTGTCAATGGTTCCACCGTGATGAAGCACTGTCCGTCGGGCAGTCCTCTTGGGCCTTGTCAATGGTTCCACCGTGATGAAGCACTGTCCGTCGGGCCAGTCCTCTTGGGCCTTGTCAATGGTTCCACCGTGATGAAGCACTGTCCGTCGGCCAGTCCTCTTGGGCCTTGTCAATGGTTCCACCGTGATGAAGCACTGTCCGTCGGGCAGTCCTCTTGGGCCTTGTCAATGGTTCCACCGTGATGAACACTGTCCGTCGGCAGTCCTCTTGGGCCTTGTCAATGGTTCCACCGTGATGAAGCACTGTCCGTCGGGCAGTCCTCTTGGGCC
The DNA here is from genome assembly GCA_033310375.1 of Conus canariensis. NCBI lineage: Eukaryota > Metazoa > Mollusca > Gastropoda > Neogastropoda > Conidae > Conus > Conus canariensis. Next base: position 80,162,042 of record CM065724.1, read on the forward strand.
TTGTCAATGGTTCCACCGTGATGAAGCACTGTCCGTCGGCAGTCCTCTTGGGCCTTGTCAATGGTTCCACCGTGATGAAGCACTGTCCGTCGGCAGTCCTCTTGGGCCTTGTCAATGGTTCCACCGTGATGAAGCACTGTCCGTCGGCAGTCCTCTTGGGCCTTGTCAATGGTTCCACCGTGATGAAGCCACTGTCCGTCGGGCCAGTCCTCTTGGGCCTTGTCAATGGTTCCACCGTGATGAAGCACTGTCCGTCGGGCAGTCCTCTTGGGCCTTGTCAATGGTTCCACCGTGATGAAGCACTGTCCGTCGGGCAGTCCTCTTGGGCCTTGTCAATGGTTCCACCGTGATGAAGCACTGTCCGTCGGGCAGTCCTCTTGGGCCTTGTCAATGGTTCCACCGTGATGAAGCACTGTCCGTCGGGCAGTCCTCTTGGGCCTTGTCAATGGTTCCACCGTGATGAAGCACTGTCCGTCGGGCCAGTGCCTCTTGGGCCTTGTCAATGGTTCCACCGTGATGAAGCACTGTCCGTCGGGCAGTCCTCTTGGGCCTTGTCAATGGTTCCACCGTGATGAAGCACTGTCCGTCGGCAGTCCTCTTGGGCCTTGTCAATGGTTCCACCGTGATGAAGCACTGTCCGTCGGGCAGTCCTCTTGGGCCTTGTCAATGGTTCCACCGTGATGAAGCACTGTCCGTCGGGCAGTCCTCTTGGGCCTTGTCAATGGTTCCACCGTGATGAAGCACTGTCCGTCGGCAGTCCTCTTGGGCCTTGTCAATGGTTCCACCGTGATGAACCACTGTCCGTCGGGCAGTCCTCTTGGGCCTTGTCAATGGTTCCACCGTGATGAACCACTGTCCGTCGGGCAGTCCTCTTGGGCCTTGTCAATGGTTCAACCGTGATGAACCACTGTCCGTCGGCAGTCCTCTTGGGCCTTGTCAATGGTTCCACCGTGATGAAGCACTGCGTCGGGCAGTCCTCTTGGGCCTTGTCAATGGTTCCACCGTGATGAAGCACTGTCCGTCGGGCAGTCCTCTTGGGCCTTCAATGGTTCCACCGTGATGAACCACTGTCCGTCGGGCAGTCCTCTGGGCCTTGTCAATGGTTCCACCGTGATGAACCACTGTCCGTCGGGCAGTCCTCTTGGCCTTGTCAATGGTTCCACCGTGATGAAGCACTGTCCGTCGGGCAGTGCTCTTGGGCCTTGTCAATGGTTCCACCGTGATGAAGCACCGTCCGTCGGGCAGTCCTCTTGGGCCTTGTCATGTTCCACCGTGATGAACCACTGTCCGTCGGCCAGTCCTCTTGGGCCTGTCAATGGTTCCACGTGATGACCACTGTCCGTCGGCAGTCCTCTTGGGCCTTGTCAATGGTTCCACCGTGATGAAGCACTGTCCGTCGGCAGTCCTCTTGGGCCTGTCAATGGTTCCACCGTGATGAAGCACTGTCCGTCGGCAGTCTCTTGGGCCTTGTCAATGTTCCACCGTGATGAAGCACTGTCCGTCGGCAGTCTCTTGGGCCTTGTCAATGGTTCCACCGTGATGAAGCACTGTCCGTCGGGCAGTCCTCTTGGGCCTTGTCAATGTTCCACCGTGATGAACACTGTCCGTCGGCAGTCCTCTTGGGCCTTGTCAATGGTTCCACCGTGATGAAGCACTGTCCGTCGGCAGTCCTCTTGGGCTTGTCAATGGTTCCACCGTGATGAAGCACTGTCCGTCGGGCAGTCCTCTTGGGCCTTGTCAATGGTTCCACCGTGATGAAGCACTGTCCGTCGGCCAGTCCTCTTGGGCCTTGTCAATGGTTCCACCGTGATGAACGCACTGTCCGTCGGCCAGTCCTCTTGGGCCTTGTCAATGGTTCCACCGTGATGAACCACTGTCCGTCGGCAGTCTCTTGGGCCTTGTCAATGGTTCCACCGTGATGAACCACTGTCCGTCGGCAGTCTCTTGGGCCTTGTCAATGGTTCCACCGTGATGAACCTGTCCGTCGGCCAGTCTCTTGGGCCTTGTCAATGGTTCCACCGTGATGAACACTGTCCGTCGGCCAGTCCTCTTGGGCCTTGTCAATGGTTCCACCGTGATGAACCTGTCCGTCGCAGTCCTCTTGGGCCTTGTCAATGGTTCCACCGTGATGAAGCACTGTCCGTCGGCCAGTCCTCTTGGCCTTGTCAATGGTTCCACGTGATGAACACTGTCCGTCGGCAGTCCTCTTGGGCCTTGTCAATGGTTCCACCGTGATGAACACTGTCCGTCGGCCAGTCCTCTTGGGCCTTGTCAATGGTTCCACCGTGATGAACACTGTCCGTCGGCCAGTCCTCTTGGGCCTTGTCAATGGTTCCACCGTGATGAACCACTGTCCGTCGGCCAGTCCTCTTGGGCCTTGTCAATGGTTCCACCGTGATGAAGCACTGTCCGTCGGCCAGTCTCTTGGGCCTTGTCAATGGTTCCACCGTGATGAAGCACTGTCCGTCGGCCAGTCCTCTGGGCCTTGTCAATGGTTCCACCGTGATGAAGCACTGTCCGTCGGCAGTCCTCTGGGCCTTGTCAATGGTTCCACCGTGATGAAGCACTGTCCGTCGGCAGTCCTCTTGGGCCTTGTCAATGGTCCACCGTGATGAAGCACTGTCCGTCGGGCAGTCCTCTTGGGCCTTGTCAATGGTTCCACCGTGATGAAGCACTGTCCGTCGGCAGTCCTTGGGCCTTGTCAATGGTTCCACCGTGATGAACACTGTCCGTCGGCAGTCCTCTTGGGCCTTGTCAATGGTTCCACCGTGATGAACACTGTCCGTCGGCAGTCCTCTTGGGCCTTGTCAATGGTTCCACCGTGATGAACCACTGTCCGTCGGCAGTCCTCTTGGGCCTTGTCAATGGTTCCACCGTGATGAACACTGTCCGTCGGCAGTCCTCTTGGGCCTTGTCAATGGTTCCACCGTGATGAACACTGTCCGTCGGGCAGTCCTCTTGGGCCTTGTCAATGGTTCCACCGTGATGAACCACTGTCCGTCGGGCAGTCCTCTTGGGCCTTGTCAATGGTTCCACCGTGATGAACCACTGTCCGTCGGGCAGTCCTCTTGGGCCTTGTCAATGGTTCCACCGTGATGAACCACTGTCCGTCGGGCAGTCCTCTTGGGCCTTGTCAATGGTTCCACCGTGATGAAGCACTGTCCGTCGGGCAGTCCTCTTGGGCCTTGTCAATGGTTCCACCGTGATGAAGCACTGTCCGTCGGGCAGTCCTCTTGGGCCTTGTCAATGGTTCCACCGTGATGAAGCACTGTCCGTCGGGCAGTCCTCTTGGGCCTTGTCAATGGTTCCACCGTGATGAACCACTGTCCGTGGGCAGTCCTCTTGGGCCTTGTCAATGGTTCCACCGTGATGAACCACTGTCCGTCGGGCAGTCCTCTTGGGCCTTGTCAATGGTTCCACCGTGATGAACCACTGTCCGTCGGGCAGTCCTCTTGGGCCTTGTCAATGGTTCCACCGTGATGAACCACTGTCCGTCGGGCAGTCCTCTTGGGCCTTGTCAATGGTTCCACCGTGATGAACCACTGTCCGTCGGCCAGTCCTCTTGGGCCTTGTCAATGGTTCCACCGTGATGAACCACTGTCCGTCGGCCAGTCCTCTTGGGCCTTGTCAATGGTTCACCGTGATGAACCACTGTCCGTCGGCCAGTCCTCTTGGGCCTTGTCAATGGTTCCACCGTGATGAAGCACTGTCCGTCGGCCAGTCTCTTGGGCCTTGTCAATGGTTCCACCGTGATGAAGCACTGTCCGTCGGCCAGTCCTCTTGGGCCTTGTCAATGGTTCCACCGTGATGAACCACTGTCCGTCGGCCAGTCCTCTTGGGCCTTGTCAATGGTTCCACCGTGATGAACCACTGTCCGTCGGCCAGTCCTCTTGGGCCTTGTCAATGGTTCCACCGTGATGAAGCACTGTCCGTCGGCCAGTCCTCTTGGGCCTTGTCAATGGTTCCACCGTGATGAAGCACTGTCCGTCGGCCAGTCCTCTTGGGCCTTGTCAATGGTTCCACCGTGATGAAGCACTGTCCGTCGGCCAGTCCTCTTGGGCCTTGTCAATGGTTCCACCGTGATGAAGCACTGTCCGTCGGCCAGTCCTCTTGGGCCTTGTCAATGGTTCCACCGTGATGAAGCACTGTCCGTCGGCCAGTCCTCTTGGGCCTTGTCAATGGTTCCACCGTGATGAAGCACTGTCCGTCGGCCAGTCCTCTTGGGCCTTGTCAATGGTTCCACCGTGATGAAGCACTGTCCGTCGGCCAGTCCTCTTGGGCCTTGTCAATGGTTCCACCGTGATGAAGCACTGTCCGTCGGCCAGTCCTCTTGGGCCTTGTCAATGGTTCCACCGTGATGAAGCACTGTCCGTCGGCCAGTCCTCTTGGGCCTTGTCAATGGTTCCACCGTGATGAAGCACTGTCCGTCGGCCAGTCCTCTTGGGCCTTGTCAATGGTTCCACCGTGATGAAGCACTGTCCGTCGGCCAGTCCTCTTGGGCCTTGTCAATGGTTCCACCGTGATGAAGCACTGTCCGTCGGCCAGTCCTCTTGGGCCTTGTCAATGGTTCCACCGTGATGAACCACTGTCCGTCGGGCAGTCCTCTTGGGCCTTGTCAATGGTTCCACCGTGATGAACCACTGTCCGTCGGGCAGTCCTCTTGGGCCTCGTCAATGGTTTCACCGTGATGAACCACTGTCCGTCGGGCAGTCCTCTTGGGCCTTGTCAATGGTTCCACCGTGATGAACCACTGTCCGTCGGGCAGTCCTCTTGGGCCTTGTCAATGGTTCCACCGTGATGAACCACTGTCCGTCGGGCAGTCCTCTTGGGCCTTGTCAATGGTTTCACCGTGATGAACCACTGTCCGTCGGGCAGTCCTCTTGGGCCTTGTCAATGGTTTCACCGTGATGAACCACTGTCCGTCGGGCAGTCCTCTTGGGCCTTGTCAATGGTTTCACCGTGAGGAACCACTGTCCGTCGGGCAGTCCTCTTGGGCCTTGTCAATGGTTTCACCGTGAGGAACCACTGTCCGTCGGGCAGTCCTCTTGGGCCTTGTCAATGGTTTCACCGTGATGAACCACTGTCCGTCGGGCAGTCCTCTTGGGCCTTGTCAATGGTTCCACCGTGATGAACCACTGTCCGTCGGGCAGTCCTCTTGGGCCTTGTCAATGGTTTCACCGTGATGAACCACTGTCCGTCGGGCAGTCCTCTTGGGCCTTGTCAATGGTTCTGGCGTTCGCGCAGTTCGAGCACTGACGTCATGGTTGTGTTGATTCTAAAACGTCCCTTCTGCTTGGAACTTATCACACCAACTCATGTAAAAAGATGACACCAAACCATATGAATGGACACTAAATCCGAGGGAAAGAAGACACTAGATCCTTCAGAAGCTTTTACCAACCCCTAGAAAAACAGGACGTCGAACTCTATGAAGGCTCACTAAACCCTATGAAAACAGGACGTCGAACTCTATGAAGGCTCACTAAACCCTATGAAAACAGGACGTCGAACTCTATGAAGGCTCACTAAACCCTATGAAAACAGGACGTCGAACTCTATGAAGGCTCACTAAACCCTATGAAAACGACGTCGAACTCTATGAAAGCTCACTAAACCCTATGAAAACAGGACGTCGAACTCTATGAAGGCTCACTAAACCCTATGAAAACGACGTCGAACTCTATGAAAGCTCACTAAACCCTATGAAAACAGGACACCGCCATCGAAAGTTAAGAGAATGCCAACACCTGTGAAATGACAGGAAATCATATGGGAAAAAAGGACACTAATCCCTCAAAACCACCACGAAAAAACGTTAAACTAGATGATCCTAATCCTATGAACGGAGAACACTGCTTACTATTTGAGGGACGACACCCCATGAAAGAAAGACAGTAATACCTATGGAAGAAACCATGTGTTGACTCGTGATTATGTCGGACTATCTGTGAATTTATGGATACTCGGATCAGGAGGCACCAGGTGCGCACTAGAAAACGTTTCGGGAAGACGAAAAAATTCCTCTACAGCACTGCAGCCAGACCCAGTTTATCTGAAAACACGCGTCCATATTCCAGATCACTGAATCATGTAACATGCTGCAAAGCTTTGAGTCCATCTTTCACGCCCTTCCAGAAAACACTCCCTCTGATACCCTGCGTGATGTATCCTTGTTCCACAGAAGACCGACATAGGAACCCAGAGCACACATGCTGGTCATGTGAAAGAAAGGCTCTGTAGAAAGGACAACTGTAAACCTCGAGGAATAAGACAGACACACTTGTGAATGAAGGGGACACTAACCTTGAGAAAGCACACACAAAAACCTGTCAAATGAAGAAAATGCTTAACACTTCGAAAGAAGGGGCACTAATTATGTAAACTAAGTGACTGAATCGTGTGACTGAATAAGACACGGAGTCCTTGGGGCGGGGGGGGGGGGGGAGACGATTAAACCATAAAAAGATGTCAACCCCCTCCAAAGAAGCAGGTGCTATGAACACCGCTTTGGACAATACGCTGGTAAAGCTTGTGATCCACTGAATTCACGTGTCCTGGTCACCCTCTCCGCAGCCAATGAAGCAGTTCTTGCTCCTGTTGACAAATCTGTTGGTATTTCTTTTTAACACTTGACTTTCTGTGTAAGTAAATTTTATCTACTTAAGAAAAACTGTTCCGATTTGCGTGATTGTTTTTCTTGTTTTCTGGCCATAAGACAATACTTTGGTTAACAAGATGTAACACATGTGAACAACATTTAAAGTATTTCACCAACTTCCATATTAAAACGGACACATTTTCCATGTTAAACACAAGAAAAATGGTCGCTGAACAAAATGAATCAGAATGGAGCTGCATAAGATCATCTGTATTATCAAAAACAATGTAAAATTATGAGACCAATTGTGCCCTGCCCGAAATTTTAGTTCTCTCTCTTTGTGCTGAATTTGACCTGAAGATGTCAGTGTCAGCAAAAGCTTGGGAACGTTAGCACTATGACTGCCACGACACTCTCCATGGGAGAATGCGCGTGCAGATTTGCTCCATCACAAAATGTGTGCGCGTGTGTGTGTGTGTGAGAGAGAGGAGAGAGAGAGAGAGAGAGAGAGAGAGAGAGAGAGAGAGAGAGAGAGAGAGAGAGAAAGTGTGTGCGCATGTGAGTGAGAGAGAGCAAGCGAGCGAGAGAGAGAGAGTGTGTGAGTGAGAGAACTATAAAATAGGCATTCTGGCTCACCCACCTCCGCCAGCTCCAACCGGCTAAAGCCGGTTTCGCTGTTGCTCCGCCGGCTTACCCAGAATGCCTATTTTATAGTTCTCTAATAGTAAACACTTTACAAACATACATAATGTGTAGGATTATCTGTTTTTAACACTAATTTAGAAAACTTTTGAGACTTAAGTTTTTGCTTAATCCTTCGTTTTTCTTGATCGTTTTCAATAACATCATTTTCACGCATACATTCATCAAATGCGTCTCTGTCTTTCATGTGAAATAAAACTACAGTCTTTAACTGTTCTCTAAAGTCTTTTAAAACTGAGTTATATTTTTGACATAAAATCCACACACTTATCCCAGCATGTCTTCCACTGAAAGCCAGTTTTGACAAAGCGTTTCTTTTTTTGACTATATCCTTTTCTGCTGAACAATCATCTATAATAAATAGTGTCTGAGTTCCTTCAAACTGTCTAAAGAAATGTTCTAAACACTCACTCAGTTTATTGCTAGGATCAACTAAATATATGTCATCATCTGTCCATATAAACCTTCTGTCGTGATATGCTTTGTTCCATTTAAGTGTTGGGCAGAAAATTACTATATGATCAAAATTATAACGATAAACTGTTTGTAATAGGTCGAGGACAAATATTGTTTTTCCACAACCAGTCTGTCCACAAATCAATGAACAATGAGGGGTTTTTGTCATAAAGTTTAACATCGGCATTGACACCAAAGTCGTCTGCTCCATAGTTTTAAAACAGAATTTAATCTAATCCAGTTATTGTTTTTATCATACTCTCTGTCAAAACTTGTTCAGTATAATAAAACCCTATAAGGCCCAAATGTGTAAGATTAATCCAGTTCAGTTCTGTAAGATCGTTTCTATTTAAACTAATATCAATTTTGTTGCTTGTTGTTATGACCTTAATATCCTCGCCATTGTAAAGAACGACGACAGTAACTTTAAGTTTGTCAACGTCTAAGTTTTGCCAGCTAATAAGAATTCCTTCCATAAGGTTGTCACTGACACCCACAGCTCCATTTCTTGCCTCATCTTTTAAGACAGAAATTTTAAATATCATTGTGAACGTGTCTCCTAATTTTGTGCGTGGAATGAACTGTAATTTTGTAGAAGCTTTCTTTAAAACCGATTCTCTTCTGTGGAGGATGTACTGTTTGTCCCCAAACGGCTTTATTTCGATCTCTTTCCGACTGTTGTCCTCTGGCATAAGACTTACATGTAAAGGGCCAGAGTTCAATGCTTTTCTGAAACTTTTTTGACGGTCGAAAAATGTAAATGGGCTTACGAATTCAAATTTTATGTCCCATTCTAAATATGGTTCTAAGTGCCATTTGTTGTCAGTTTTTCGAACTATTTTATATTCATACTGACCTGTATTATTTGCTTCTAGATTGCGTAGTTGTTCTAGTTTAGGAAACCTTTTGTTGTCGTCAACCTCTTTGCGCTTATAATAACCATCTTTAGTGTACTCAAAACCATACAAAGTGCCTATCTCACCGTTTTGTTCAAAGTCCTCAACGTCTGCAAGGTCTTTTAATTCTAAAGTTACACACCTCTCAGGCGCTAATGTGACCCCCGAATCGTCTGGTCCACGTGACATTTTTTAAAACAACGTATTATTTTATTTCTAAAACAATGTGCAGGTTATCACATTTCACGACTTTCCCTGTTTTATCTGTGATCTTTATATTAAATGATCCGACCCTCCCACAAGCTAATCTTTTAAACTGTAAATTAGGGAATCGTATAATTTCATAATCGCAATATGCAGCTTTCCCTGATGGAAGAGCTCTTAAAACAGTTGAGGGCCTTCCATCATATAAGTTTTCATCAGTGCTCAGCTCATCCAAATGTACATAGAGTAATGGATATAAGGCAAGATCGAGCGGATATTCTCCCTCAAAAGTAGTTTCGTCTGGTGCAACTCTAAATTTATGATAGACTTGATTGGTTTTAAAGCCTAACATTTTAGCTAGCTCTACATCAAAAAAGTAATGGACTACTTCTTTTTCAGGTTTGAATGTTAACATTGTTTTTAGATTTGCATTGTTAAGTTTGAGAGTAATGTCGAAGTTACTCATTGCTTCTTTTAGCGAGCAAAACCCGTAATAACCATCAGGTATGGTTAACTGGCTAATTACGTCTCCTCTTCTGTCAAGTTTTCGAATTAAATTATTCTTCTTGGATTCACTTATATTAAACCATACGACTTTGTAGAATATTTCATGGAGTGCAACCCTTCGGGTTCCGCATTCATTATCAATAGCATATTCTAAAAACGAAGGACTGTCTTGAGTTGTTATTGTTACAAACATTTTTAAAACAAATTTAAAAATGAGTGCATTCAAATATACTAATGCAAAATATTCTGTTGGACCGCACTACAGTCCTAAAGATATAACAACTGATACCCTCGACATTTCTGTGACTCAGACTGACGCCTTTCAAGTAAAGGTTAGTACTCCATTGGATCGTTATCTTAACCCTCCTATCAAAAACGACTACATCCCGAAAGTGTGGTTCAGTCATCCGATGCAGTTTTATCAGAACCAGTTAAACTTTGCTGTGTTTTGTGCATCAACTGGGTGTGGAGTGTCGTATGCTGATCATTTAAATCATCCTGATCCTTTGGTGAGGTCAGTGTATAGATTTCATTTTTATTACACCTTCAGACGTATTTTATCTGAACTGCAAGCACCATTACCAAATGACAAAACGTTTAATCCATTCAGCAACAGAATAGATTACAAGGCTTTTGAAAGGATCTGTAACGAATTTGATATTGACCCAAAGACAGACTTTAGACAAAAGTTGGATCTTAATCATGGTTTAGGCACCCTTTATTTTTGGGGCGTGCACAGAAAGTATAACTATGATTGGAATCCTCCTTACACATCTTTCTCTTCAAGCACAACTGTTCACCTCGGGTCCATAGAGCAAGAGCATAAAACAGCATGGACAACATTTATTTTGGATACTTCTAAGGGCCTAACAAAAGCGGGAATAGAACGAATAAACGACTCTATTCGTACTTATGTTTGGTGTTTGCTAGGTTCGCAAGCACAAACGAGATCAAACATAATTGATCCTTCTACTGGCTTTGACGCCCAAAAACAGTATTTAGCAAATTTAGAGGATTCTATTAATTCTGCAATTGATTTGCCTTCAAGTATTAAAAGGTACCAAAATGTTTTGCAATACGCAAGATCGAAAGTAGACTTTGCTGTTGGCACTGGTTTATACATGCTGCCTTCTGACCTCAGACTTCAGATAGGAACAATAATAAACTATAATAATGAAATCCTTGTGGCTGGCAATGAAGAGAAGGTCGAAAAAAACGACATAAATTCTAAGCCAGCAATAGCAATAAAAAAACACCCCCCAAGATTAAGTCATCCAATCCCCAAGGCCCAAAGCCCAAAGGCCATTGAAGACGCGCGTGATGACCATGAATATGAAAAGACGGCACTTGTTATTGGATTAACTGCCCTAGGATTACTTGGTCTTTATCTTACTATAAAGTAACCCAACTATTAAGACAACTAATGTCCATAAGTGCTCAGCCATAAAGCCAACTACTTTACTTGCGGCAGACAAAAGCCAGCTAACGATCCCTCCTATTATACCAGGCAAAGAATCTATTGCCTTACTGGCTAATTTTTTTAGTAAGTTTGCAAGGTGATCAAGTTGTTTTTTTATCCATGATTTATCTGACGACGGGCCTGGTGGCACTGCTCCCCCACCACCACCGCCTGTAATAGCGAACACCAGTGTACTTATTGCAAATCCTAAGGCTGTTATAACACTTGCTAATGTGACACCTTGCTCTCTAAACAGTGTTCTTATTCGTTCTGCTAACGTTGTGTCTTCATATAAAATTCTTTGGATAGTTTCTCTTATTCTGCTCACTTGAGTTCGTAATTGTTCTCGGTTAGTAGACAACACTTCTAGTCTTGCTGATCTCTCTTGTTCAAGATCTTTTAGTCTTTGTGTTATTCTTTCTTTAACACCAGGTCCTAAGTTGTGGTCATCAGCCTCAACTAGTTTTTCTTTTTCTCTTTTTATATGCTCATCTAGTTCACCCAGTTTTGCTAAATTGTTTGTTAATTCGCCTCTGATGCTTTTCAAAGCATGATCAAGGGCCGTTATTTCTCTCATAGGTAGCGGCGGATCGTGCATAGTTTTTAATGCTTCTGAAAAACTGGTTTCTATTATTTTGTCTGCTGTTGGGCTTAAATCTTTAAGGGGTATGTTTTGTATTTGGTTATCTGTTGGGAGTTCTTGTAGTGTGTTTTGAAGTTTAGCAACTGCCTCACTGTCTAATCTTCGCGGTTTAGCAATGCCAAGGCGATTTTGATCGCTCACACTGAGCCTTTGTCTAATTGTAGTCTTTGCTAAAAACTTTGATGGGTCTGGTTTAGTTGTAAGCTGAACAAGTTGTCCTTGCTCGTTTTTCACAAACAAATGGTCATCTTTTGTTTCAAAATCATTAGGGTCTATAAATTCGGGAGGTTCTTGGCCTAAACTTTGATAAAATGATTTGACCTTACTTTCTGTTAATTCACGCCGCAATGATTGTAATGGATGTGTCAAAGGCGTCATTTCACTCATGTCGTCTCCAGGATCAAAAACATCATAATCTTCTTCTGCCATGTTTTTAAATAATTAACTTTTTATTTTGTTTTATAAAAAAAATGTCACAAGCATATGGTTCGATTCTTGACCCGCATAGAAGACTGAAAGAGCCCTTTGGCGTGAAGGGAAATAAACAGAATATTATTGTTCCAAATAATCCATCTACTATTGATTCAGATCAAATTCTTACTGTTAAATTTCCAGACCTAGGAGCAGATGAAGTGATTGTGCCGGGATCTGCACGACTTACTTTCAAAATAGAACTCGAATCAGCAACAGACGCAAACAGGACAGTAGTTCAGAATCTGGGACGGGCAATCGTTAAGAAAATTTCTATAAAACTTGAGGGGCAAGAAATATTTTCTTTACACAATGCAGACGTATTTTTAATCTATTGTGATCTATGGCTAACCGCGAATGAAAGGGCCGATCTTGCGTTTCAAGGAATCGAAAATAACGAAGCACTAAAACACAGAATAGACGCCGAAGATGCTAAAGACGGTAACAAGTATGAAGCTGTAAGTTTTGCTTATGGAAATCGCTTTTCTATACCCTTAGATTTTGAGTTGTTAAAAGCGCATGCGCCATACTTTCAAGGAGCATTAAAAGACAGATTGTCATATGAACTAACTTTTAATGAATACAAACGTGTCATTAAATCTACAGACACTGATTCCAAGTACAGCATTTTCGACATCTCGTTAGAGTTTGACATTGTTAGCAACCCTAACTTAGCAAGGCTGATTGAGCAACAATATCAGTCAAAATTAGCAATATATTACGAAAGAGTGATTCATCATTCAAAATATCCTAAAAGCAGAGCAGACACTATATGGAACTTTAGTTTTAGTGCCACAGCAAGATCCCTTAAAGGTATTTTATTGCTGTGTGAAGATGAAGAACCATTCAAAAGACAAAGTGAAAAGTTTATCAATCCTAAAATAACGAAAGTACAATGTTCAATTGAGGGTAGTCCTAACCAAGTCTATGGTAGCGGGCTTAAACCTTATCATCATTTTGATGAAATAAGAAAATTGTTTGGAGGCGGGAGGTGTAGAAATCCAACAGTAGACCTTGTGTCTAAAGATCTACACCTTCACAGTGTTAGACTTGATGAATATTTAACAACGAAATACGGTTTATGGATTGACCTAAGGTCAACAGAGGATAATCAGTTGCATGGGAGTGGGAGAACAGTTAAAGACGTAATAAACATTCAAATTGATAAAGAAAAAGAGAGTGATAAACCACTTAATGTACATTTGTTTTTAATATATGATGCGCAGCTGAATATTCAAGATAACAGATTAAAAGATATCCAATACTAAATTATTTTTATTTTAAAAAAGCATGTCTGTTACGACTTATCCAAAAGTGCCCAAAGAAGAGATAGTAGGCAACTCTGTTGCTGTAGACATAAAAACTTTCAGATTAACAAACATAACACAAATGCAAACCCAACTAGAGCAGGACCTTTCAAAATACAGTAAAACCAAACGAAGGTATTCTGCTGTCTTTAATGCTATTACATATGTTAATACTGGAGCATCGGCGGTTAGTGCTTTAACAGCAGGAACAAGTGTAGGTCTCTTAGCAACAGGCGTAGGTGCACCGGTAGCTATACCTCTAGGTGGTTTGTCTTTAACTCTTGGTTTATGCTCAATAGCTGTAAGTGCTGTCAGCAAAAAAATAAAAGCTAAACTCCAAAAGCACACCGCTATGGTTCAACTAATAACAGCTAAACTTAGTTCCTTCAAACTGATAATTGATAAAGCACTTGCCGACTCGAACATCACGGATGAAGAATTTAGTCGCCTACAGGCTGATTTTGAGGACTACAAAAGACAAAAGTTTGATCTTCAAAGAAAGGCAAGGGCAACTTTTTCTCAACAGCCAGACACCGACCAGATAAAAAAGGAATGTTTAAAAAAAGTAAACGAAACATTAAACTCTGTTCTAAACAGCTCACATTAACAACCCCAAAGGGCGTTTATACTTTAGTTTACGAGTCCAAGCACAAAAAGACCGTTGATATTGATTCTGATTAAGTATTTTTTTTTTTTATTTAAATAAATATTTTGAGTTAGAAAAGAAGCTCAACATGGATAAGATATATGAAGGTTCAGATGAATTGTTTGAAGCAATGCTCGAAGAAGAGCGTTTGTCAAAAGCTTTAAATGAGGTCGTTTTAGAAGTTATTGATCCAACAAACGTGCAGGCAAGCGTTGTACACGCTATTTCTCAAGTTCCAAGTAAACTAACAATAAACCCTCCAGTTAAAGTAAGGTTAGTTGTTTTAATCGATTATATAACAATAAATGAAGAAAATCTAGAAGTCTGGGTCTCAACTAAACAGCAGACTATTCTTTCTCATAATGACTTAACACCCGGTTGGGCAGATCAACTTCTTACACAGTTTAATGAAGCCTCTGAAGCAGCTAAAATGAGAGGCTCTGGTTGGTCAGAGGGTGAAGTCCTAGACATCAGATTAAGACAAGCTAAGTATGAGCCGATTGTAGGCAAGTCTTACATTCCACTGCCTCCAACATTAGTTGCAAAGAAAGCAGTTTTGAACATAAAAAATTCAGATGACAAATGTTTTATGTGGTGCGTTCTTGCTAGGCTGCATCACGTTGCCAAAAATGCAGAGAGAGTATCTAACTATTTACAGTGGGCCAATGATCTTAACTTTAACGGCCTTGAATTTCCTATGGCTGTAGACAAAATTGATCAGTTTGAAAAACAAAATCCACCAATAACTGTTAATGTCTACACATGGTCTGAAGAAACCAACCTTCTGCCAATTAGAGTGTCAAAGAACAGTCCAACAATAGGCGAACCAACCAGGAGTCATGTAGACTTACTCCTAATGCAAAGCCTTAATGGGTTGCACTACACTCTAATACGCACAATGAGTAGATTACTAGTGCATACTACAAAACAACATAGCAAACAAGAATTTTGTAGAAAATGTTTAACAAGAATTCCGTCCGTTCAAGCTGCGAGCGAACATGTAAAACATTGTATTAGCCCAGTTGACTGTGATACAGAACTAATTACGCCCGGAGAAGGCAGTAAAGTTAGTTTTAAGAACTGGAAACGGTTGCAAACTAGTCCATATGTTGTTTACGCAGACTTCGAATCACTCATTGTTCCTTATGAAGGACCAACCCCACAGAAACTTCCTAAAACAGTCTTAATGAGTAATCATCAGATTTGCTCATTTGCCTTCATCATTGTTAGGACGGATGGCGCCCATTCAAAGCCAGAATTATACAGAGGACCAAATGCTGCAAAATACTTCTTAAAACGCATGCAGCAAGTGCGTAATGCCTGTTCTAATAATCTAAACTTATCTGAAATCATAATGACGCCTGAAGACCAACAACAGTATGACTCAGCCACTCACTGTTGGATTTGTGGGGCGGCCTTGGTTGCCACCGCAGAGAATCCAACAGTAAGAGACCATGATCACATTAGTGGAAAGTTTAGAGGAGCAGCACATAACAAATGCAATCTTCAACTAAAGTTTGAACCAAAGACATGGAAGCTGCCTATATTCTTTCACAACTTGCGAGGTTACGACTCTCACCTTATAATGCAAGCAGTAACCAGCGACTTCAGGGTGTCATGCATTGCACAGTCATCAGAAAAGTACATGTGTTTCACTTTAAATAACATGTCTTTCTACGACTCTATGCAACACATGATGGGTTCATTAGAGTCACTGGCTATGTCCTTAAAGTCCTGCCCAATAACAGAAGAATATTTTGACCCAACTCTTGTTAGAAAGGGCGTTTACCCTTATGAGTACATGAACAGTTGGGAAAGGTTTGATAACCCAGCCCTTCCACCTAAAGGCGCGTTCTTTAGTAGTCTTAGAGGAAAGGACATCAGTGATTCTGATTATTCTTATGCTCAAGATGCGTGGCAGAAGTTAGAGTGTAAAACGATGGGAGACTATCATGATTCCTATTTAATGGCGGATACCTGTTTGTTGGCGGACGTCTTTGAAAATTACAGAAAGACCTGCATGAAACATTACAGCTTGGATCCCGCGCATTATATTTCTGCGCCTGGGATGAGCTGGGACGCTTTCTTAAAATTTACTGGAGTACAAATTGATTTGTCTGACCTGCCAATGCTTCAGATGATTGAAAACGGATTGCGTGGGGGAATCAGTATGGCGTCGCACAATTACTGTAAAGCAAACAACAAATACTTGGACAACTATGATCCAAGTAAAAGGTCTAACTATCTCATGTATTTAGATGCAAACAATCTGTATGGATGGGCAATGGCGCAATCACTTCCATTACGCAACTTTAAAATGTACACAGGACTCAAAGACATTCAAAAGTTTTTAAAATGGCTACCTACTCTAGAAGCTGATCGTAAAAGAGGTCTCATTCTAGAAGTTGATTTAGAATATCCTCATGAACTTCATGATTACCATAATGACTATCCATTAGCGGCAGAAAGTCTAAAAGTGTCAATGACAGAACCACCTAAACTTGTGCCTAATCTTCGTGACAAAAAAAATTATGTCTGTCATTACAGACTTCTTCAATTTTATTTAAGACATGGTTTGAAGTTGACAGCTGTTCATCGTATAATTGCTTTTGATCAAGAACAGTTCATGAAACCATACATAATGAAGAACACTGATCTCAGAACTAAATCCACAGATGCTTCAGAAAAAGACTTTTTCAAGTTGATGAACAACAGCTGTTTTGGAAAGACTATGGAAAATCCGCACAAGCGTAAAGATGTTAGATTGGTCACCAGAGAAAACGTTGCAATTAAGTTGACTTCAAAACCTAATTATCAGGACTTCAGAAGATTTCATGATCAGCTTTTTGGCATAATGATGAAAAAAAAGAAAGTCAAATTGGATAAGCCCGTTTTTATTGGGTTTACTGTTTTAGAGCTGTCGAAGCTTTTGATGTTAGAATTTCTTTACGACTACTTTAAGCCCTTGTATCCTGAGTCCAAAGTACTTTACACAGATACAGATTCCTTTGTAATCGACATCCCTACTGAAGATATCTATAAAGACATGGAATTAGAAGTAGCAAAAGAGCATGCTGGATGGTACGACACATCTGATTACCCTAAAGATTCGCCTTTGCATTCAGATATTAATAAGAAGGTTTTAGGTAAGATGAAGGATGAATTATCTGGAGGCGTGATCAAGGAGTTTGTTGGTTTGAGGTCGAAAATGTACAGTCTTTCAAGCCAAAAAAAAGTTGTCAAAAAAGCAAAGGGAATATCTCGCAGCGCTGTGCAGTCAAGCATATCCCATGATAACTACAAAGAAGCATTGTTTGGCAATAAGACTTTTCATCATGACAACGTAAAACTACGATCTAATCTACATGAGATCAACACAACTGTTGTAACAAAGAAGTCATTAGATAGAACAAACACAAAACGTGTGTTTGTTAATCCAGAGTTTTCATATGCAATCGGGCATTGGAGAATAGTATAATCATATGGGCTTATATTTTTCAGCAATCGCACGTTCAATTATATCATCATCTAATTTAGCAAAATTAATATTATTTATTAATGCTAGATGTGCTTTAATTTTTTTTGTCATTTCGCAATATTCATGTTCCCATACCCATAAATCAAAATAAAAGCTTTGGGGTTTAAAGCGATTGTCTGGCGATTGTTCTAGCCAAGGATTGTCAATCTTCTCAAATACTTCTTTAATGATATACTGATACTCAAATAAATCTTGCATTAATTTTAAAGACTTTTCCTTTGCCATTTCTGCCATTTCCCTTTGAGCTTCCATTTTAAACCCAAATGTATTTGCGTAGATTAAAACAGTTCGTTAAGCTTAACTATATTATCACCCAATTCAACCAAATTATTTTTCATTACTGCTAAATGCGCTCGAATTTTTTTAATATATTCCCAATCAAAATTTGAGGTTTTGTCTAGCATGGCATAATCAATCTTCTTAAATATTAGTCTAATAGCAAGATTATAATCAAATATTTCTCGCATTATTTCTAAGGACTCTTCCTTCACCATTCTTGCTTCCAGTGCCATTTTACGTAAGGATTCTTCCTTTTCCATTCTTGCCGCCATTTTAATTTAAATTAAAAAATAATTAAGCGACTGGAACTGTGTCTGGAGGGATTATCTGCAGTTCTTCCTTCACAAAAGATCTTTGAGGGGCCGGCCGTTTTGTTGTGTCAGTTTCTCGTAAATAATACACGGGCGGATTCATTTTCACAATTTTTTTTTATCTCATATGGATCAACACTCCAAACTGGATCTGTTGCCCTGATGCGAGTGTCCCCTTCCGCTTCTCCCGGCGAATAAAGGTATCTCACTTTCAAACCAAATGGTAATAGTTTGCTTGATGAAGACTCTCCTTCAACAACATTTATTGTTTGTTTTCTGATTGCTTGTACTGGTTTTAAACCTTTAAATTCTTCATTATTCATTGCGCGCAAAACTGAGGGCAGTCTTCTAACCCATTCTGTGTTGCGAGAATTGTCAATCAGCTCTCTGTGATACTGGTAGGAGAAAAGTCTTTCAGATAACTGTTTGTTAAAGTTTTCAACCAAACCCTGTGATCTGTGAACACCCGGAATGCCTCTTTTAATGGTAACTCTATGTTTTAACAATAATTGATTCACTTGACCTTTAAATTCTTTTCCATCATCGACTTGAATCATGCGAGGATAAGTTAAGGGTCCTCGTTGATATATCAGTTGTATAGCGACAGCAACAGCAGAAGCACTCTTTTGTGTTAATGGTTCCGCATCTTTGTATCTTGAAGCTATGTCAATGACTGTAAGTGCGTACTTAAATCTTTTTCGTCTAATCGTATCATGGGGTAAATATAGAAGATCCATTTGATGGGTGTCGTTTGGAGTTATATTCACAAAGTGTGGTCTTTGTATTCGTTTAGGCGCTGGTAGATAAATTTGCCAAATCGCTTGTTTAGATAACCATTCTTTTGCTGTTTGTTCACTGACTCCTGCTGCTTGGCTAAGCTTTTTAATTGCTGTTATTCCCTTCCAATATCCTTTTGGAGAATAGTAGATTTTGTACATTTTTATTCAGCCAATACTTTGTGCAACAAAATACACAGCGGTCATGCCAAAGACAATAAACAATATTTCTTGCATCTTTTGTTTTTCTGATGGTTGATAAAAATCGCTAAATTTTGGTGGGGGCAATGTTTCAACTTGTTTGCCTGTTACTAGAAAATATTCTTTTATTGCCTGGTCAACATCTTTAAATGTGTAAGCTGCATGTCCCTGTTGTTTAAGTCTGTCGTTAATAAAATCTAACTGCTCCATTCTTTGCTTTTCATAGGTGTCTTGTGCAGCAGCTAGTTGCTCCATAGCTCTGTTATGTCTTTTTCTCTCATTGTTATTTTGTAGTTTACTAAATGCGTAATTACTTCCGCTAAAAGCAAGCGCATTAACCACAGCGCCACCAATCATCATTACGAGTGAAGCCATTTTTATAAATGTATTTTTTTTTAATTTTACATATTGATACTGTCTGGAATTATTCCTTGCTTAACTAGAAAATCTTTCGTAGCAAATGAAGCTGTAATAACAGCAATCAGCTTTGCTGAGTCTTCAAAGTCTAGTTTGCCAAGATCTGCTGGTTTTATTTTTAACAGGCTTTTACCAAGCATTGTGTATCCTACACTTAGGCCTCCAATAACAGCAGAATGGTATACAAGGTTAGTAATAGTTTTTTCGGTGCTCATTTTTAAAAAAATAAAATAATATTTATTCATTAATAAAACATGAACTGCGATGATTTACTTCCTGAACTTACAAATGATCAAGTTGATGACCAAGCTATTATGCGTCAAAAGGAAAGGCTGTATTCTTTGGCGGCGTGTGGAAAAACAAAACAGTACCTCGGAAATGAATTCAGCATAGAACAGATTCAACAGATGTCAACGCAAGACATTGTAAAGTATCACAACAGGTATGAAGCGCAACTGGGGTCAAGAATGGTAAAAAGTGTTGGGCAAACGGTTCTTAGTTTGTACACTAAACTAGTTAGTAGATTTGCTCCCATTGATTCTGAACAAGATTTTATGTATGATTTAACGCAGGATCCAGTTTTAACAAAGTCATTAGAGTCTCTAGGATGTGATCTATATTACAGATTTGGAACATTATTGTCGCCATTAATCATGGGATTAATTACTTTTAATCATATAGATTTTGTTTCCCTTCAAAATGACCGAGCCAGAAAATCAGCAGAAAACATTGATGGAGAAAGTGACCAGTAAAAAGCCTCCTCATCCTGGGCGTGTTGCAGCAGGAAAAAAATTAGCAGAGTGAAACAAACAAAAAAAATTAATGTTGCAATCACAAAATATAACTCATAATGAAAACATAACACCGCCAACGCCAACAGTTGTTTCAATGCCAGCTGTAAATACACAAGTTGATTCAAGACCTACAACACCAAAGTCGTCATGGAATATTGAATTTAAAACAGTTGCCATTTTTGGCGTCATTGCTGCTGGTGGGGGTGGTTATTACGTTTATAAAATATATAAACAACGCCAGCAAAAACCAAAGCAGTCCAAAAAATCTCAGCCACTAAATACAGAAGCCGAACAAAAAAGCATGCCAGAACTGCCAACAACAAAATCTCATTTTGATCCATTTGATATGCAATAATATGTTAAGAACTTAATAAATAATTATAAGTGACTTGAATAAGAACTTGATAACGACTTGATGACGACTTGATAAAACTTAAATAAGAACTTAATGACGACTTGATAAGAACTTAATGACGACTTGATAAGAACTTAATGACGACTTGATGACGACTTGTTAAGAACTTGAATAAGTACTTGAATAAGAACTTGTTAAGAACTTGATGTTGACTTGTTAAGAACTTGAATAAAAACTTGTTAAGAACTTAAATAAGAACGTGATGCCGACTTGAATAAGAACCTAGAACGACTTAATGACGATTTTTTTTTCACAATTAATTGTTACATTCTTTTCCGGGGAGACAACTCCCTTCTGCCTTTATGTAGTATCTAGGTCAGACATGTCTGGCCACGGCTTACTCAACTGCACAATAGCCGAGTCGAAGCGCCGCACTGTTTCCGGGTTCGTGTCAAGTTACACATAAGGGCGCCGGGCCGCCCACGCGGCATTGTATAAATTTAGCCGGCTAAATTCCCCACCGGCGTCGTTTAGTACAGGCGTTAGACGTCATTGTATAAATTTAGGCGGCTAAATTCCCCACCTCAAAATAATCTTTTCCCAATTTTATGTATTAAAAGCAGCATTTTTATATTTAAATCTAAAAGCATTTAAAACAAATATTTATTAAAAAGTAGTGACTAAAAAGTAAGGTAAGATGCACTTTGTTATTTAGCTTTTGGTGTTGTTTTAACAACTTTAAAAACAACTTTACTCTAGGCAAATAAAAACAACTTTACAAGTAGACACCATGTAATTGTAAAGCGTTTGTTTGTGTACAGTATATATATAAATCTTGAAGTTAACAACATTGGGGATATGCCTGCAGTAGTTTTAAATACTTGGTTGTCATGGCATTGAAAAGTCTAAATTTGCCCTCTTCCCTGCCCTCAAGTGATCCTTCCTACTTTCGTATTGGGTCACTGGCGCGGCTATAAACGCCCGTAAACCCAGAATATGGTCACTGGCGCGGCTATAAACGCCCGTAAACCTAAAATGGTCGCCCTGGTGCGGCTATGGGAAGGACCACTAAAATGGGGGTGAGGGGATTGCCCAAATTAGACAAATAGAAAGCAGGCAAACAAGTATAAAAGTATACTACTGTTGGAGGCATATTCCCAAAACCCTTCACATCTGGCCGTGTTATATGTGACCCTCTGGGTCTGGCTTGGGGCCCTAGGGCGCCATAGGGTCTCAAGTGAGATCCAGAGGTGATCAGTAATGCGGCCAGATGTGAAGAGTTTTGCAGAAATTTATTTTACATTTGATGAATGTATGCGTGAGAATGATGTTATTGATCAAGAAAAACTGAAGTCTCAAAAGTTTTCTAAATTAGTGTTAAAAACAGATAATCCTACACATTATGTATGTTTGTAAAGTGTTTACTATTAGAGAACTATAAAATAGGCATTCTGGGTAAGCCGGCGGAGCAACAGCGAAACCGGCTTTAGCCGGTTGGAGCTGGCGGAGGTGGGTGAGCCAGAATGCAACAGCGAAACCGGCTTTAGCCGGTTGGAGCTGGCGGAGGTGGGTGAGCCAGAATGCCTATTTTATAGTTCTCTGAGTGTGAGTGAATGAGAGAGAATGTGTGAGTGCGCGTGGGGGGGGGGGGGGGGCGCAGTGTGTGTGTGTGTGTGTGTGTGTATGTTGCACATGCAGATATGCGTGCATGTGTATGTGTGTTGCTGTGTTTACTGGAGGATGGAGCAGCGATGGGAAGGTGGTGGCAAGGAAAGCATAGCATCACTGTCCATTACAACTTCCGTCACCCTCTTTACCAAAATAAAAGGTTCATTTGGTGAAATGCATGGTGGCAATGGCCTGTATAGAAGAAAAAAAGAGGCAAGCAAGTGCTGATTGTCGATCAATATTCCCATTCTATTCACCCATGCGTTTCTGTACAGCATTTTCTACTGTGTTCATCACACGGATGTAATTTCGACGATGAGAATAATTCCTCTTCTTTTCATTTGATTCTAACGAAAATGTAATTGTTGTAGAGTAAGCTGATTGTCTTCACCACTTGAAGTGGTGTGTTACCTCGTCAACCCCGTTGCGTAGCCCTGGACTAGCTGTCTTCTGGTCTGCCGTCACACCCGCACTCTCATGGAGGAATGTGGTGTCCTCTGAAGATCCACAGGGCACCTGGCGCACCACCGACCCATCCGGCTGAAGTTCTGTACCTCAACTCGGCGTGGTACAACCAGCGTCAGCACTATTTTCACACAGCTGTCCGGTTCTTCTCTCTGCAGCAGATGGAAAGTACACACACACACACACACACACACACACACACACACGCGCGCGTGCGCGCGCACGCACACACACACACACACACACACACACACACACACACGCATGCGAGCACGCACACACGTATCCCCAACACTGAAAACTTACGAAAATAAGGCACTAAACAGAAGCAAAGAATGATGTTCTAAATCTCATGAACTGAAAAAGAGAACGAAAATAAAAAAAAAAGAAAATTGCTCTAGACCCTACTCTACGACACAAGCCCTACCAAAAAGACACTACATGTGATGACAGAGGGCAGCGCACCCTGTGGGAAAAGAACGCTAAATCGTTTTAAGAGAGGACAATAAACCGTAACGACAGAGACCATAAACTCTAAAATAAAAAAAATTTAAAAAAAGGAAACATTAAACCACACGAAATGACTATCCAGAGCCCTATGAAAAGAAGACACTAAACGATTAAAAGGACACTAAACGATAAAAGGACACTAAATGATTAAAAGGACACTAAACGCTGACAACAGAAGACACCAAACTCTGTGCAAGGACGATACTATACCTTTAGAAAAAGAACACTAAACTGTATGAAAGCAGGGGGAGGGGGTGGGGGGGGGGCATAGGGATAAAGCTATCCTTATGAAAGAAAGGAATCAAAATACACCTAACTTAGTACACAAGAGGGCTACAAAGCAGGAGGTGGGGGTGGGTGGAGGGAGAGACACAGACTCGCACAAAGACACGAAACCCTGGAGGGAGAGGGGGAGGCGGAAGAGATAACCGAACCTATTAAAAAAAAAAAGTAATAGGAAATCTGAGGTGGGAGGGGGCTGAGCAAGACGCAAGGAACCTCGCAGAAAAAGAAAAGGAAACCCCGGACGGCGGAAGGGGGGGGGGGGGGAGGGGGGGGGCTGGGGGGCAGACATCCTATCTTTGCAGAAAGAGGACTCAAAACCTTGGGTCGACGGGAAGGGGGGGGGGGGGGGGGGGGAGAGACACCGAACCTTATAGGACAACAAACTCAAGACCTGAACCAAACAGAAAGAGGATATGAAACCCTGTGGGGTGGGGTAGAAGGACTCTGAATCTTTTCGATAGAAGACATGAAACCCCCAGGGGAGGAGGGGGTAGCGTGGAGGCACACAGAAACTTACAGAAAGAAGATACAAAACCCTGGTGGGATGGGGGAAGAAATACACTGTACATTATAGAAAGAGGACCGAAATCCTTGGGGGGGGGGGGGGAGGGAGATACCAAACCGTAAAGAAAGTCACAATACCCAGGTGGGAGCGGGAATGGGGGTTTACACGGAACCTTACAGAAAGACACAAAACCTGGTGGATGGAAGAGAGACATCAATTTTTTAAAAAAATCCCCGGAAGGTGGGGTGGAGCGGGCGAAAGAAAGACACCAAACTGAAGGGAAAAAAGACTATTTTCTGGTGGCGAAACCGATACCGACCATTGTAGGACACGATATTCTGGAGTGGAGAAACACCGAAACTTTGTGGAACGAGGTCTTGAAAGCTGGGGATGGAGTGGGGAGACTCTGAGCCTCGTAGAAAAAAAGGCATGAAACACTGTTGGGAGATTGGGGGGGGGGGGGGGACCTTACGGGAAGAAGACATAATACTCGGGAGGGGGGGGGGGGGTGTAGTTGTGGTGGAGGGAAAGATACACCGAACATTATACAAATACGATACAAAACCCCAATAGTAGGGGTGAAAGAGACACCGAACCTTATAGAAAGAGGAACGGAAAGACAGACCAAATGTTACGAAGGAGACGTTAAACGCTGAGAGGGAGGGGGTGGAGGTTTATACCAAACCTTGAACGAATACGGCACAAAATCCTATGGCGAGGAAAAGAGGAACTGCATTTTATGGAAAGAGGAAAAGAAACCGGGGGGGGGGGGGGGGGGGGGGGGAGACACCGATTCTTCGGGAGGCGCAGCAGCGGCACAGAATCTCACAGAAAGAGGATTCAAAACTTTTAGGAGAGAACAAGCGAACCTTAACTGAGAAGGGAACACGAAGCCTTGTGGAGGAGAGAAAGAAACCCCTAACCACGTCGAAGTGGACACGAAACCCTCTTGGGGGCGAAAAGAAACACCAAACTGTGTGAAAAGAGGACAATAAGCTCTATGGAGAAGAGTGGGAAAGGAACAACGAACCTTATAGGAAAATGACACGAAACTCTTGGAGGCGAGGAGGGGAAGGGGGGTACAGACACGAAATTTTTATAAAAAGAGGACATGCAATTCTGGTGGGGTAAACAGACACCGAACTTTATAGAAATGAGACAAGAAACCTGGGGTGGAGTAGGTGGGTGCGTGAGACAGCGAACTTTATGGAGACAAGTCACGAAACCCTGTGGGGGATGGGCAGGTGTTGAGGACACACCCATTCTTACGGAAACAGGACATGTAACACAAAGAGTTTTTGGGGGAAAAGCGTCAATTCTCACAGGAACAGGAACGCGACACGAAACCCTGTGGCTGATCTAAGAGAACTGAACCTAACAGAAAGAAGACAGGAAACCTCGTGAGGGGTAAAGACACTAAGCCTTGCAGGAAGAGGACAGGAAAGAGTGAGTGGTAAAGACACTAAGCCTTGCAGGAAGAGGACAGGAAAGAGGCGTGAGGGGTAAAGACACTAAGCCTTGCAGGAAGAGGACAGGAAAGAGGTGTGAGGGGTAAAGACACTAAGCCTTGCAGGAAGAGGACAGGAAAGAGGCGTGAGGGGTAAAGACACTAAACCTTGCAGGAAGAGGACAGGAAAGAGGCCGTGAGGGGTAAAGACACTAAGCCTTGCAGGACGAGGACAGGAAAGAGGGTGAGGGGTAAAGACACTAAGCCTTGCAGGAAGAGGATAGGAAAGAGGCGTGAGGGGTAAAAGACACTAAGCCTTGCAGGCAGAGGATAGGAAAGAGGCGTGAGGGGTAAAGACACTAAGCCTTGCAGGAAGACGACAGGAAAGAGGCGTGAGGGGTAAAGACACTAAGCCTTGCAGGAAGAGGATAGGACAGAGGCGTGAGGGGTAAAGACACTAAGCCTTGCAGGAAGAGGATAGGAAAGAGGAGTGAGGGGTAAAGACACTAAGCCTTGCAGGAAGAGAACAGGAAAGAGGCGTGAGGGGTAAAGACACTAAGCCTTGCAGGCAGAGGACAGGAAAGAGGCGTGAGGGGTAAAGACACTAAGCCTTGCAGGAAGAGGATAGGACAGAGGCGTGAGGGGTAAAGACACTAAGCCTTGCAGGAAGAGGATAGGACAGAGGCGTGAGGGGTAAAGACACTAAGCCTTGCAGGCAGAGGACAGGAAAGAGGAGCGAGGGAAGCGGGGAGGAGAATGTTATAGAAAGAGGACACAAACCTGGGGGTGGAGGGAATGAAAACTAAACCTCATTGAAAGAAGACATGAAATCCTGTATGGGGGTAGGTATTCAGCCTTACAGAAAGTATACATAAAAGGCTGGAAAGAGGGGAGCTAACTAAGCTTTATAGGACACCAACGCCTGAGGAGGAGGGGTGAGGCATTAAGTATTAGGAGGAGGAGGACACAAAAGCATGTGGAGAGGAGGTGACAGGCAGTAGCCCCTATAGGATTGTAAACCGTGTGGAGGGTGGGGTGGAAGATGAACCTTACAAAAAAAGGACAAGAAACCCAAAAGGGGAGGGGGGGGGGATCTAACCTTACAAAAAGAACACGAAACACTGGGGGGGAGAGGTGGGGGAGGGAGAGACACCGAACCTGAAAGAAAAAACATGAAAGCAGGAAAAAAAAAAAAGGGAGGGGGGGGGGGACACCGAACCTGAAAAAAAAAGGACATAAAAACCTGTTAGGGGGAGGGGATGGCGTGGCCCATAGAAACTTTGCAGAAAGGTCTTAAAACCTGGTGGTGGGGTTGGTTGATGAGTGGGGAGGCTCCGAACTTACAGAAAAAGGACATGGAACTATGTAAAGAGGGGGGGGGGGGTGCGAAAGGGGGCAACACCGATCCTTGTAGGGA
>CM065724.1:80198898-80208898 GCA_033310375.1 Conus canariensis
CACAAATCACTGTGGCGTGCAAGCGACACCGACCTTTGTGGAAAGAGAACACGAAACCCTACTTCGGGGGGGGGGGGGGGGGGAGGAGACACAACGAAACCTTTTATAAAGAGCAGACAAAAGCCTCAGTGTGTGGTGGGATGGGGGCGTCGAACCTTGTACATATAGGGGAACCGAAACCCCCTTGGGGCGAGCGGGTGGGGGGGGGGGGGAGAGGAAGAGACACCAGACCTTGGAAGTAGAGGACATGAAATGCCGTGGAGGTGCAACAGACACTGAACAGAAAAAGAACATGAAATCCGTGTGTGGAGAGGTAAGGGGGAGGCGGGGGGGGGGGGGGGGCGGCACCGAAACTTGGGGGAGGGGGGGGGGGGCACCGAAACTTGCAGAAAAGAGGAACACTGAACCTAACAGAAAAAGAACATGAAACATGTGTGTGGAGAGGTAAGGGGGAGGTGGGGGGCACCGACACTTGCAGAAAGAGGACACAAAAAGGGAAAAGAGGACAAACTATGGGGGTGGGTGAAGAGACATCGAACCTTACACCTACAGAACACAGAACTCGGAGGGAGCGCATGGGAGGGGGGTGGGGGTGGGGGGGGGCACCAAATCTAAGAGAGGACAGTAAACTCCCTGAGAAAGGAAAGACAAACACACAGAAAGTGTACTAGAAACCTTTAAGTGGATAAAGAAACGCGGAACACTTGGAGGACACTGAATATTACATAAAGAGAAAACGAAACCTGTCGGAAGGGTGTGTGTGTGTGTGTGTGTGTGTGTGTGTGTGTGTGTGTGTGTGGAGAGATATCGAACCTTCCAGAAATAAGGACACCAAACTTTGGAAAATTGAGGAATATACACCCAACCTTACAAAATCAGAACACAAAAAGCGGGAGGGGGGGGGGGGGGGAGAAAACGTAGAAAGAAGACACAGAACTGCGGAGAGAAGGGGAAGAAGACACTGAACCTTAATGAAAATGGACAGGAATACCTGTGGGGAGTAAAGAGATACAGGAAAAAGAAAGGGGACAAAACCGTGATGGCCGGGAGGGGAGGAGGTGGAGGGGCTGAGTGCGTGTTGAGAACTATGTTTAAAGAAAACCCAAAACTATGGAGACGGGACAAGAGACACGAAGTTTGAAGGAAAGGGACACGAAACTCTGTGGGTGCTAACTGAGATGATAAATCTCAAAGAAAGAGGACAAGAAAGCCTGGGGGCAGGGGGTGGGGAGAATGAAGAGACACCGAACTTTATTGAAAGCAGACACCAGACACTGGGAGCTGGGGTGGGAAAAGAGGAGAACAAAGAGGAAATCCAGGAGAACGGGGTGGATACGCCGATCCTTACAGAAAAAGAAACCAGTAGTGGGGGGCGAGCGAGAGGAGCGACACCAAACCTTAGAGAAAGACGAGAAACCTTTGAGAGGCGGACACCGTGAGGAACGAAACCATGTCACAGGGAATAAGACACCGAAACTGGTAGATAGAGGGCATGAAATCCTGTTGAAGTGGGGTAGGGTTGGAGAGGAGACACAGAACCTTGCAGAAAGAATACGAAATTCTGAATGGTCGAAAAGCGACAAAACCGAACCCTAAAAGAGGTAACGAAACCGCTGATGGAGAAAAGAGATACCGAACCTTATGTACAGCGAGTCGCAATAGTCAGAGGAAAAGAAAGACAGATTCTAAAAGAAAGAGGACAAGAAATCTTGAGTGGAAAAGAAAACTGAACCCTGTAGAAAGAGGACACAAAACCTGGGGAGGGGGGGAGGGGAGGTGTAGAAGAGAAACCCAACCTTAAAGAAAGAAGACACAAAACCCGGGGGAGGGGGGGGGGTTACAAGAGAAACCCAACCTTACAGAAAGAAGACATAAAACCCGGGGTGTGGGGGAGGGGAAGGTGTAGAAGAGAAATCCAACCTTACAGAAAGAAGACACAAAACCCGGGGGGGGGAAGGTGTAGAAGGGAAACCCAACCTTACAGAAAGAAGACACAAAACCGGACCCGTGGGGGGGGGGGGGGATGGGGGGAGGGGAAGGTGTAGAAGAGAAACCCAACCTTACAGAAAGACACAAAACCCGGGGGGGGGGGGGGGGGGTAGAAGAGAAACCCAACCTTACAGAAAGAAGACACAAAACCTGGGGGGGGGGGGGGGAGGGGGGGAAGGTGTAGAAGAGAAACCCCACTTTACAGAAAGACACGAAACCTGGAGGGGGGGGGGAGGCGGGGAAGGTGTAGAAGAGAAACCCAACCTTACTGAAAGAAGACACAAAACCTGGAGGAGGGGGGGGGGTGCGGGGGGGAGGGGAAGGTGTAGAAGGGAAACCCAACTTTACAGAAAGAAGACAAAACCCGGGTGGGGAAGGGAGGTGTAGAAGAGAAACCCAACCTTACAGAAAGAAGACACAAAACCCGGGGGGGGGGGGAGGTATAGAAGAGAAACCCAACCTTACAGAAAAGACAAAACCCGGGGGGGGGGGGGGAGGGGGAGGTGTAGAAGAGAAACCCAACCTTACAGAAAGAAGACACAAAACCCGGGGGGGGGGGGGGAGGGGGAGGTGTAGAAGAGACACCCAACCTTACAGAAAAGACACAAAACCCGGGGGGGGGGGGGGGGAAGGGGGAGGTGTAGAAGAGAAACCCAACCTTACAGAAAGAAGACACAAAACCGGGGGGGGGGGGGGGGGAGGTGTAGAAGAGAAACCCAACCTTACAGAAAAGACACAAAACCCGGGGGGGGGGGAGGGGGAGGTGTAGAAGAGAAACCCAACCTTACAGAAAGAAGACACAAAACCCGGGGAGGGGGGGGGAGGTGTAGAAGAGAAACCCAACCTTACAGAAAGAAGACACAAAACCCGGGGAAGGGGGGGAGGTGTAGAAGAGAAACCCAACCTTACAGAAAAAAGACACAAAACCCGGGGGGAGGGGGGAAGGGGAGGGTGTAGAAGAGAAACCCAACCTTACAGAAAGAAGACACAAAACCCGGGGAGGGGGGAGGGTTAGAAGAGAAACCCAACCTTACAGAAAGAAGACACAAAACCCGGGGAGGGGGTAGGGGAGGGTGTAGAAGAGAAACCCAACCTTACAGAAAGAAGACACAAAACCCGGGGGAGGGGGGGGGTATAGAAGAGAAACCCAACCTTACAGAAAGAAGACACAAAACCCGGGGAGGGGTGGGGGGAGGTGTAGAAGAGAAACCCAACCTTACAGAAAATACACAAAACCCGGGGAGGGGGGAAGGGGGAGGTGTAGAAGAGAAACCCAACCTTACAGAAAGAAGACACAAAACCTGGCGGTACGGGGGAGGGGTAGAAGAGAAACCCAACCTTACAGAAAAGACACAAAACCTGGGGAGGGGGGGAAGGGGGAGGGGTAGAAGAGAAACCCAACCTTACAGAAAAGACACAAAACCTGGGGAGGGGGGGAAGGGGGAGGGGTAGAAGAGAAACCCAACCTTACAGAAAAGACACAAAACCTGGGGAGGGGGGGAAGGGGGAGGGGTAGAAGAGAAACCCAACCTTACAGAAAAGACACAAAACCTGGGGAGGGGGGGAAGGGGGAGGGGTAGAAGAGAAACCCAACCTTACAGAAAAGACACAAAACCCGGGGGGGGGAAAGGGGGAGGTGTAGAAGAGAAACCCAACCTTACAGAAAGAAGACACAAAACCCGGGGGTACGGGGGAGGGGTAGAAGAGAAACCCAACCTTACAGAAAAAGATTACAAAACTCTGGGGTAGAGACGCTGAACCTTACAGAAAGAGGGTACAAAACTCTTGGGTAAAGAGACGCTGAACCTTATAGAAAGAGGGCACGAGACCCGTGAGAAGAGGATGGGGAAGGGGTGCGGGGGACGGGCTCACGAAGTCTCATGAAAACAGGACACAAAACCCTGGGGTGGAGGTAGGGAGTGAACAAAAACACTTATAAAAGAGGACACGAAAGCCAGTGGTGGGAAGAGTCACTAAGCCTTACAGAAAGAGGACACGAAGCACTGTGTAGGGGTAGGGGTGTGGGGGCAGGCACTAAGCCTCATAGAAAGTAGACATGAAACTCGGGGGGGGGGGGGGGGGGGGACAACCTTGTAAGAATGAATCTAGTGACTGATGGAAAATGAATGATCCGCATCAGCAGGCGGCTCTTCAGTCGGCTCTACCCAGGTTGGAAGCCCTTTGTGTAAATGCAAGCATGGACTGTAAAACGTTTAGAGCTTGATTTCTAGTCGACGATAGGCGCAAAATGACAATAATAATATAATCTGAAAGAACACACCAATACCAGGTACTAAACTGTATTCAAGAAGAATGTAAGCTCATATCAGCCCACTCGACTGACAGGCACACTACACTGGGGAAAACGGAACGAAACATGAAGAATGAGAAGAAAAAGACAGAAGACTACTTAGCTGCATTCCCAAGATCGCTCGTCCTGGTCTCCGTTTTCCGCGGCCATGGATGCAGGAGTTCGTTGGTCCTGTTGATGTAAACCATTGTTTTACATCTGATCTTCACAATTAAGCAATGTTTTAGCCGTTTAAGAAAAGGTGAAGTAAAAATGAACGCACTTAACAAAACGTAAAGTACATTTGATGGACAACACGAAACGGACCCTTGAATATTTGACCGTTTTCTTCACACGTTACAAACATCAGACATCACCGAAGCGCAAAATTCCTATCTGGGCAATATTGTTTTATGCATTATTCTGTATCATCTGCTGAATTATACATTTGTCAAAAATTCGTATGTTTTGTCGGGCTGGGACCTAAAGAAGTCTTTACCTGTCTAAGTTGAGCAGCATGTGGAGTGCGCCGCTTCATTCAGGCCCTTGAAACTGGATGCGCGTCATCGTCCATCCTTGCAGAACACCACAGAGAGGAAGTGTAGACTGCCAGTGCAGGCACTGCAACAGGACGAGACAATGTGTCAGCGTGCTGGAATACGCAGCGTGGGAATGCCACCAAGAGAGGTATGGAAAAATGAAAATGACAAAAACACAGAAACAAGGAGACAGAGGAAAATGTGGATACCCAGATAATGAGGAATTACAGTGGTGCAACATATACAAACGGCGGCAAACGATGCTTTCAAATCGGAAATATAACTTAAAACTATGAATAGGGTTTGAAAAACGTTAAGAGCCAAAATGGAATGGTGTGTGTGGGCGGGTGGGTGGGCTGAACATGTCTGTACATAAAATGGTATTAGTCCCAGGGAGACCCACACGTCACACCAGACTGGAAACTGCAGACGATTTCCGATTCACAGGCTGTACAGGGGAGATCCATTGATGCATTCTCTTACATTTCTTGGTTTCTCATGTGCAGAGAATGATGCGACCGCATTGCTGGTTCCTTTGGACCGTACATTCAAATTGTCAGAGGCAGAATATTGCTTGAGGACCACCAGTTAATGCAATTTGCACGTACACCGTCTTTTTCACTGTACTTTTTCAAGAGAGTGATTTTACTCAAAGGTAAAATACACCCCTGTTCAATCTATGCAGAGAGAGAGAGAGAGAGAGAGAGAGAGAGAGAGAGAGAGAGAGAGAGAGAGGAGAAAAAACGAATCGAGATTGTGAAAAAAAAGAAAATATGACTATAAATCAAAGCTATATGGCCCTGATCATAAATCCAAAATACTAAAAAAAAAATTATCAAAAAAATAATCTGCTTTCAACAAACGCAGTTACTGACACTTTTTTTTTCCTGTGGCGCACTCTACAATCTTTATTCTAGCAACGACGGAAGTCTTTTGCCATCAAAATCAGGCATGATTGTCTCTGGTGCCTATGATATTCCACAGAACCCCTTCATCTGTTTAGTTTGTGCCCATAACCTCACCACTTGTTTGAAAACCGTAAAGTACACCAGTGAATTATTTTACAACATGAATACCAGTGCACACAGTTGCCCATGGAGTGGAACTGATTGTCTTTTGGAAAAAAAAAGTATCACATACAAATAAGGAAAACTGTAATTTCAGAGCTGCTTTGGGCAACGGAACTCAACACTTCTTTAATCACCTTAACAGCATTTTAAGAAAGCATCTTTGCTTCATAAAAACGTATAGAGAATTCTCTCAAACGACGCGTTTTGTCCAAAGCAGTTAATCCCACCTCGCCTCCCTATTTGCCCCACAAATTCTGGGAGTCTCTAAAATCTTCGACAGTCTTACAATCCTCGAGATTCCAGGAACTACATCAGCAAATCGGCCACAGGCGGGGGGGGGGGGGGGGGGCTGCATTGCTGCACATTTACCGTTGTGACTACAGTATATGCACCATGCAAAATTGATGCAATACGCAGGGTTAACAAATTCTGAACCTTTCGATCTCATTACGTCAAGTTATGGCGTAGTACCGATTTTCTACTCACAAATAGTTTCAAAACTGAACGCATTGTTATGGCTAAACAATTATAGACGGACATTTCCTGTCTTTCTTGAATCCTTTATCAATCTGCACACCAACTGATAATGATAGAACACTTATGATAATGATAAATGCATGCGTGCGGCGTCGTCTGGGGATGAGGTGCGTGTTGGACTGGGAAGGAGTACCTTTCAAACCCCTCTTCTGGTCCGCTTGACATTTCATTTTGACACTTGAGTTTCCGTGTGTGTGCGCGGGTTTTTTTTTTTTTTTTAATTCTTTTCCTGATTAAATTAAACTTATAATAATCACTTTCAATAATCAACGCTAACCATTCTCAGCCATCTCATGCGGGAAAAGAAAGGATATTCCGCAAGCCCGAGTTATGGCCATACCATCGTATACCTCCGGAAAAGAAAATATTTCGCCTAAGGGGAAAGTAACGCTCTCAGAATTCATCGTTTAAGCTTCTTTCCTTCAACAGATTAACTGCTGTGTAGAACTTCTGTGGCAGGGGTACATATGGATATAGGCTTTGATAGAAATTAAGTTTAAATCAGTATGCACTGTCATCTGATCAGGTCACCACAAAATCAGGTTACATTCAATATTATCGATGGGTCATTAGATTCTGGACTAAATTGCAAGTACCAAACTATTAAGATAAACCATTTTGTATTGGTAGCTGATTGTCTTCTTGTTCCGATAATGACCATCGATCGAAACGCCGATCATTACTGTCATACTCGGGGTGCGCAGCGTTTTGAGGGATTAAAAAAAAAAGAAAAAACAGTTTGAAGTTGGAGTGCAAGGAGGTTGTGGTGGGTATGGCAGAAGGGGGGGGGGGGTGTTGAAGTGGTTTGTACGAGCTATCAGAGGGAAAGAGGACATGTGGGCTGGGGTGGGGCCTTGGGGAGGGGTGGGGAACATTGGGGGCGGGAGGGTGAGAGGCCTTGAGGACATGTTCAGACCTCCACCTAATGAAGTGTGAACACCGCAATGGTCTCCAACACAACACCAGGCTTCGTTGGCCCAACTCGGCAACAAGACTGGGCTGGGCTGGGGAGGGTAAGGGGTGGGGGAAGGGGGCAGGGGAGGGGGAGGGTCGTGGTATAGGTGAGTTAGGCAAGGCTTGACACCCTCCCAGTGAAGTTGTCAAGCATGGGGACAAGCCAGTTTCCGAAAGAAGTTGATTCCAGTCCCTGATGGTCCTTGTGGATAGCTGGAATATCTGTAGTCCGGCTTGTCCTGAATTCTTTGGTACTGCAGTTTCAGTATTGAGGTTTCAGACACCTATGTCTAAATCTGAAGGCGGAGAATGGAATGGAAATATCAGTCTGACACTCCCACCGATTAGATTTACAACAGTGAAGAGATTATGAGTGTGGGTGGGTGGGGGTGGACGGAGGAAGTGGAGCGCCAAGGGGGGCACGGGGGCAACTGGAGAGGGAGGAGGGTCGGAAAAGGAAAGAAGTACCTTTTTCATCTCTCTCCTATCTCGCACGATTAAGCTAAGGTGAGGAGGGGGGAGGGGGGTGTAGGGCAGAATTAGTGTTTGGAAGGGTTGGCTATAGGGACCGGTGAGTCGAGAGAGGGTGGGGGGAGGTTGAATTTACCACAGATTTAAATCAAGAGAAAACGTAGGAAAGGTGAGGTGACGATGGGGGTGGAGGAAGGATGTGGGGACGAGCAAGAGTGAATTGAACGGAATGGGCTGGCGCCGATGATAAGGATACCACCACTACCACCCTTACCTTCTCCTGGTTTACAGGATTGTTAGGATTATAACAAGAAAAAGTTTATTCATGTTTATGAATATACACCGCAAAGACATATCACCTTGACCTTGACGTTGCAGATGCTTGAGGCCCTAATGGGCCAGTTCATCGTTCCAATCGTCAAACATACATTTATAGTGGCATGCGTGGCACTGACATGTGACAAAAGTTAAAATAATATTGTCAGAATTTAGGACTGGCAAGTTGGAGTGTGAACACTCGCCAGATCTTTCCAATGAGCGTCGAGTCTGCCTTTGAAGCTATTCATGGATGGTGCTCTGACCACAGACTCTGGGAGTTCATTCCACATGTTGATCACCCTCAGAGAACGTTCCGCTGCGAACATCCAGCCTACAGTGTTTTTTGTTGATCCTGAGACTGTTTCCCCTTGTTGCACGGTCATTGATGATCTCGAACTTAGGCCGATCAGAATCGTAGATCCGTGTATGTATTTGTAGAGATCAATCATATCGCCTCTGTTTCTGCGATGCTCAAGAGTAGGTAGTCCCAGGGTCGCCAGCCTCTCGGGGTACGGCTTGTCTCTCAGTGATGCCAACAGCTTGGTTGCTCGTCGTTGCACGTCCTCCCCTTCACTACAGAGGGTTTTGTGGTGCGGCTGCCACACAGAGTGGCCGTATTCCAGGATAGGACGCACAAGGCTCTTATACAGTTGTACAAAGAGGTCGTTGCTGAGGAAGTCAAAAGTGCGCCGAATGATGCCGACAATTCTGTTGGCTTTTGCAGTACTTTTTGCTACATGTTCCTTGAAGCATAACTTTTGTCGACGTAGACGCCAAGGTCTTTCTCTGTTCATGCTCCTCCATCATCACTCCTCCTCAATTTTTATTACTAAAATGTTAAAATTCTTACTGCTATATGGAGAGGTGTGTATGGGAAAGAAGGGGGGGGGGGGGGGGTTCTACCAGCCTGAGCTGACCAGAGATGAGACTCAAACGAGCAAGCCTTAAGCATTTGATCCAGTTTTCTCGGAGTCCTTGAGGTCACATTCGTACATCACTGATGGGTCACCCTTTGTCTTCTTTCCTCCCACAAACATGAACTTTTTACTGTCGACACTAACTCGTCTCCGAATTCTCTTTCCGTCATGTTTACCGTTTTTTTCAAATATCAGACTGAATTTGATCAGAGACCTATCTTTCGTACCCTCCCTCCCCCTCTTCCGCACCAACGCTTCTTTCCTCTAACAATGCCAGAAAACTTTTACATGACAAAAAGCATGTTCAGTGGCATTAATTTTAAACAGCTTAAAATACTTGTAGTAAATATAAGCCCTTGTGTACGAGAAGGAGGGGTGTACAAAAGGATATCCTCCTGGTTAGAAACACACTGAAATGTCTGGTAAACAGGCAAGTCCGAATTTGTCAACAACTTCCGACGTTTTTTACTTCACGAGGGGCAAAAAGTTCTCTTTCAAAGTACAGTTATTTGAAAGTGGTTTGAAAAAGGGGCTTGGCTGGTTAAAACTTAGGTTTAGAAGAAAAAAAAACTATGAACAGGTGGATTATGTACTGTCTACCTCAAAAAGCACGATAAAAGAATCGCTCACTCACTCACCGTTCCTGCCCTCGCCTACATGCCTTGCAAAATGGCGCAGCCCAGTGATAATTTTTGTCGTGAGTTCACACAAGCAAACGCTGATTGACGGACAGGGGAAATCACGTGACACGACAAACGCCACAAGCGCTTAGGCCTATTTCACGTGCGTCTCATGCGCCCAGATTTAAAGCCCGCACATGACCAGTTCACTGAACCTGTCTTGCGCGCGCGCGCGTGGTGTGTGTGTGGTGTGTGTGTGTGTGTGTGTGTGTGTGTGCGTGAAATAAGGTTTTCT